>VBSM01001124.1:71731610-71760224 GCA_008086735.1 Cheirogaleus medius
TATTTGTACCCCCATAATATGCTGAAATAAATAAATAAATAAATAAATAAGAAAAAAAAGCAACATCATTTTATATCATGACAAATTTTATGAAGCTAAAAAGTGATTGTGATGGCAGTGGAGAATATTTTAGACTGAATAATTTGGGAAGGGCTCTTTAAGGTTTTGGCTTTGGAGCTGATGCATCAATGGGAAGTAGTAGTCAGCCCACAGAAAGATCTGAGAGCAGGCACCTTCTATCCCATCCCATCTCAATGCAGTTCGCGTCGTGACATTCTGTTCCATTCCATTCTGTTCCATTTCCTCCCATATCAGACGACCTGAAAGCCATACTTATATAAAGACTCAGTGACTCTCTGTTCAATCTGATCATCTAGTTCTCACATAATCAAGGAAACTTACAAGTCAGGATTGGGAGGAGCCGTAGCTGGCATTTCATCCCATAAAATATCAGATCTCTGTGCAAAGCTTTGTAATTTACAATTGTCATATGATATTTAATAAAGCCCAGCAAGAAAGGAAAGCCTGTATTTTTGCCCCATTTTTTTTCCAGCTGAAAAGACAGCAACAGGGAGATTCTCTTCTACTAACCATTGCCCCTTTCAGGACAATTCTTTGCTCTAGCAATGGATTTACCCAATGGGAAGGATCTGTGCTTATTTATTGTGCTTGGCACATAGTAAGGACTCTGTGGCTACTTGCTGAATAGGGGCTTGGAGATTTTAAACACTTTCCTGATTGCCAAAGACCCTGTAATGCACGCTTCCTCTTTATCTATAGAATAAGTTGCCTTCAGGAGAGTTTACTGTGCTTTATATCTATGCTTTTCCTCTTTCTGTGGGATCACTCCCAACAGCATGCACATATATTAAATATATGTTAGAATATTTGATATTGTCCCACAGCTCTTGGATGAACAGTTATTCCTTTATTTTTTACTCTTTATTCTTTGTGTTTCTGTTGACATGATTTCTATAGATCTATCTTTAGGTTCAATGATTTTTTTCTTAGTTATGTTGAATGTACTGATGAGCCTATCAAAGACATTCTTTATATATGTTATTGTGTTTTATTTTTATTTCCAGCATTTTGACTTTACTTTTTCTTATAGTTTGCTTCTGTCTGCTAAAATTTTCCATCAATCATGCCTATTTTCTAGTTTTTCCACTATAGTCTTTGATATATGAATCAAATAATTTAAAAGTTTTTGGATAATTATAATATCTGGGTCATCTCGGAGACTAGTTTTATCTGTTAATTTATTAACATATCCTTACAGTGGATTGTTTTTATGTGCTTTTTTGTATGTGTCTCTTAAGATTTGATTGAACACTAGACATTCTGTGTAGAACAACAGGGATAGAGGTCAATAGCATTTATGCCTAGAAATAGGCATGCTTCTTCTGCTAAGCCATTGGCGTGTGGGCTTGAGTCAATCTAGCCAGAAGTTGTTGCTATAAGTTATCTTTAGTGCACTAGGGGTTTCAAATTTCTCTAGTATTACCTTATGTCTAGGATGGCAGCTGGGCTGCTGGGGGGTATTTCTCAATGCTCCTGGTGAATCTGCAGATATTTATATCACAGGAGTTTCTTTCCATGTTCTTGCCTTTCCACAGTGCTATCCTACTGCTGGTTGTTACCCAGTGTTTATTAGCCTGTTGGGTGGTGGTGGTGGTGGGGTCTCTATTGTTCAGGTCTAGTCTCAGTCTTAGGCCCTGCATGCCTGGATTTCAGGGTTGGGACTTTTCTCACTGATTCTTCCCTCCTTCCCCATGGTAGCCACACTCTGTCTTGTGTCTTTAGTGATTATTCCATGTGAGAGAGTTTCTTGCTTCTTCCCCAGTGGTTAGTGAACTCTAATGGCATTGGTATAGAAGTCTGGGCCCAGGACTGTGTTCTGTCCCTTCCCCTGGGTAGAAGGTTTATTTTGTAATCTTCCCCCAATAGCAAAGGGTCCTCTCCTGTGCCCTGGGACCACAGGGTTTATTGTTTTCCCCCAGCATCTTAGGGTTTTGTCCATAGAGGATAAGAGGCTGGGAGATTTATACCTTTCCCCCAGGGCAGCTGCTCCCTTCCTCCAGGAAGGCACCATGGAGGGGGGCTCTCTCCTGTCCCTTGTTCTCCCTCCAGTCTTTCTTGGGACCACTCAGTGGAGGTGTATGGAGAAAAGCCTGATAGAGGGTGCAAACTCCTCCTTTGTTTATGGCTCCCAGCATCTTATACCTTCATACTAGCCCACACTCAGCCTTTAGCCATTTGTTAAAATGTATAGCTGCTTATATGCTGTTCAGCAATTCTTTCCACCTGTGACATGGTACAGGTGCACCAGATTTCAAGGTCTGTATTTCTTTATATTTTAGGCTACTTGGTAGTCCTGTGTCCTAAGCTATCTGATAGATGCTAGAAAAGTTATGAGAGTTTTTGTTGTTATTGTTGTTAGGGTTGAAGTGAAACTCTTTCTAGCTTTTTATAACCTAGGCCTGAATTTTTTGCTGTTTTTATGGCAAAACGCCTGGGAAGACATGGTTTTACTCACAGTCTGCAAAATTTCTCTCTCTATTTCCTCTTGGATTTATTACAATAAGGCTGTACCATCAACCTTCCACAGCAATTTATTTTTTAAGGTTACCAATGAACCCCATGTTGTTAATGTAGTGGTGAGTTCTGGGTCCTCATCTTACTTCACCTGCCAGCACTGTTTTGCATGAATGAGTTCTCACTCCCTCCTCGTTGAAATGCTTTCTTGATTTGGCTTCCAGAACTTCACACTCTCTTGGATTTCCTCCTACTTCAATGGCTGCTCATTTTTGATCATCTTTGTAGGTTCCTTTTCTTTTCTTGACCTCTACACATTGAGTGCCCAGAGCTCAGTTTTTGGACTTCTTTACTTTTTCTTGAACTATACTTAAATTCTTTTTGTGATTTCATCTAGTCTCAGAGTTTTAAAAAGCATCTAGCTACTGACAACCTCCTCTGAACTCCAAATTTATATACTACTAGACATCTCATTTGAATGCCTAAGAGACATCTTAATTTAACATGTCTAAAACCAGATCTTCCCCCAACAAACCTGTTCATCCTCCAGACTCCCCAAACTTAGTAAATGTGTTCTCAGTAAAAGTCCTTCTAGTTGCTCATACCAAAAACCTTGGAGTCATACTTGGCATCTGCTCTCAGATCCTGCATCTCATCCATCAGCAAATCTTGTTGACTATACCTTCAAAACATACCCAGAACGAGCTGCTTCTCACATTCTCTATTATTTGCACCTTCATCCAAGTCACGGTCATTTTTGGCTTAGATTGTTGTAGTAGAATTTCAACTGGTTTCTATTTTTTCCACCTTGCTCTTCTATTTAATCTATTCTCAATATTGTAGTCAGTAATACAAATCAATAATAATTATCATTAGTAATGTGTTATTGGGCAAGTCACAACCTCCCCATGTCTTATCTTTCTCGTTTGCAAAAGAAGAATGTGGACAGAATTCTAAAGATATCCCCTGTCCTGGTTATTTAATTAAATGTTAATCTAGGTGGTGTTGTAAAGGGATTTTACAGATGTAATTGATGTTACAATGTAACTAATGTTGATCTTAAGATATAGATATTAACTGGATGGGCCTTACACAATCAGGTGAGATTTTTAAAAGAAGTATGTTTTCTCCAACTTGGCAGAGAAATAATTCAGAAATTCAAAGCATGAAGGGAATTCAATGTACCATTGCTGGCTATGAAGATGGAGGGGCCATGTACCAAGGAATGCAGGTGGCCTATGGGGCTGAGAGTGGTCCTCAGATGACATCCAGCAAGGAAATGAGAACCTCAGCCCTACAGCCACAAGGAACTGAATTCAGCTAGCAACCTAAAATGAACCTGGAAGCAAATGCTTCCCAATAGCTTCCAGATAAGAGCCCAGTCTAGCCCATACCTTGATTTTAGTCTTGTGAGGCTCTAAGCAGAGAGTCCAACTCAGCCTGCCTGGAATTCTGACCTACAGAGTTATGAAATAATAAAGATGTGTGATTTAAGCCACTAGTTTTGTAGTAATTGTGCAACAATAGAAAAACATGTAAAAGATAGTGAGAAACTGATTCTTTTTATAGTAATTGCTCATTTTCAAAGATAGATCAGGTCATTTCTACCACCTTCTTTTGTCTTTCTTCCCATATCATAGTAAATAAAAGTTAAAGATGTTAAAGGGTTCTGCAAGACTCTACCTGATCTTGCCCTGTCACCTGTTGGACTTGTTCACTCATCTCCAGCCACACTGGAGCCCTCACCTTGGAGTGTCTGCAGGCGCCATCTACTGTGCCTGGGGCATTCCTTCCCCAGGTATTTTCCTGGCTCCTTCCTCAACTATCTGAGGTCTCTGCTCAAGAATCTATGACTTGGTGTTTCATTAGCTCATTAGTTGTGGAAAATCTTCAGTCAGAATCTCTTCAAATACTGACTTTAACTCATTTTTTTCTCTCTTCTTTTTCTAGGACTTCACTATTAAGTTTTTTGATCATGTGTCAAATGGATCTTATTCATTTTTTGTGCTTTTTATCCTTTAGTCTCTCCATGATTTAGTCTGAATATTTTCTACTGGTCTATCTTCCAGTTCAATAATCCTTTCTCCCCTACCTTATACACTTATTATTTAAGAGTTTATTTTCTATTACAAAAAATATAAACTCTAAGAGAGCAGGAATTTATAGTTATATTTTTCTTTCATTACTCTATTCCCAGCACCTAGAACAGGGCTTGGCACAGAGAGTGGTCAATAAATATTTAATTAATGAATGAAAAAAGTAAAGAATGAATAGCATTTTGAGTAAATTAAGTCAATTTGTTTTGTGTATATATATATATGTATGTACGTATTTGATAGCAAAAGAAAAGAGAAAATGTGGTAGATTGAAATGCTCCTTTTATTTGAAAAAAGAAAGGATACCAGTTACTCAAGAAATATAAACTTACTTCCTGGAATGATATTCTTAAAAGAATTTATTACCTGATATTATATTAAGAGCCATTTAATGATATAATAAACAATATATTAAATATTACTTTCATAGTAGATGCAAAAGTGATTTTATATGATTCTTTTGGTATAATTTTCAATAACATTGAGAAAAATTAATTTAAGCCAGGAGGTAAGGACTGAAAAAACCCAAGGTGGCTAGAATGATGATATTTGTATTTCCATGTGTAATTCCCAGAAATGTAATGATTGAATCCAGTAACATCAGCAACAGAAACAACCACAGAAACTAGCAGGATGACAAAGGGCAGGTTAATTATATTTCAGAGCCTTGTTTTTTTTTTTTTCTTATGAAAGAGGAATTATGGGATCTTTACTCTTTCTAAAACTGCTGTGGATATCAAAGATAGAATTAAAAAATGCTGGCTAACAAACAGCTGAATCAATTTTTAACCACTTATGAAATGCTTTTGTGTGCATTTTCATCAACACTCACAATGGCTCTGCAAGGCCAGTATGATCATCACTCTGTTTTCCAGATAAGGAAACCAAATCCAAGCTGTTCAGTCGCACAGCCAGCAATTAGCGGAGATATAACTTACTCCTCTGTGTCTTTATGCTGTCCCCGCAAAGGAAAGATTCTCAAGTGGTGGGAACTCG
The DNA here is from genome assembly GCA_008086735.1 of Cheirogaleus medius. Lineage (NCBI taxonomy): Eukaryota > Metazoa > Chordata > Mammalia > Primates > Cheirogaleidae > Cheirogaleus > Cheirogaleus medius. The sequence continues at coordinate 71,737,238 of VBSM01001124.1, forward strand.
GACACCAGGGAAGCCCCGTAAGGTTCTGGCGGACTTTCTAATGCTCCTGTGTTCACACCACATGGACCAAGCCCATCTGCTGTTGCAGATGTGGTAGTAGATAAAAATTCCAGGAACCATTTCCCTCAATACCAAACCCCAAGGTCTTGGGACCAGATGAACTTCCCCCAGTTATGAGAACTCTACACAAACTTCTATTTCTTCTTAGGTAAAAGAAAAATCATTTCATTTTTTTCCACAAAAATCAATATTTGATCTTTATCTGGAGCTGAATGTAAAGGCCCTCCTGATGTCTGATTCAATAAATTGACTCTATCCTTCGAACTTTGCAATGGCCTCAGGCTGCCAGAGTATGAGAAATGCCTTCACAAATATCAAAGGCACAGAAAGTGTATCTTTTTAAATGTTAAGCCTAAAATAGCCAGGACTCCAGGGGAACAGACCTCCTTGTCCTCCTGGCCTCCTTGCTGGAGGCTGTGGCATTACCCAAGGCTAATGGAGTCTTCCTTTTCCCGGAGGAAGGAGGGAGGTCATGTAGGCCTGGAGCCTTCCAGGAGGCTTTGGAGCCCAGGACCTGGGACAGCACATATTTTGGGTTTCTGTGGCACTCTTGACCTAAGCTAGTGGCATTTTATCTCTCTTCCTAAGATCTAAGGAACCGGGAGCAGAAGAAGCATTTCTTTCACAATCTAACAGCTTGGCCAGTATCTCAGACAAGCCAATTCTTTAGGAAAAAATATGCCAAGAAAATGCAATTACATGTAGCTGGAGCTAAAAGCCCCACACAATACAATAATGATGCTATCATTTGTTTTTCATCTTCCTTTGTGCCAAATACCATATGTGCACTTGATATCATTTATTTCACTTATATCTCAGTTTCTCTGCAATATGCAATATCATCCGCTGATTGCAAATGAGTCTTTGAGAGGGTAAGTGGCTTGCCCTAAGGCCACAAGATAGGTGAGTGGTAGAGTTGAGATTTGAATCCGCATTCTGTCTATACCTGATGTAGTACTCTTTCCCTTTGCCATAATAATTATTATTATTATTTGTGGTAGTAGTAGTAATTGTTAGCACCTTATCATTTGTGGTAGGCAGCCTCTAAGATGGCTCCAGTGATCTCTTCCTCAAAGTATTTGTGTTCTTGTAATATCTCCTCCCGTTGAATGTAGGCTGCACCTAGTGACTCCTTTTAACAAATGGAATACTATAAAATGATGGGATGTCCCTTCTGAGATTAGGTTACACAGAGACAGCAGCTTTTGTCTTGGGTGTTTGCTATCTCCCATCTCCTCTATTGTTTTGGGAGAAGCAAGATGCGTTTGGAGAAGCCCTTGTGACAAGTAACTGATGCCTCAGACAGACAACCAGTGAGGACCTAACCTGCCAAGAGCCACATGAGCGAGAGCCTGAAAGCCAGTCTGGTCTTGAGATGACTGCGGCCATGGCTGACACCTTGGTTGCAGTCTTGTGAAAGACACTGAGCCAGAACCACCCAGTGAAGTGACTCACATTCCTTATCTGCAGAAACTGGGACATAATAAATGTATGTTATTTTCAGTTACTAATTTTTGAGGTAATTTGTTCGGCAGCAGTAGATAGCTACACAATTTATAGAATACTTCTTACGCCAATACTACTATAACTATAGCTATTATTATACATTTTAATATTTTACAATGTATAGAGCACATTCTACGTGCTTTATATGAAGTAACTCATATTATCCTTCGATAGCACTGTTCAAAATCTACATTTATAAATGAGAAGCAGAAACATGGAGAAGTCAGGGCGCTGGGTCCAGTGCCTTGTACATCTGAGCTCCATCTCTGAAAGTGAGGCCTTACCTGGAGTGATCACCTTTGACAAGGGCCACAGTGAGGGGAACCAACAATATACCAGAAGCCACTTGGCTGTAACTTGGCTGTGCTGGACTCTAGGCACTGGGCTCCAGGCTTGCAGTGACAGGTGTGTCCAGATCTCCTTCACATGTTTCTCAACCTCCTTGGACCAGTGGCTGCCCAGGGAAGATGGCTTTCTTTATGTATCTCATGCTGGGGCCATGCCGTGTGAGTCATGGCTAACTGGGACATGTTCTTCCAAAACAGGCACTCGATGTTCCCTGAAGGGCAAAGGGAAACACATGAGGGGGGGTCTCATACTGCCAGCCACAGGACTGGCACACTCCCACGTCTGCCTGCATGTCACTGGCCGAAGTAAGTGACACAGCTCAGCCCCACATCGGCATCAGTGGGGCAGGAAGTGGCCAAACAATCTAAGCTTCCACGTCCTGCTCTACAGGTGAGGAAACAGAGCTCAGGGGTGGTAGAGCTCGTACTTAGGGGCAGCTTTCTGTGCCTTCACATCCTATGTTCTTTCTGAAGAAAATCTCCCTTAGTTCTAATGCGTGTAGTTCTTGGGTTCTCTGTGAAACAAAAATAAATTAGAGCTAGCAACAAGGTGCTCTGAGAAAAGTCGGTGAAGGTTGAATTCGTTAGAAAAGGAACTTCAACTGGGAGCAATCAAGGCTCAGTTAGATGTGAGTAAATGGAAAGAGCAGGGGGCTGAGTGAAGTGTGGACGAGTGAAGTGAGAGCACGAAGGCCAGCAGGGAAAGGAGACCTAAGAGTGGGATATTACCCAGGCGGAGAGGCAGCGGCAGGCGCCGAGGCAGGACTCCCCGTGGATTATTCTCGGGGCTGCTTGGCAGATGGGAAATGTGAGCAGAGAGTGGTGGGAAATTCTGCAAGGGAGGTAATAACTCACCTGAATGATTAAACCAAACCTCCGATTCCCTCCCCTCTCCAACCCCTGCCATCTAGGGAGCCCGAGAGAAGTGTCTTGGAGGAATAATTTAAAAGAAAGACAACTTTGTTGAGTTTGATGGCCGTGCTTGCTGAATCCATTTATTCTTTCATTCATGAAACATTCATTCTTTCAACACGCAGTTCTGAGTCCCTGTTATGTACTAGGTAATTGGCTAGCATGCTGGGAGAATATAAAACCAATGCATAGGATGTGGGTCTTCCCCCCAAGGATGCACAGTCAAGTGGGGGAAATATATGTAAACAAGCAGAAAAATACACTGCAGCGAGCTGTATAATAGAAGTGAGTACAAAGTGCTGTGGGAGACACTAAGGAATCCTAGAGGAGGTGACAGAGAACACCTGAAAGATGGGGAAGGCCGTGCCAGGAGGAGATGGGCCACAGGCACAGTCACTGCAGGCAGAGAGAACTGTGTGTGCAAAGGTGTTCAGGTGTGAAGTGTCATAGCAAATTCTGAGAATAGTAAGCTCAGCATGATGGGAATGTGGGATCCCGGCTGGGGGAGATGGGGCTGCACTAAGAAGGGGTGGGAATAAACCAAGTGCAGGTAGCGAGGACAGCCTATAGCTTGACTGGATGTCTTTCCCACACCTCACCACTCCTGAAGTCGCTGTGCCTTTCTTCCCTTTGTCTACTTGAGTTTCCTTGATGTAATTGAGTCCATGGATTTTTGATGCACATTGTTGCTGATGATCATCTTTAATCTAATTTTCCTTCTCGCACTTTAAGGCAGTTAGGAAATTCACAGAAGACCTCTCTCTATTGGGTTAAGTAAAGCCAATTTCTTTCACTTTTTCTTGGGGCTTTGGTTTTGTTAGAAAAACTAATGCAAAAATATAGTGTTTTTGAAAATGCAAATGTCCTCTTCCCTGAGTCTTTGACTCTTTGGACTTTGAATTTTTATTCTTATCTCCAATTCACAAGGTCTGCCCAAAGGGATGTCAGGAGACTTCATTGAATGAATCGAGGAAAGGGTCAGATGTCTTCTGGGCTCTGTGCAAGGTGCTTGGAATGTGGGATTTTCCATAATACTCCCAGCATCTCTGAAAAGTAGGTATTACTTTTTCCAGTTTGCAGATAAGAAAATCCAGGCCCAAGGAGGCTTGTGCAATTTTCCCAAGGTCACACAACTAGGAAAGGACAAAGCTGCAGTCTGGACCCATGTCTGTCTGCACTCAGAGTTCAGGGTCTCTTCATTAAATCCTGTGGACTCCCCTTTATTTGTCCAACAAAAGCCGATGCACTTTCAAGTAACTCGTTGCTGCCCAAAGCTCACCAAGCCTGGGTCAAAAAATTGCCCAACAATAATAATCACAATGACGACAGAAACATACCCATGGCTACTGAGAAACATTTTGCTTTACTTTTCACAAAAGGCCACCTCAAACCACCTTCGTTTTGGATCCTCCCAACCCTCTGCAAGAATAGTAGGATTACAATTAGTGTCTTTACTTTATAGAGAAGAAAGCTATAGGGATATCCAAAAAACTTTTGTTATTTGATGCTTTTTGAAATAGTTTGATAATTTCTGGGTGATAGGACCTGAAGAAGGTAGCATATTTAAAGCATTGTGAACAATGGAGAGCAGATGCTTAGGGTTCGAGGAAACTTAGGAGCTGTACGACTTTGGTTAAGTCACTAACCTCTCTGATCCTGAAATTCCACATCTTGTAAAGTGGGTATAAAAATAGTTACTACCTTGTGTTGTACACATTTAAACAAACTGACGTGTGAGACTGGCAAAGAATAACAGCAAACTTTGGGCTAGGGAAACCCTGAGGATTCTTTCAGTGGATTAAACATAGGCATATACCTCCTCTCTTCACTCAAACCCTTAAAACGAAAGTAAAGAAATAAAAAATGCATAAGCCCATGAAGAGGAAAAACAGGGGAGGTGTAACATAAGATGAGAGGTGACAACAAATGTCTGGACATTTAAAAGTTGACAAAAGAGTTAACAAAGTCAGTCAAGTATTAAGAGTCTAGCAGTAAAAAATAAGTTGTGTTGTCCCCAAAGAATCTTAGGAGTACTCTGGAATTGGAGGCATGAGGTATAGAGAAAGCTGAGATGGAAAACAGGGACTCATGAGTCTGCATGGGCAGCAGCAAGCCCCTTCCCAGATGCCATCCCCAACCCCATACAGTCAGGTAACTATTTTCCCCTCCTCTGGAAAAAGACAGGTTTATTTTGCAGAAGTGGCTCCAGACTCCAGACACCAGGAAAAAAAGAGAAAGGAATAAAAGAGCCAAACTCTCCCACCTCCTTTATTGCTGGACTCTAAGAAGATGGAAGAAACTGAATAGCTCCAAAGAAAATGCCTGGCATCTTTCATTTCCCCCGACAAACTGCTTGAACTCCATCCAACCATCCTACAATGAGTGAAACACAGCTGTTAACAAGCCCTGCCCATACCCACAGAATACTCACAGCATTTTGGTGCCTTCCTCTTAAATATAAACAAACAAGATAGAATTATCATGCATTTGAAGAAAACCTTCAACAAGAAAAACAGACCAAAAATCAGGGGGAAAAAATAACTCAGAGAAAACAGAAACAATACAAGAAGCAGAAGAAAACTTCAAAATAACTATAATTAATATGCTCAAAGAGTAAAAAAAGATAGTGCATCCGTGAAGTAGGAATAGGAAGCTATAGATTAAAAAAAAATCTAAAAACAAGGAAACGTTGTTGCAAATTAAAAACACAATGGTGGAAAAATGTCATTCAAGGGAAGAATTGGAAGAGTAAGCAGAGGAAATTTAGAAAGCTTAACAGAAAGATAAATGGAATATAGAAGAGACAGGAGTAAATTGGGGGACCAATCCAGGAACATCTAATTCAACATCTAATTTGGAGCCACAAAGAGGAGACAAAATTATTTTTTTAAAATATGAGGATTTCTGCTTTCAAGAAGATGGAGTAGATATACTTTTTTCTACTCCTCCCACTGTGGACAACTATAAACCCTGGACATTATATATAAAACAAACATAAGAAGAATCTACAAAGTGGAGAGAGAGGGGCAGGCCAGCTAGGGACTCAGGACCCAAGCAAAGTCATGGTGGTGAGTTTCCTGAGTTTTCTTTTTGCCTTATATACCTGGGATTGAACAAGCTGGAAATCCAGAAATGCCAGTGGGTGCAGACAACAAAAGCCCAACTAAAGTCTGCTTTCTCTAGCCAAGGAATCAGAAAGAGGCAGCCTAGAAAGACAAAACATGTAGGCAATAAATGTTACACTCTAAGAAAACACCCAGACAAAGCCATGGCCCCACCACGCCCATGCCAATAAAGACTGAATGGGGGACCTGGACTCTTCCACTCTTTTGAGACTGCAATGGGACACCCCAACACTCCAGCTGGGGTGATGTCAGAGACTGGACTTTCATTCCTGCTGACTGACAATTGCACCCCTTCCCTGCCTGCGATGAAGTCAGTGGATACTGGGGATGGGGGGAGACTAGACTCCCCCTACCCAGCCAGCAGTAATGAAATCCTCCTCCCTTTTCCTGCTGGCATGGTGTCAGAGGAGGCCTAGTGGAAAGTTAGGAGTTTTCACCATTGCCCAGCAGCGATGAAGCAACCCCCATTGGGGTGCTTGTTGAGATCATGTGAGGATCTGGAAGCCCATGCCTACCCAACGGTGACAAAGGGCCCTCACCTTAGCTGTCAACAGAGGGTGAATAAGGAATTGGACTTTTAACTCCACCTGGGAGTAATGAAGTGGGAGTCCCCTCATTCTCCTGCTAGAGCAGTATCCAAAGCAACCAGCTAAAACAGAAGATTTAAATAATATCCAAAGTCTTATAACATAATGTGAAAATTTCCAGGGTTCAATTAAAAATCAGTCATCATGCCGAGAACCAGGAAAATTTCAAATTGAATGAAAATAGAAAATATATGCCAACAACATGATGATGAGATGACAGAGTTGTCAAAATCATCTAAGAAAGATTTAAAAGCAGCCATGATAAAATATGCCACAACAAACAATTAGAAACACACTTGAAATTTTGAGTGATAAGATAGAACATCTCAACAAATAAAAAAAGTTTTAGCAAATGCATAGAAGATATAAAGAAGAGCCAAATAACTTTTTGGAAATTTAAAGAGTAAAAAAATGTAATCAAGATAAACAGCTCAGTGGACAAGCTTGATAGCAGAATAAAAAGGACAGAGGAAGGATTCAGTGACTTGGAAAATAGAACAATGGAATTTACCCAATCTGAACAGCAGGGAGAAAACGGACTGATAAAAAAGAGGAATAGAGTCTCAGGGACCTGTGTAACTGTAACAAAAGACATAACATTTATGTTATCACAGTCTCATAAGGAGAATAAAAAGAGGGAGGATTTGAAAAAGTACTTGAAGAAATAATGACTAAAAACTCTCCAAAGTTGGCAAGAGACATAAACCTACAGATTCAAGAAGGGGAGTGAACCCCAAACAGGATAAACTCAAGGAAATCTACACCAAGATACATCATAACTAAAGACAATCTGCTGATTGTTTCCTTTGCTGTGCAGAAGCTTTTTAGTCTGATGTAATCTCATTTGTCTATTTTTGCTTTTGTTGCCTGTGATTTTGAGGTCTTATCCAAAAAATCTTTGCTCAGACCAATATAATGAAGCATTTCTCCTATGTGTTCTTCTAGTAGTTTCATAGTTTCAGGTCTTACACTTAAGTCTTTAATCCATTTTGAGTTAATTTTTATATATGGTGAGAAATAAGGCTCTATTTTCATTTTTCTGCACGTGGATATTCAGTTTTCCCAACATTATTTATTGAAGAGACCATTCTTTGTCCATTATGTGTTCTTGGCATCTTTGTCAAAAATCAATGGCTGAAATGTGTGAATTTATTTGTGAGCTCTCTTTTCTGTTCCATTGGTCTATATGTTGGTTTTTATGTCAATACTATTCTGTTTTGGTTATTATAGCTTTGTAGTATATTCTGAAGTCAGGTAGTGAGATGCCTCCAGCTTTGTTCTTTTTGTCTATGAGACAAAAAATGGCTATTCAAGGTCTTTTGTTGTTCCATATAAATTTTAGGGTTGTTTTTCTATTTCTATGAAGAAATGTCATTGGTGTTTTGATAGGGATTGCATTGAATATGTAGATCACTTTGGATAGTATGAACATTTTAACAATATTAATTCTTCTAATCCATGAACATGGGATGTCTTTCCATTTACTTATGTCTTCAATTTCTTTCATTAATGTTTTATAATTTTTATTGTAGAGATCTTTCACCTCCTTGGTTAAATTGATTCCTAGGCATTTCACTTATTTTTATAGCTATCATAAATGAGATCATTTTCTTATAGAATGGGAGAAAATATGTGCAAACTATACATCAGACAAGGGATTAATATCCAAAAAAATAAAGAACTCAAATAACTCAATAACAAAAAGAAAAAAAACTGCTTAAAATGAGCAAAAGACTTGAATAGACATTTCTCAAAAAAGACATATAAATGGCCAAAAATTATATGAAAAGAAATGCTCATTATCAGGGAAATGCAAATCAAAACCACAATAAGACACCACTTCACTCCAGTTAGAATGGCTAATATCAAAAAGATGAAAGACAATGTGTTGGCAAGAATGTAAAAAAGGGAACCCTTGCATGCTGTGGGTGGGAACATAAATTAGTGCTGTCATTATTGAAAACACTATGGAGGGTCCTCAAAAAGTTGAAAATAGAACTACTATATGATCCAGCAATGCTTTTTCCTGATTTGAATATCCTTTATATCTTTCTCTTGCTTGATTGCTCTGGCTAGGATTTCCAGCACTATGTTGAATAGAACTGGTGACAGTGGGCAACCTTGTCTTGTTCCAGTTCTTAGGGAGAATATTTTCAACTTTTACTCATTCAGCATGATGTTGGCTGTGTGTTTGTCATATATGGCTTTGATAATTTTGAGATATATTCCTTACATGCCTAGTTTGTTGAGGATTTTTATCATAAAAGGGTGCTGGATTTTGTTGAATGCTTTTTCTGCATCTACTGAGATGATCACATGGTTTTTGTTTTGCTTTTGTTTATGTGGTGAATCACATTTATTGATTTACTTATGTTAGACCATCCTAGGATCCCTGGGATGAATCCCACCTGGTCATAGTGGATTATATTTTCAATGTGCTGTTGAATTTGGTTTGCTAGTATTTCATCGAGAATCTTTGCATCTATATTCTTAAGGGATATTGGTCTGTAATTTTCTTTTTTCATTTTGTCCTTTCCTGGCTTTGGTATCAAGGTGACACTGGCTTCATAGAATGAGTTTGGGAGAATGCCCTCCTTCTCTATATTATGGAATAATTTCTGTAATATGGGTTTCAGCTCTTCTTTGTAGGCCTGGTAGAATTTGGCTGTGAATCCATCTGGTCCAGCACTTTTTTGTTTTTGGAAGGATTTTTATTACTGTTTCGATTTTGTTGTTCATTATTGGTCTGTTCAGGAATTCTATTTCTTCCTGACTGAGTCTTGGGAGGTTGCGTGTTTCCAGGAATTTGTCCATTTCCTCTATGTTTTCTAGTTTACGTGCATAGACATTTTCATAGTATTCATGGATGATGTTTTGTATTTCTGTGGTATCAGTTGTAATGTTTCCTTTTTCATTTCTGATCGAGTGTATCCCTTCTCTTCTATTCCTGATTAATCTAGCAAATGGTCTATCAATTTTGTTTATCTGTTCAAGGAGCCAACATTTTGTTTTGTTGATTTTCTATATTATTTTTTTGTTTTCCATTTCATTTAATTCTGCTCTGACCTTTGTTATTTCTTTTCTTCTGCTGGATTTGGGTTTGGTTTGCTCTTCCTTTTCTAGTTCCTTGAGATGTGTGTGACATTTGATTGTTTATTTTTGATTTTTTTTTAATTTATAAAGAAAAGAGGTTTATTTGGCTCACAGTTCTGCAGGCTGTACAAGAAGCATGCCACCAGAATCTGATTCTGGTATAGGCCTTCTGTATGCATGGCAGAAGGTGAAGGGGGAGCAGACCTGGGGCATAGCAAGAGAGGGAGCAAGAGAGAGAAGGAGGGGTGCCAGGCTCTTTTAAACAACCAGCTCTCCTGTGAACTAATAGACTCATTACCGCGGGGATGGCAATTTCTTCTTATGTGACTCCTCTTCTCTCAGCTCTGTGTTAATAGGATTGCAGGACACTTGCTGGGAACTCTCCTGTTTAGCTAGGAGAAGGGGAAAACCCTAGATAGAGCTTTTGTGACCTACTCTGCAATGTTGACCTATGGGGAAGGACGGGTGCAGTGAGAGCCTATAGAATAGCTGTTCTGTTTTAACTCATTCTCCTGTGATTGACTCAGTTTAAGCCAGTGCCAAATGATCTTCATGTGGGGTAGAGTATTATTCCTTAGCTCATTTTTGGGAGTTCAAGTTGGGGGCTGGATTTAACACTCTCCACCATGGCTGTTGTTGTGGGGGATTGCTCTGGCCAGAGTCACCCAGTGGAGGTGACAGTGGTAGGTGAGTGAGTCTATTTAGGCAGTGGTCATGGATGACTGGGCTGTGGGCATTTGCATGAACCATGTCCAGGAGTAATGTCTGCTCAGGGTTAGGGGGTTCCTGAGGAGGGTATTGGCTCTAGAGGAGGTTCCACTAGCCCAGCAGCAGTGATGGAGACTCAGGGGTAGTGTCTTGGGGCCTAGGTTCAACTCTGGAATCTCAGGAGTGGTATTGTAGGTCCAGTGGGGGACCCAGAGCTACAGAGGCAGAGCCTTGGACTTCAGAGCTGGATTTAGGGTTTACAGGGACAGAGCTGCACTGATGGAGGGCTGTTCTACCAGTGTGGAGACTACTGGTGTCCAGTTGTGCAGGCAGGAGTGTGTCTCAACAGCCCAGGGACCACAGAGGTGGGTTGGAGCTACTGATCAGCAGAGGTTTCTCCCCACCCCACTTTTGTCCCACTGATGCAGTCACCCAGGGCTTCTCAGGTGGTGCCTGTGGTATCTGAGACTCCTCCTCTGCTCAGATCCTACATAGGGGGAGAGGGGTGCTTGACACCCAGTGTCAAGGAACAGCATGGGGGAGTGTTTGTTCTATCTGCTCCGTCTCCAGCCTGGGGAGCGATGCAAAGGCTATTGCTGGAATGCTGAGTCCTGAGCAGAGCTGGCGCCATGCCCCCGGAGTGATCAGGATGGCATCAGCTGCAGAAACTCAGGATCGGCAGCCCCCTGATCTCTGCTGCACCTGCTCTGTGGTGCAGAGTCTCTGCACAGACTCTGAGTGGCTCCCTGATCAGCCCAGGAGTCTGCAGTGGTGAGGAGAGACCTCTTACAGCTTGAGCCACCTGCAACTTTTATTCGTCTCCTACAAAGTGGTGTCCCCTCCGGGGCTGCTTCCATTCTGGTGTCTTCCCCTCCTGCTTAGCTGTGTGAATAGTATTGGGACCCCCACATCAATCTCTGAGATGGTGAGTGGTGCTTGTGAGTAAGAATCAGCTACGCCCCTGTGACTGAGTCAGTAGATGCTGTAATGGGCTGTACAGTTGTTCTGCCTGTCAGAAGTTGGTGCTTGCAGGAAACAGCCAACTGCACAGTTGTTCTTCTGTTCCTGTTATCAACTTTAGCCCCTCAGAAAAAGCTCTTGAATGCCCCAGTGGGTGGGGCCCTGAAGCTTCCAAGGGATCACTTTTTCTCCACTACTCCAGAGGTGGGTAGAGGGGCGAGGCTGGGTGGGACAAGGTCAGGTAAGCCTGCCTTCAGCCTCTACATGCGTAAGTCCTGGAACTGTCCTGGCAAGGATCATAGGTCAGCTCCCAGGTCACTGGAAAGGGAGGTGAAGTGGCCCAACCCAACCAGAAAGTGTGTTTGTCAGGAAAGGGCCATCTGCAATTCACCAATTGGCTATTGGGAATGACTTTTGTCCCCCTTGCTCTTCCCCTGCCCCAAGAGACTCCTTTCAGTGTCTGGTTGTAAATGGGTGCCGAAATTTGCCGTGTTCAACAGCAATGGCTCCTCGGGGGAGAACCACCCCACCTGTGCACCTGCCCAGTCCAAAGGCATGGCTTTCCTCCAGGGGATGGGTGCTCTACCACTTTGCCGCAGCTCAGAGCCACAGTGCATTCTTCTGTCTGTTCTGCCCATGTGCGCCCCTCCACCTCTGGACTTTAGCTCTCAATTTTCCCCTCTGTGTCCCCAAGCAACCCCATCAACTCCTAGGGGCACAGGATCAGACCATGCACCTGTTTTGCTGGCAGGCATCTCTGCAGAGTGTTGGCGGACAGGGAACTCTCAGACCAAGCACCCCTAGGCCCACTGCAGGTCCCTGCGGGGAAAGGTGTGGGCCCCCTCTGTGGAAACCTCAGACTGGAGTGTGCACCATCAGAGTACAGGGGGCCACTTGTGAAAGTCTTGGTTCCACAGCTCCTCTCAGCTGCAGTGGGCTGGGGAGGAGTCGGCGAGGAAAAGAGTCTGAATGGAAGAGAGCTGGCACCAGTTCTTCCGGTCTCTCTACCTGAAAGGAAGCCCTCACGGAATGTCCAAGCTCTGGGATCACCCAGGTTCTCCAGGGCCCACCGCAGTCTGGGCAGGAGTTGGGAACTGTCTGTGTGGGGATAGTTGATATGAAAACTGAAGGGCTGGAGCTCCTACCTTCTCTGGGCTCTGAGTTTCTCTGGTGTTGCTCTCTGTCAATATCTTTCTTTCTTCTTGTTCTACCTCACAGTTTCTTTCCATGAAGTCTCCAGCAGACACTGGCACCTTTTCCCACAAACTATACCTGAGCTTTTTCCATTCCCCCTCTCCTCTATCTGAAATGCTTCCTTTTCTCCAGGACAATATGAAAACCCATGTCTCTAGTTAGCCATCTTTTTCATATTTTTCACACCACATTTTCTTTATCTATTCAAGCACTGAGAGACACTTAGGCTGCTTTCATATCTTGGCCATTGTGAATAGTGTTGCAATGAACGTTGGGGTGCAGATATCTCCTTGACATATTGATTTCAATTCCTTTGGATATATACCCAGAAGTGGGATGACTGGATCATATAGTAATTCTATTTATAGTTTTTCGAGGAGCTTTCATGGTGTTTTCCAAAATGGCTGTAGTAATTTACATTCCCACCAACAGTGTTCAAGAGTTCCCTTTTCTCCATGTTCTCACCAATACTTGTTATCGTTTATCCTTCTAATATTAGCCATTCTAACTGGAGTGAGGTGGTATCTTATTGTGGTTTTGATTTGCATTTCCTTTTCCATTTAGCTTTTTAGAGGAAGCTACTGAAGGATGTATTTCCTTTATTGAAATAAAGGAGCAAGACAGAAGATATGGAACCCAGAAGCAGGGATCCCACACTCAAGCAATTTGAAAGGAAGTCCTCAGATGGCAGCTCTAATGAGCGTGTAGAGGTCAATAAGTTCAAACAAAAGCAGGTATGTAGGGGCTTCAGGTGGGGTGTCTTCAGGAAATAAATTGATCAGTGAGATTCATGACATATTTACTTGTGAGGAAATATTATTAAAATTGGCAATAAATTTGTTAGAGAATTTTGGATGTAGAAAACTAAGCAAATTTCTAATACCAACAACTAAAAATGAAGCAATTACTAACTCTTTGGAAAAATAAAAAAACTATGTAAGAAAAAAACCCCTCCATTCTTAGTTCATTATTTGACTTAGCCACAAACATACATAAATTATCATAATAAGGCAAACATTGAATATTGATTTAACCAAAAATTGTGACAAAAAGATAAAGGGAGAGATGGGAGAATAAAAGTGGAGGGTATGTGGGGGGGTTTTTAAAAGTGTTGACTTGCATTTTATATAATAGATTTAGGTAATGTCTAAAATCAAGAAATCAAGAATCACAGTATGAGCATTGTAGGTAAAAATCTAATGTGGGAGTCAAGGCAGAGCACATAGCTCTGCAAGTTGAAACAGGTTCCTTCTGAGGGCAGGGAGACATGGGGAAGTCAAGTGCTGATTAATTGCAAATCCTCTAGTAATTTTGACTTTTTAAGCTATGCACACGATTACATTGATTAAGAAAGCTTAAAAAGTGAAAGGAAGAACCTAGATGCAGTTTTCTTCTCTTCAGTTACTCTTTGGAGATCAGCTTGGTTGTGTCAGATGCAGTAACTCTTCTGGGGATATTTTAGGAGTATAGGCACACCTTCCAGAGACTTCCTCGGCACCCTCCCTTCACTGTCAGTGTTGGGATGACCACAGTGTGGTGAGCAGAAGCACCAGTGTCTGGAAGCAATGGAGAAGAACAAGATAGGAAGATGGTGGACATGCTCTGATATATGTCCTCTTGGTCCTTCCTTTTTGGTTTCTTGCCTTTATTGAGACAGAGGATTGGGGTTTGGTAATAGAGCAGGTCCATGTACCACCTTAATGATTCTGTTTTTCTCCTTTATGACCTGCTGAGGGCTGAGTGATTGAAAAACAAGTGTGTTAAAATGTAGCCGCTAGCACAGCTATACCAATAAAAGAAGAACAGGAGAAAAAATTAGCCCCCACAGATGGTTTTTAAATCTGACCCAAAGAGGAGTCATTTATTGCTGCCTCTGCTCTGGTACAGGCTAAGATTTCTGATTTGCACCACGCTGTTCTCATAATTTGAAAGTTCCTGCCAATAGGTAGGTAACCCTTTATGTCTCACGGAGCTGAAAGTTCACAAAGCGCCAGTTGGCTTGTCAGCACGGAAGCAAAGAACATCCCCATTTTATAGACAAAGAAAGTGAGACTTAAAATCATCTATCTAGAAAAAAACATTAATAGGCACCAACTATGAGACGGGCACTTTCCTGAGCATTGGAAGATGGAGATGAAATCAAGATCCTTGTTTTTCCGGGGTTCACAGTTACATGTAGTTACAGGTAGAGATAGAAGTAAAGGATGTTCCGGTGCTGTAGCTACCCTACAGCATGGTGGTGGGGGTGCACACGATGTCATGTGAGCACAGGAGACAGGTGCTGACTCATTCACTCATTCATTCAACAAGTACTTATTTCGGACTCAGTGCTAAGGACTGGCTGGATGCTGGAGATAAATCTGAGTATAAATTAAATTTAGCCCTTGCTTTCATGAAACTTGGAGTCAAGTCCTAAGGTTCTTGGCCATGCATTGGAATCACCGCCCAGGAAGCTTAAAGATCCTAACACCCAGGCTATCCCCAAACCCATCGCATCCTGGGGCAAGGGAGGGATGTCCAGAAATCGGTGCTGTCTAAAGCTCCCTAGTGCTGCCAACATGTAGGCAAGGTTGGGTCCCACTGGCCCAAAGGAACACACTGACAGAAATGAGTGAGTGCATAATACCAAACGGTGTGAGTGGCAGGAGGGAAACTCACCGGGGGCAGTGACAGAGGATTCAAAGAGGGAGGGTCTAGACTGGCCACGCTGGCCAGGGAGCAGGCTTCTCTGAGGAGCTAATAGTTAATCTGGGACCTGAAAGGGAAGAGTCAAAGACAGCATTCAAGAGGGAGAGAGGAATGAACATCCAGGAGGCCCTCAGAGGAGAGAACCTGGACTGCGCCTGGTCCCGAGACGCCAGAGGCTGCAGGGCTGAGAGCCTCTGCCTTAGGAAGGCCAGGGGAACCCAGTCTGGGGGCTGTGCAGGAACAGATTGCTTTACATATGGAAATGGAGCCAATGGCTTATGCTCTTGATATAGGAAAGGAAGAAAGATGAGGGAGATCAGGAAAGGAAAGACAAAAGGAGGAGGAGGAGCCACCCTGCAGAAATCTGAAGTTAGACCTGGTGAAGGCTGAGGGCTTTACCCTGCCCTCTTCCCCTCCCCTACTCTCCCCTCTCTGTTCCCTCCCTTTCTCTTACTTTCTACCTTTTTAAGAATTCAGCACATGGAATGCTAAGTTTTGAAAGATTGGGGGCTGCTGTGATGCTGATTCCTCCATCTCCATTGAGCCTCTGGGCGTGGCTATGGGCACACCTGTGAGCGTTTACGCTGTAAAAATTCAGGACAAAAATGAGTGTCCCTCTTGGGCCTGTGCAGTGTGAGAAAGTCAAGCCCCAAAGTGAACGAACCCGGTAGCCCAGGGGCTCATGGCAGCGGTGGCCAGGAGAGCATGAACCTATTGGAAATATACAGGATTTGGGGTTAAAAATTTACCCAAGGCCATGCCACTCACTGGGGAGCTTCTTCTCTCCCTCTTGTTACTCCAGGATTCTGGATTCTCTCTCTCTAGCTCTCTGCTCACGTTCTTGCTCAGTCTCCAAACAGCAGCGGGAAGGAGACTTTATAAACATCAACACAATCATCTCTCTCTCCTACTAAAAACACAAAACAAAATAAAAGAACCCTGCAAACTTTCTTCCTGTCCAACAAGCCCATGTAGTCAGATGTGTCTTCAAAGTCATCCCCAGCCTCCCTTCCTCCCTCTGTTTGCTTTCCTTCTCCTGCAGTCCCTACAGAGGCACCTGGGAGCTACAGGTGCTGGAGGTCGGGTCCAATACACTCTCAAATCACTTAGCCTGCTGGTGTTTCAATTTTCCTTGTCAATGAAGTAGAGGTTGTCATAGTCCTTGCCTCGTAGCTGTTGTGAAGCTCTGATGAGACACTGCCTGGATATGGCTTGGTCCCCTGCATGGAGCAGAGTGCTCCAGGAGGGGCAGGTGCAATGTGGGTGGTGTTATCACTTATCTGGTGCTTCCCTCAACTCTGCCATGAAATCCTAAAGCAAATGGCTCTGTGCAACAGGGAAGCCATACTGGCTCTCATAGAAAGGTGAGGTCCTAGGCAAACTACCCATCTCTGTAAGAGAAGGGAAGGGAAATAGCAATTCTTAAAAATAAAATTCAGTTTTCTCTACTATAAAAGCATCATTAGAATGTTCAAACCTTAAAAAATGTCAAAGAAAGACAAAAAAGAGCAACCCATGATGCCACCTATAAAAGACAAACATTGTCAAGTGTGGGCTCTATTATTGCCAGTTGCTTTATGAGTGCATAAAGTTGTATTTTCCTGGGTTTTTTTTTTGTTAGTTTTCTATTGCAATGATCAAACTGTCAAATGTGTTAACTTTTTAATTTAACATTATGAGCTAAGCATTTCTTCATATTTGGCAGTGATAATAATGAATATTTGTGGGTTATTCACCACTGTCCAAGAATTGCCTTAGAAACCTTACATACACGATCTCATCCTGCAGGGGGATGTTATCTGCCAAGGCTTGGAGAGGTTCAGTAAGATGCCCAAGGTTACACAGCATGCAAGTGGCAGAGCTGGGTTTGGAGAAAGGTCTTTTTGACAGAGACCCTGAGTGCTCAGTCCTCACCCGCCTTGCCTGCTCCAGACCTGTGTTTAGGGGGTTTCACAGTACAGGTTGTGCAGAGCATGTAGGAAGCCCAACTTTGGAGAGCAGCCCCACTTGGGCCCCCTGGCCCGCAGCCCTTCCTTTCCTTCCTCATTCTCCCTGGGAGAATTCCAGAAAGGAGCACCACTTTCAGACTCTCTTTTTGTTCTGCCTGTATCAAAAATGGAGCTCGATTAATGCTCCACTGCTGCTGATTCAACAGTATGATGCTTTTATGATTATTGCTTTTCTGAGCATTACTCTTGAAAGTTTAACTATAGAAATGCTTAAAAAATTTTTTTGATTTCTCATGGCCCAGGTAGTACCTTTGATGTGTCTATGCCAACTGCTGCTGTCTGTTGTCTCTGGTCATTAAAATATATCTGGCCCTTCCCCACTGCCATGCATGGAATAAGGGACAAAAGCACAAGAAAAACACTTGTCCTAGGTGTTCAGAATATTCCCTAAAGTGACTTGTATCTGCTTTCTAATGACCTTGATTCTGAGCTATACTGTCAACTTGGCTTATTAGTAAAGACAATGTTTTGGTGAAAGTGACAGAAAATCCAGTCCAAAAGAGCTTATGCCAACAAAAACATATGAGCCCTCATAACAAACAGTAAAGTATTCAGGCATGGTTGGATCCAGGATATCAGATGATATTATCATGGCCCATATTTCTCCATCTCTTTATTCTGCCCTCTCCTCTGTGTTGGTTCCAACTCTAAATAGCCTATTGAATGGGACAGGGTGGCTTAAATCCCCCCAGCTCTGAATCCAGCAGAAAAGAAAGAGAAGATATTTTGGGTTCTTACCAAAATCAAGGTTAACTCGTTTTTTAAAAGTTAGACTTGCTTTTGGTGGTAGGGACTATGTGTTATGGGAGCATAGCTGTTCTCTGTGAGTCACTGCATCAGTACTTTGGGGAAGTACTAGAATTCACTATAAGCGGTGGCTTAGACCTTCTCCAAAATGTTCAGGACTTTCTAGACATGGCATCACTCAATTTGGGATCTCAAGGGGCTTTCTGGTTTGATCTCCTTTCTCTGAGGGGGTTATGAAGGAGGGAGGAAGAGGAGGGAAGAAAGGAGGGCAGACAGCTTTTACTATCTAATAAGGAAGTGTGGGAACACAATGACAGGCATGGAGGGTCAGTGAAATTTTCTTGGATGACGAGGTTGCAGCACTGGGGCAGTTATATCCATATACCCACCTGCTACTCATCTGCCTATCCAGCCAACCATTGTGCTCAACTACATTTGTGCCCAACGAGCCCTGAGAACTAGAGGTAATTGTTTTCCAAATATTTAGGGTCTTTTTCCCCTGGCCTCTGTGCCAGGCACTAGGTATAGGAGTGAATATGTCCTCATGGAACTTGGAGCCTACTGCACTTGAGTCTCTAATCAAGCTGAGCACAGTAGTCACCTGGGAAATTTATTAACAATGCACAGACCCAAAGCTCACTTCTACAACTGCAGGTCATTAAATCAGGAGAGCAACCTCAGAACTTCACTGTCATGCAGCATCCCAGGTGAACTGAGGTAGATCACACTTTCAGAATCATTGCTCTAATTGATGTCTAGTGGCCTTGAAAGGTGTGAAGTTACAAGTAAGACTAGACATTCCAGATAGAGACATAGCGTTAAAAAATCCTAGAAGTGTGAAAATACAAAGGTGTGTGTAGGGAGGGAAAATGATTCAGTGACCAGGTAATAGGGTGTATAGGATTGGGGCAAGCAGTGGGTGATGTGAATAGAAAATGCTGACAGGTAGATAGAACCTAGATTTTGATTGTAAGGGCTGGGATTCATGCTGACAAATTGTGGCTTTATCTTACAGGCAATTGGAAGTGTAGAAGGTATTGCAAGGAGTCACTTTTTAAAAGTCCTTATAGAGAAACACAAGCTGGAGGCCTCAGACATTTTCTCAACCTTTGTGGGCTGTAGTGTCTTTGTGAATGGCAATTTTCTTCATTTAGGAATAGTAATGTCTACCTTCGGGGTAATTTCAGGAATTTGATGGGATTAAGTGGCACACACTGCTCAGTAAATAGTAGTTTCCTTATTTGTGCCATCACATGGGTCTCACACTTGGGAGAAGTAAAGGTGGGGACAAGGTCACCTTGCTCTTAAGACCAGCTTGTGTAAAGTGAATTTAATAAAGGGAAAGAATTCAAATTTGGGAAGCACTTATTCCATGGTTGACTGTTTGTAGACTAGGCTCAGTTTTCAAAATGACCTCGAACTTGATAGTGCCAAGTATTCATAATACTTGTGTGATCTCCCTGCCCTTCCCCTGCCTCTGTCTAAGTCTCTGTCATACCTAGACAGTTCCAAGAACTTCCTCCCTGTTGTTAGCCTGCAGCCTCCCCCACATCTATTCCATACTCTACACAGCCAGCTGTTTAAACTCTCAGAAAGGCACCTGTGACCAAGTAGTCTCCTGCTTAAAACCCCACGGCTTCCAGAATGAAGTTCAGATGCTTTAGCGTGAAGTTGAAACGCCTTTCCTGACAACCAGTCCTCAGCTTTCATCCCAGCTGCCACTTTTCCCAAGTTTGCTTGTGCCCCATGTCTGGTTTCATTGCTTGTCTCTAGATTTCTTGACATTCCCTGCCAGTCTCCCATGCAGAGAGACATTTCCACACCTTGCTGAGGGAGTCCCCTCCGTGTGAGGTGCCTTTCCTCTCTTCTCCAGCAGGTGAACCTTTTCTCAAGCACTGTAGCCCAGTTGTGATGTCACCTGCCCTGTGACATTTCCCTTGCTCTCATCTCCTGCCCTTACTCTAACCCTAAACAAATCAAAGCACAATTTGCACATGTCCTAAGCTCCCTGCAGCCCATGCACGTTGCTGATAAAGCTCACATCACGTTGCACCATAGGTGTGAATGCCTGTCTCCAGCCAAGCATGAGCTCCTTGCTCCCAGGGTCTGGATCTCACTCATTTCTGCACTGTCAGTGTCTATCCCAGCATGTGACTCATGACAGACACTGTCTGGATGAATGGATGGATGGGTGGATGGATGGGTGGATGGGTGTTACTAACATGCTCAGCTGTATCAGGAACCTTCACTTACAGAAATCTTAAATTTACAGCACAGGTTCTGACCTGTAATATGTGATGTTGATATAGTTTTCTATTATTTTCAGTATTTTATTTAATACATAATTATACACAGATTCAGCAGGCAGCTGAATTCATGTCTTTAAAATACACAAAGCAACATTCTCATGAGGTTCAGTGAGAAAAAGGACAGTTTGAAATTCCAACTGACTCCCATTCACAGAGAACAATATGAACAGGCCCCAACAGCCGGGGAGATTTGGAAGCTCCTGGGACTCATGGATGAGAAATTCTGGAAACCTCTCAGGGATGAGTGATGCAAAGTTTGAGCACTCTCCACACCTCATGGAGTTAATTGATTCAAAGTCCTAGAAACCTCAGGAGGCTAATGCTGGCAAGAACTATGTTCACTTCCAGCCTTCAGAGGTCTGATAAGCAAGGGGAAATATGCATGAGTGAAAGTGTTCAAGAGAGAACTAATGGATGGATTGAGGGGAAGGGAGAGTAATTAAGGGGTTGGAACAGTCATCAGTAAAAGGCTTGGGATGCAGCTCGGTGAGATCAAAGGACCACAGAGAATATAGATATATTTTACAGGCCCCATAGGCCAAGAGCAGAGGTCACCAGATGAGGTTAAGAAGGGAAAATTGGCTTGCTTTGAGAGGGAGGGCTTCTCAACCTCACAAGCCCCTGGAGAGCTCCAGGGAGAGAATATTTCTGATTGAAATTATATATTCACCCTATGAACATTACTTCTATCTAATATTCCTCCTCTTCCACCAACTAACTTTCATTTTGGCTTTTCTGGAGAGCCCTCACAAATATTTTTAGACATTGTCACCATGAAGGGGCTGAGTCACAGAGGTGACTATGCTCTCTGGGGGCACACAGCCAGTATGTGGCCGACTGGGACAAGGAATGTGCCATGCTGTTGGCCAGTGAAGTCTCTTTCAACTTGTTATGAATGAACCAGTCTTTCTCAGAATGATTTTATCCCAGACAGAAATAGGTTTTTAAAATATTTTATTGGAATATAATATACATATAGAAAAATGCACATATCATAAGTGTATAAGTTGGATGAATTATTGCAAACTGAACATCTCTAGGTAACCAGCACCCACATCAAGAAACTAAATACACCAGCACAAGGAAACCCTCTGGTGCCCCCTGCCAGGCCCTAGCCCAGCGGTGACCACTGTCCCATTTCTAATAGCCTAAGTTAGCTTCTCCCACTTTTGTGCATTACATACAAGGAATCAGGCAGAACCTTGGGTTAGGTTTCTTCCCTTCAATGTTATGTTTGGGAGATTCTTCCATGTTCTTGCATTTGGTTGTAGAGTGTTCATTCTCATTGCTGATAGTGTTCTATCATATGAAAATATCACAATTTATTTTTCTATTCTACATTGATGGGCATTTAGCTTGTTTCCAGTTTGGTGCTATTCCAAAAAGTGCTACCATAAACATTTCAAAATTTCTTTGGGTAAAGACATGTACACCATTCTGAGAGAGCCATAAATAGGAATGAAATTGCTGGATCTTGGGTTGTGCATACATTTACCTTTTCTAGATCCTGCCAAAGAGATTTCCAAAGCAGCTGGACAAATATATTCCCACCAGTAATACATAACTATTGCTGCTGCTTGGATATCCTCAACACTTACTATTTTCTGTTGTATTAGTTTTAGGCATTCTTATAGGTTGTATGGTATTGCATTGTAATCTTAATTTAAATCTGGTGACCAATGAAGATGAACACATTTTATATGTATATTCAGTCTATGGTCAGTGTCTTAGTTGGCTCAGGCAGCTATAACGAAACACCACAGACTTGGTGGCTTAAAAAACAAATATTATTTCTCACCAGAGACTGGGAAGTCCAAGATAAAGGTGCTAGCAGATTCAGTGTCTGGTGAGGGTCCACTTCTTGGCTTTAGAGAGCCATCTTCTTGGTGTATCCTCACATAGTAGAGAGAGGGACAGAGCTCTGGTCTCTTCTTCTTCAGTAAGGATACTAATCTCATCACGGGGGTTCCATTTCATGATCTCAGCTAAACTTAACCACCTCCCAAAGGCCCCCTTTTCTAACACCATCACACTGGGGCGCAGGGCCTCAACATAAGAATTTGGCAGCCAGGTGTGGGGGCGGAGAGACACAAACATTCAGTCCATAGCAGTCAGAAAAGGGCCTAGTCCACCTTCTCTGGACACCAAAATTCTGACAGTAATTGTCACTGGGAATCCACTTCTTCCAGCTGTCAACCCATAAGGTAACTTGTAGGAATTCTTTAACATAAGAATATAAAAACACAAAATAATATATCAAATAACCTTAACCCAAATCAAATTCATCACATTCCCTTAACTGAATTTTCTAACATTTATTTAGCCTTTACTCTATATCACACACTGCATGGGGTTCTTTATTTTAAATCATACTATAAAAAGAACTTGGGTCAGTTTGTCCAATAGTAAAAGTAAGGAGATGTACATGCATTGCATCCACATGAAGGTGTATGTGCACACACCCTACACACGCTTCATGGTGCAGTCCTAGCGCTGGCTTTCTCTCTTTCCCACATTATTTTCCCAACCCCAATTGCAGGAGGATTTGCAAAGCTCATGGGTAGACATGGCCAAGGAAGGTATTTCCTTCCTGACTCCACTCCATGTTTCTCCTTCATTCATCCAACATCTATTGGTTGAGGGTTGTCTAGTGCCCAGCACTGTCCCATGCATAAGACATAGCAGTAGGGCCGGGCGCAGTGGCTCATGCCTGTAATCCTAGCACTCTGGGAGGTCGAGGCG
>VBSM01001124.1:71760324-71775757 GCA_008086735.1 Cheirogaleus medius
AAAAAAAGACATAGCAGTAAACAACCCAGAAAAATCCCACCCTCCTGAAGTT
Source organism: Cheirogaleus medius (assembly GCA_008086735.1). Classification (NCBI taxonomy): domain Eukaryota; kingdom Metazoa; phylum Chordata; class Mammalia; order Primates; family Cheirogaleidae; genus Cheirogaleus; species Cheirogaleus medius. The sequence continues at coordinate 71,760,377 of VBSM01001124.1, forward strand.
CATCGTCTAAATTTCTATAAAGTGTAAGAAGAACAAAAAGCCCACAAGAATGATCAAAGAAACCAAGACATAGCACAATGCATCAGAGTGTTGTGTGAAATATTAAACCTGTAAACTGACAACTCCCAAATAAAGCCAGATTTATGCTCATTTTCATGGTTCAAGAGGTAATTCACTCTCCCTTCCTCCTCCATCCCCTGTCCCACTAAGCCAGGGCTCCACAATGTGCAGGAGAAATGGGGACAGGTTTTCAGAGACTCTAAATTCATGTTCTTTTTATCATACAAATGAAGTAAATACTGGAGTGAAATACTGTTTTAGAGTGAGCTGTGTTTGCAGAAAGACTGACTGCAGGAAAGGGAAGTGACTGATTGGGGGTGGGTGGGGGAATCTGAATGGCCTATGAGAATATTGTATGCAATTATTTATAGAGTTCATGATAATCTTGCTTCACCAGTGAAAGATGCAAAGAGGAAACTCACATAATTCATCTCCAGTGCAAGATAACATCATATTTTCCTAATCCAATTCTTGCAGAAAATAGCTAAGTTTCACTTTTCAAGAGCTGCAGGATTTTGGTGGAGGAGAATTTCACCTTGTCTTGAAGGAGGGTGGTGTAAAGGCACATTCCATCCTGGGACCCGGCTTGGTTATCACTTTATTAATGGAGGGAATATCCTCCCATGAGTTTCTTTTAAATACCATGCAATTTGTAGTCAGGAGAATAAAAAAAGAGTTCTTAATTGGTTAGTTTCTTCTTTGACGTTGCTAATTAAAACATTTCATTATATAGGTCTCATCCCTAATTCCAACCTTAAACCTTCATCAGCATGATCTGAGCACGACACATCTTCTGGCTTTTCTTAGCATCATCCCCTGCCCCCCTCACTCAAAGATCATCCATGACTCCATAATGTCCCAAAGGATAAGGTCCTCTGGCATCCACCTACTTCTCTCCCATAATCTCCCACTGCCCCATACATGAGTGTGAGCATAGCCAGAAGAGACAGATTATTCTGTTGTTTGGAGAACATCTTCTGGCTTCCGGTCTCCATATAGTTGCACGGGCCCCTCTGCCCAAGTGGAGCACCCTCTCTGGACCATTGCCACTTTGTTTTGCCTACTGGGCTTTGTTTGGGGTCTTCCATGTGTTTTTCTTCTGGCTCTCAACTTGATTGAAACTGTTATGAGGAAGGTCTTTCTCCTCCACAAGGCCCTGATAAACATGGCTGCCTCAAATCGCAGCAGGCCATTTAGGTTGGAGTCCGTGAGAGCACTGTAAAGCCAGAATGACCAGGGCCCTTGACTTAGAAATTCTTTAATAATCAGGGAGCTTCAGTTTCTTCATCTTTACCGGGAACGTGATAATGCCTCCAGCATTCTTGTGCGTGTTGGGCAAGAAATCCAAAGTATTTAGCGTAGTGCTCAATGCATTATGAGTGCTAACGAGTATTCGTGGCCTTGTGGTTTTATGTGAGCACTTCATTAGGTCCTCACATGAAAACAGACTATTTCTCTGGGATCTAGTAATTTACCAACACTATATCCAGAATAAACATTGCATGATTGTTTACTTATTGTTGTTTGTAAAAAGGAAAAATTTCATGGCACAAAAATGGAGGCGGGGTGTATGAGTGCTGCAAAATTTTAAGTGCCGCAGAGCAGAGAGAAGGACCTGCTTGAGGGAGCCGATGAGGGAAGATTCTGGATGAAGCTGGGCATTGGCGCAGCAGGAATCGACCCCTCAGTCTTCTTTAGGCTTGAGTTTGTGGAAATGTCACCTTGCAGAAAGACCGGGGAGCGCTGGCACGTGGAGTGGTTTTCAGAGTGTCCCCACCCGCTGTGAGGGCACGGAGGTGAGTGGAATCACATCAAAACCCACGGCCAGCCGCGATGACAGACAGCTTGCGGTTTTGGTCTCACTGGACAAGGGTTGATCATCCGAAGGCAAGAAATCTGCCGTTTTGCTAGCTCAGGAAAAGATGCTGAGATTTTCACCAAAGTCAAAGCAGAAATAAAGATTTTTTCTCTGCCTGACAAGGAAAGGAGTGACCCACAAAGCTAAAGACTGAGGCTGTGCTCTGGAGGGGCTGCCCAGGGGCAAAACCGGGAACCTGTCTAACTTTGACAGGGGCTCCCTCCTCCCCCACTTAGAGGACGATTCCGAGTTGACCTGTGGTGATACCCACAGCGAACCATGTCGTGTTATTTGAGCAATGTGAAAAGGGACATCGTCCCAAAATGCCACCCTCGCTCTGGACTTCTATCATGAAAAGTCATGCCCTTGAATACCCGAGTGATTTATTAACTCATTTAATACATGTGATTATTTATGCCAGGCTGCATGCCATAAAGAACTTTAAGTACCTTACCAAAACTTATTTACTGTAAGCTAAGGCATAAAGAAGAATTTAAAAGGACCAAGTAGAAATAAAGGTAGAAAATTACAGAGAGGTAAAAATAACACCAATATAAAAGGCACCAGGCTCCATATAAGTGCCACAGTTGAATCTAAAATTTGACTCTTGTCTGAGAAAATAAAGTAACAGACATAGTAGGTTATACAGCTTTTACTATGAGGAAGAAAATGTATCTGTTAGCTGAATAAAGGCTCTGAGAAGTCCTGCAACAACAGCAACAGTAATCCCAGCCATTTGTGATTCTTACTATAGTCCAGGCCCTGTTCCAAATGCATTGCTCGCATTAACTCATTTAATATCACAATGGTCCAAGGAATGGAGGGCGGGATATAGTCAATTGGCACCTGACACCACTGTCCTGGCCTTCTGCGTGCCTTCCTGAAATGCAGAGGCTAGGACTCTGTACATGGGGCTCCAGTTAAGAAAAAAGTTCCTCCAGGTGGGAAACGAGGAAGTCAGGCTGCAGCCATGGTCTCTGCATGGTGGCTATTTTAACTATCCAGTGGGCATGGTCATGGGAACGCCAGTGTCCAGCTCTGGGTGCAGCAGCAGTTGCGCTGGGAACAGTGACCGGACTGACTTTTTAATGGCCAGGCCATTGCAGCAATGGCCTTGGTGGCTTTCTAATCTCTGAATTGTAGCTGCCTGGGGGCCTGGTTGTTCACGTGACGGCCTTATGATTCCTCACTTTCCTGATCTTGCAGAGGCTGGGGCTTCCTGGCAAGTCAGTTCCACTTTCTTTTTTTCTGGGATCCCTCCTGGAGGTCCAGCCTAGAATTGTCTCCTTCAGCCTTTCCAGGGATTTTTGTAATCACCGAATTCCCTACAATTCCCTATTGACTCCTTTTCTACTTAGAATACCTGGGATATTTTGTTTTCCTGCACCAAATCTTGACCGACGCAGGAATGTACTGATATCATCCCTATTTTATGAATAAAGAAATTGAGTCACAAAGAGCTTACAGAGTCTGCACAAAGTAAAAAAGCTAATATTAATAAATAGCCCTGTTAGGACTTTGGTTGTCTGATGCCAAAATCTCTTAACTGCTTCATTTTGTTTAACTTAGAATTTCTCGGACTAATTGATTCCAGAAATTGTTTCTGGGTAACACCTGTTAATTATTCCATGGGACTAAACTTCAGCAATATCACTTTCAAATGTTGTCTTTTCAGATCTTTTTTCCCCCCATACCATGGGTTTTGTCCAGGTAGGACCTGGCAAAGTCAATGCTAGGAGGAGAGAGAGGGTGCATCCTTGAACTAGATTCTGGGAAAATACTTGGCTTAGGAGCTGGGGAGAAAGGGCACAGTCTAGCCATCGGCACGTGGGAGACTTTGAAGTACAGAGCATGAGGTCAGGGAGGTCTCTGTGTGAGGCAGGACTTGCAGTGCGTTTCAAGGATAATTAGTCACTTTACGTGCCTTTGTTTCTACATTCACGAAATAATTAATGACACTTGTCACTCCCTGGTGTTTTGTAATAGAGATGGTATTCATAATACTTTGGTCAGAATTCTTCCTGATGTGAGTCACAGAAGTTCAATTCAAACTAGCTCAAGCAAGGAGACAAATATTTGGCTCCCTGGCTCCAGCTCATATCCTCATCCCTCCTGCTAATTCGTGGCCAGCAGCAGTGTATTGGTCCAGAGCTCTCTCTACCTTCAGGGCAGTTTTATTTCAGGGGCTGCCTTGTCCTTCCCTGGCTCTGGGTCAGGATTAATTGAATCCACAACTGGTTTCCTTAACTTTAGAAAGAAGGGGTAAGGGTCTTGAAACAATCTTTCCCAGGAGGCATCCATACACTCCCCAGAGCTCTGCATGCCACAGGGAAAGGTGGGCTTTACTAAACCACATGCAAAAACACCCCTGCAATTCATGGTACGACAGATATCTCGGTCTCTTCCTTATTGAGGTTGGAGGTTGTTCAGAAGGAGATTTGGAGAAGTTTAGAAAAGGAGGCAGAAGTATTGGGAAGAGGCTCCTCCTCTAAACCTCATCTTGTGATTTTTAGTTGTAAGGATAAGTCTCATGTAAATTGATGCTCAATGAATAATAGGAGTTCTCAGGAGGCCTGTATGTTTTCCTTCTGGTCTTCCGCCACCGTCTTCACACTGGCTGTGTCTTGTGTGTGCCGAGTCCTCCCTCAGCCCTCCTGCTCTGAGATTCATGGTCATTTATGTTTATGTTAACTGCATCAGGAGGACACGGGGCTTGACCCTGGCTGCAGGAGCCATTAAATCTGATGCTCCCTCTGGGAAGGCTTCCCACTCCGTTGCCTTGCAAGCCTCACAAGCCTTCGCTGACAGGTGGCCGGATGGAGCTGGGATCCTCAGGGACTCCACAGCAGAGAGAGATGCCTGATTACCCGTTAAATTGGAACATGCACTAGGACATCTGAAATGAGGGAGAGAAAAATGTCAGAAATGTCAGCGTGGCAGAGTAGGAGGAACATGGTCCTGGAAGGAAAGAGACAGGAGCTGGCCCTGTCACCGGCTGGTGGTGTGACCTTGGACTAGTCCTCTTGTCTCTCTAGGCCAGGATTTCCTCCTCTGTAAGAAACAGAGGTTGGACCAGGTGAGCTACAAAGTGCCCTTCAACTCCAGGGAGAGTGCTGTGAAATAGTCACTCTGTTCTGGATGCTTTGTGAACACAATCTCCTCTGGACTTTGCAGAGAGCCCATGAGCTTCTGTCATCCCGATTTGTAATGAAGCACAGAGTGGTACAGAGACTTGTAAGAGAGAACTCAGGAAGAACAGACCAGGCTGGGATCTCAACCCAGCTCTGTTTACACTGAAGTCTGCACTCTCTCCTCCAGGCCATCCTGCCCCCTGACCATTCCTCAATTACCTGGAGAGTCAAGAAAGATATCCTGGTGAATAGTAGACTTCATTGGTTATCTAGAGGCCATGCAGAAGGAGAAAGAAAAGGGAAGAGAGAGGGGGAAAGTAGTGGGAGGAAGAAGGGGAGAAGGAAGAAGAGGAGGAGGGTAAGGAGAAGGAGGACAAGAAGAAGGACAACTTTTGACATTTCAATTTGTAGCTGGAAATAAAAGACCCATTGAGTCCATTCTTCTGCCATTGGACACTGAGCCAGAGGGCGAGAATCTCCTGTAGGGTTCAGCATCCTGTAGGACTGTGGGGTCTTATTATCAAGCAAGAGCTGTGCTCCCCTCCAAAGTGATCCTGGAGTTCTCCATATGCCTCACCACAAATCTCAGCATTGTATACTGTAACTGCCTGTTTACTTGACTATTTCCTCTTCCAAACTCTGAACTACATGAAGAAGGAAGAGTAGAAATGACAGAGTCCCAGAATGTTAAAAAGGTGCCACTGTCTGTGCTGCCTCCTCTGACATGGTCCTGGGCAGCTGCTAGCTTTATTTCTGGAGGCGAGGCTCACCACTCTCCTGTTCTCTCTGGTAGGCAGAATAATATCCCCCAAAGATGTCCACACCTAACTCTCAGAACTTACAACTATGTTAGGTTACAAGGTAAAGGGGAATTAGCTTGCAGATGTAATTAAGTTTGCTAATCTGCTGACTTTAAAATAAGGAGATTATTCTGCATTATTTGGATGGGCCCAACATCATCACAGGGGTCTTTAAAAGTGGAAAAAGTAGGCAGAAGAAGGGCTCATGGTGATGCGTTGTGATGAGAACTCATCTCACCGTTTGCTAGCTTTGAAGATGGAGGGAGATGCCAAGAGCAAAGGATGCTTCTAGAGGGTGGAATGGGCAAGGAAAAGGATTCTCCCCTGGAGCTTCCAGAAAGTAACACAGCTCTGTCCACACCTTGATTTTAGCCTGGTGAGATTCATTGAGGACTTCCCAACTACTCAACTGTGCGATAATTCTCTTAGTCCATTTGTGCTGCTATCACAAAATACCTGAGACTGGGTAATTTAATATAAACAACAAAAACTTATTTTCTCACAGTTCTGGAGGTTGAGAAATCCAAAATCAAGGCGTTGGCATTTGGTGCCTGGTGAGGGCCTTCTTGCTGTGTCCTCACACAGTGGAAGAAATAGAAGGACAAAGGTGCCTACTTAGTTCTCTCCAGACCTTTTACAAGGGAAAAATCCCATCCATGAGGGCAGAGCCCTAGTGGCCTCATTGCATCCTAAAGGTCTTACCTCTTAATATGGTTACCTTGAAGATTAAATTTCAATGTGAATTTTAAAGGGGATGCATACATTCAAACCATAGCATTCTGCCCCTGGTCCCCCCCAATTCATGTCCTTTTCACATGCAAAATGCATTCCTTCCATCCATTCCATTCCAGTAACCCCTAAAGTCTTAACTTGTTCCAGCATCAACTCAAACATTTAAAGTCCAAAGTCTCATCTAAATATCATCTAACTCAGATACGAGTGAGATTCTAGGTATGATTCATCCTGAGGCAAATTCCCCTGTATTTGTGAGCCTGTGAAATCAAGTAAGTTATACCCTTCAAAAACAATGGCAGGACAGGCATAGAATAGGAATTCCCATTACAAAAAGGAGAAATAGGAAAGAAGAAAGGGGTAACTGGTCCTAAGTAAGTTCAGAACCCAACAAGGCAAACAACATTCAATTTTAAGGCTTGAGAATAATCTCCTTTGACTCCATGTCCAGCCTTCTGAACACACTGATGTAGGGTCTGGGTCCCCAAGGCTCTGGGGAACCCCACTTCCACTGCTCTGGGTGCAGCCCACACCGCAATTCCCACAGGTTGGGGTCTCAGGCCTGCAGCTCCTCTGGGCTGGAGTTGCATGCTAGTGGCTTCACAGTTCTGGGGTCTCAGAGGCTGCCATGGCTCCTTGGCTCAAATGAACTTTTCCCTAGTAGGGGCTCTCTGTCCCACTCTGTGGCAGTTTTCTGCCTGAGCCCTGAGGCTCTTGGAGGCATCCTTCGAAGTCTTGGTGGAGGAAGTGCTGTCTTCACCACTCATGCACTCTGTGTGTCTACAGAGTTAGCACAACTTGGAGGCCACCAAGGCTTATTGGCTTTGCCCTCTGGAGCAGCAGTCATTGCAGACTATGCTGTACTTGGGCCCACTTGAGCCACAGCTGAGGGGGCCAAGGAGAGCTGCAGCCAAATGCAAGGAGGCACATCATAGATGTAGCAGAACTGTATCACGTGCAGTGTAGCAGAGAGGGAGTTTCCCTGGTAAGACTTCTGCTCATAGGGCAGGTGACATTAGCTGGCTCACAAGGAGGGTCAGTCTCGGGGCCTTGGTATTAACACAGACCTCTCCTCTGTGAAAGCATGAGAAACACCCCCAAATTGGGCAAAGCCATCCTGCAGACCCCAAGGGAGAAAAGCAAGGTTCTGGAAGAGCAAAGAATAAGAAGTTTCACATGGCAAGTATCAAACAGCCAAATGAAATGTCAGGAGGATAACGAAACTCAGCGATGCTGACCTGTATTTCTCGTGCCAATGAACCACAGGAGAGAGGCGACTCTGGAATAAAAGGCACTTTGTCATTCATCTGTCATATCTTTTTGTGGCTATGAACACTCTCAGCTCAGACAGACAGCCTGCTTTGTGGTCACATAGGAAACAGATGGACTTCACTTGCTTTGAATTTTCAAAGGGAAAACAGGGAGGTGGTATTAAAATGGTACCTTTGCCCCTGTGGATGAATAAACAGTACCACACATCTCACTTCAGCAGGGGCAGGAGGGTGGGGGGAGTGGGGAACGGGGGAAGGTGGGAGACCGGCATGGAAGAGGAGGAGGGATGCAGAGGCAGGACACAAGCAAGAAAAGCTAATGAAAGAAAAGAAAGAGGAGAAAGGAAGGAGGGAAAGAGGATGGGAGGGAGAATGAACAGAAGTTAGGGTGGGAGAAAGGCTGGGCTTAGCCTCTCAAGAAAGTGAAGGAAAGACTTCTGCACGGCGGCAGGAGAGCTCAGCAATGACCTGCTCCCTCCCGCACAATGGCCGGTCTCGCCCAAGGTGTGCTACATGTGATCAGCCACCGGCTCTTCCTTCTCCTCCATAGTCACTTCACTACCACTGAGGAAAAAAGAAAGAAAAACACAGAGGTTAGGAAAATACAGTGTGGGGATTCCTGAGGGACAGGTTCAAATCCCACAATGACTTGGGGAAGAATGAGGCAACTCCTTGGGTCAGGTATTTCAGCCTGTCAAACTCAGCTTCCTTGCGTGTGAAGTAAGTTCTTGGTAAGTCCAATTCCCTTCCTTTCAAGGCCCACTTGGGCCAGGACCCACTTTCCCACCTTGTCTCCGTATCTCCCTACATGAAAACTTGAGCTTACTATCATCGATCATGGAATGAGTCCAGGAAGGAAGAAAAACAACAGGTCTTCACAGCAGAGGTGATTTGTCTTGATAATCGTTTCCTTCCCCAAAGTGCCTTTGCTGGGCACACCAAATCTCCTCTGATGAAGCAACTCAAGTCCTTAAAGAGAAAGGTGCCAAGTGCAGGGTGTGCATTGCTTTACTCTGGGGACCCATCTACTTTCGTATGTGATTACCATCCTAGCTATTTTAATCGTGAGCTCTTTTGCTTGAAGGAGGAAGATAAAGGGGCCTCCTCTGAGTACAGTTCAGGAAAGAGCTCATTTTCCAAGGCCTCTGCCCTTACGTGGCCATGAAGACAGCAGACTTATCTCAGGAGTGACCGAGTCAAGGGAGAAGAAATTTAAGGGAAAAAGTTCTCCAACTCTCGCCACTTGGCACATCTAAGCATAGAACATGATGAGAGAGATGGTTCCTTTCCTCTTCCATCCCATCCCATCCCCAAGGGAACTAATTTTAGTTTTTTCTTGGCATTTCTGCCATTTTTAAAATATATTTTTCTAGAATGATATAGCAGATCTGGATTAAACTGTAGTTTCTTTCCTGAGTAGCTCTGTAAACTTAAGTTGGTTTGTTTAACTGTTAGGAACCTCAGTTTTCCCATCTATGAAATGGGAATAATTTCTCTTGACAAAGACTTTTATTGCCCAAACTTTAAGCAGACTCCTCTGAGCCCTCTTTAAAACTAGATCTCATCCTTGGACCCTGTCTTTGACCTGTGGAGTCCATTTCTAGCAAAGTACCCTGCCAAATCAGTTTATTGAGAAGTCCCCACCCTTGATATCTGATCACCCTTCATATCTTCATACCCTTGGCCCACCTTTAATAAGAATCCTGTTAGTCTTTAGCAAGAATCTCCCTACACTGGTGTCTCCTCTTAGTAATTATCCTCCCACTGACCACCTCACTCTGCTCATTGCCTATATATCCCCAGATGACTTTACTGCATTCAGAGTTGAGCTACTGAAAGCTCTCTTCTCTACTGCAGTAGTACTGGATAAAATCTGTCCTTACCACCTTTAACTAGTGTCTCTGTTTCTCTTTGACACTAACTCATAAAATGATTTAATGATGTGACTCATGTGCATCCAGAAAAGTTTTCCCCCAATTTATGGGATAACAATTCCATCTAAAGTTCATGGATGTCTTACTCACTAAGGAGTTCAGCCAGCATGCACATCACACATTTAGTTCTGACCAAGACAGAGGCAGAGATGCACCTTGAGGCTACTCTTAAGAGTTAGATAATTAATTTTGGCCATTGAAATGTAGACTATGTATGTGTGTTTGGGGGAAATTTGGAGGATAGTGGAAACTACGTACATAGAAACTGATGTGGAGGGGAGTGGATTGCAGTCATCCCTAGGACATGTGGACGAGGGCAAATAATTCAACCTGAGTGAGTATTAGTTTTTTCTTCTGCTCGTCAGTGATGAGAATATCCCCTAGATTGCTCACAGGCCTGGGCTCTGTGGTACACAGCTAATGCTGACCTCTGGGCAGAGCTGTGGGGTTCCTTCCTTCTTCCTGGTCAGCCTTACCAACTCTTTCCTGAAGACGGGTCGGGATCAAGGCCTTCTTAGTTTGGGCACATTGATTAGGCCACATTTTCTGGAGATGAAATTAACAAAGATGATAAATATAATAAAAGATTCAGAGCAAATGTTAAGTTTGTCGACCTTTTCTGGCTGACTAGCAGGAGATGTTGAGGTGGTGGGTTTGGGTGGGCAGGGTCTTTTCCTCAGAAGGGAAGAATGTGCAACATTCTTTTCCCCTCCTCTTTATTTCTCAAGGATGGAATGATATCAGTAATATAAGACCCCTCAAGATTCTCTGACCATCTTTTTTCCTCCCTCCTCACTTCTTCCCTGAGCCTCACTCCTTTGTTCTGGCGAGTGAAGACTCATCTTGTTCCTGCTCTTTCTTCCTTCCACCTCTGTAATCCATTCTCTCTTTGTCTCTCCCTTTTCTCTCCCATGTCTTCCATTCCCAGGTCAATTCTCCTATAGATATTGAAGCAAATGATGCCTTATTCTCTCTTTTGTTTCATTAAGTTTGTCACTGAAAGGGGTATTTTTGACTGTCCTGTTTCATCATTAGTGGAAAAATAGAAGAAACAGGTGTGGCTTTAGAGAAAAAAAAATAGGCTTGAAAGATAACCACATTAACCTTTCTTAACTTACTCTTTTGGTATTTACCTCCATATCTCTAACTGACGTCCTTACACTGCTGCTTCTTGATTTATTATTGTTGTTATTTTGTTCTGGGCATTATCTATTGAATTCCCTTTTTGCAAGATCAGATCCTAGGCCTTTTTCACCACCACCACCTTCATAATTCCCAAGCATCCCCAACATCCCCAACAAATGTCCTACCCCCCACAAACCTACAGAATCATAATTTTAGTTTGATCACTATTTGGTTTTTATATTGTTATGACTGTAGAAATTCTATTCACAACTTAAAATTTATGGTACCATGATTAATTTCCTTTATTATTTTCTCTAGAATTAATAAGTACCTGCTGTTTTGATTACTTAATCTTCTTTATTTTTATCACTAATTTGATCCAAGTCTTCCCACCAATTGTCTAAATCTCCTTTCAAGAAATTCTAACTCACTGGAGATTCTATCAACTCCATCCTATTTAGAACCCTCTTCTGAAGCCTTCCTACTGTGCCAATCTGGACCCAGTGTCCAGAGGCTCTTCCTTTGCTGCCACCCTCTGGATCCCTTTTGCTGTCTTGTTTTGTTTCCCGCAGTCCATGTCTTCTCCTTCTTGGTCTGCTCCCTCACTTTAGTCAATCATCACATCCTCCAGTAGCTTCCTGACAAATGGTACAGGGAAGATAATGTTTTTGAGAACTTAAATGTTTGTAAATGTCTTTATTCTACCCTCACCCAATATTGAGAGTATATAATTCTAAGTTGGGTACATTTTATTTAAGAATTTTGAAGGTGTTCCATTTTTTTTAGCTTCAAGTATTGCCATTGAAAAATCTAAACTGATCCTGATTACTAACTTTTATGTTAGTAACTTATCTCATTTTCCTCTTTGGAAGCTTATATGATGGTATTTCTTTCCTATATTTCTGAACTTTCTTAATGAACTGACTTGGTTGAGTTTCTTTTTATCCACTGTCCTGGGCTCTTGGTGAATCCTTTCAAACCAGAAACCAAGATATTAAGTTCTAGAAAAATTTTTTTTAAAATATTTCTTAGATGATATTGTCCCCTGTGTTTTCTCTAATTTCTCTTTCTAGAATGCCTACTATTTGGATATTGAACCTCCTGGACTAGCTTTCTAAATATATATATTTAAGTATATGTATTAAATATATATGACTATATGTATATTCATATATAACTATATATAAAACTACATAACTTTATAGTAATATATACATATTACTATGTGGTAATATAGTTAACAGAACAATATATATTACTTTTTATTTATTTGTTCTACTTTCTAGGAAACTTCCTCAATGTCCAATCCTTCTATTGGGTTTTTACTTTCTGCTATCATGCTCTTGATTTATATTAGTTATTTTGTATTTTTTGAATTTTTTTCTAAAAACAGCATTTTGTTATTGTTTATTGAAAGCATTGTCTTAACTTATGCTTCTGAAGATATTAGTGAAAATTTCATGAGGATTTTCTTCTTGCATTTTATATTGCATTTTCCATTTTATATTTTTTCTAAGTTGTTTTGTTCTGATCTTCTGTGTTAGAAAATTTTCTGAAATACGTATTCTCAGTCTTTAGCCATCCACTCATATGTAACACAAGGACCCCAAAGAGCCAAACACAAGCTTTGGACCCATGGGTGAGGATTTGAGACATTGGAATCTACCATGGGGCAATATAATTGGACCCAAGAAAGTGGTAACTTCTGATAACAATACTTTAGTCTTTCTGCTTGGTCAAAAAAGATCAATAAAATATTTTTGACCTCTGCCTTGACACTTGAGGCTTGGCTGCTTCAGCAAGGGAGCATTTAGTAGGCAAGTGTTTACTTAACCCTCTGTTCTTAGTAAGTCAGCCGTGCTCTCAGCGATCTCCCAGTCCAGAAGCCCCTGTAAAAAGCTGAAGTCTTCTGTCAGGGTGGATGCAGGGCAGTGACCCATGGGGATCTAGGTCCTAAGCAAATCCTAAAGCAGAATCCCATGGGCCTTCCAATTTTAAGTCACCTTTACTTTCAAATCCAGAGTTTTTTTGTGGGTTCTGGATTGTTGCTTAGGATGCTCTTTGACTATCCATTGATAATTTAGGATTCGGCTTTGAGGAGTTTTCTGGTTAAATAACCGATCACCTACCTGCTTTACCACTCCCAGTGTTTTTTTCTTATAGTCTCTTCTCCCATTCTCTGTGTGCATATGAGTTTATGTCTCTTTAGAAATTCCTTTACTGTCTCCTTAGTGGTTTTTGTTTTTAGGGGGGAGAAGAAATAAATATGTGTTCAATAGGCAGACATTGGACACACCGGGAAGGTTGCATTATTTTTTAAAGAGATAAACCAGGGGTTCTCAAACTTTTAAACAGGGGGCCAGTTCACTGTCCCTCAGACCGTTGGAGGGCCAGACTATAGTTTAAAAAAAACTAAACAAATTCCTATGCACACTGCACATATCTTATTTTGAAGTAAAAAAACAAACGGGCAAAAACACCTGCATATGGCCCGCAGGCCGTAGTTTGAGGACGCCTGATAAACCATACTTCAGTAGAATTTCTCTCTTACTCTCTAGACCCTCTGGGGATGTGCGTGGCCTGATATAAGCAATACTTTGGTGGAAAAGTTGAGAAACAATGAAAAGATACTCCTAGGTATTAGTCTATTTCCCCCTTTCTTTTTTCCTTTTCTGTAAAGAATCACTATTTGGCTTATATGGATGACAAATTGAGTTCTCTCTCTATTTCTTCATCTTCACCCCCTGAAGCAAAGAACCCTTAGAAAGATGATCACACACCTTGGGAAGATAGACTTTTTAAGGGTAAAAGTCAATTAATTTAAATGTCAGTGTCAACAATGTCAGGCTGGAGAGTTAGAATTTTACTCCATTTAAAATGTCAACCACTCCTTCTCTATGATTGGTAGGAAATTGGAAATGGGTTATCTAGATAAACATACATCCAAAGTAAACTCCTAGAGAATTTGATTTAAAAGTGGGGTGAGGGGGCCACTCTGTTGGAACTATGACAGCACGTGGTATAAAATTAAATTTATTAAAAGTCACGGTAATTGTTGCTATAGGACCTGAACAACTGCATCTCTAGTGTTGATCCAGGAGATGTCTGGGTCCTGTTTCCTGGCTTGGAAGTGAGTCAGAGGCAGGGGGCTGTTTTGCTGGGTGAGGGGGCACTGGACCCCAGAGAAAGCCTGAGGGAATTAGTACCGAGTGGACTCGGGTGGGAGCAGAGTTTACAGTGAGGGAGATAATTCCATACAGGGTGAGGTGCTGCCATGGGCAGGAGCAGGCCTGATGCACGTGATCCCCGGAATGGCTGAGCCCAGGATGAGCAGAAGCCATAGGAATTTACTGGGATCAATTCAGGACTGCGGACATGAAAAGTGAATAAGCACTGAAAACTCTTTTGTGGACTGCTGGCCATTTTGGCAAGGCCGATTCAGTCATTTAATGAAGCAGCCGCAGCCTGGATGACCAGGAAGAAAGTTCAAAGAAGGACTAAGCTGTTTATGAGAAAGGGATCAGAGAACATGGATTTTCGCAGGATCATTGAGAGATTGTAACAGGCCTTAAAGTATATGTAATGATTTGACAAAGATATTGACAATCTTGTTTAACCCCAAGAGTACAACACCCTGATCTTGCAGATATCTATTGATAAAATGGTTTATCAGGTAACCAATATCACCATGTCTCATCATGGAGTCTGTCTGTCTCCCCTCTCCCTCCTTCTCCTTTCTCTGTCTCCCTTTTCCTCTTTGTGTGTGTGTGTCTCTCTCTCTGATATCTGTCTGTCTGCCTGCCTCTCTTTTCTTCCCTGTTCCTCTCTGCGTCTCTGTGTTTCTGTCTTTGTATCTCTGTCTTTATGTATGTCTGGTGTTCTCTCTGTCTCTCTCTGTGTCTGTCCCTGTCTCTATCTCTGTGTGTCTCTCTTTCTCTTGCTCTTCTTCCTTATGTCAGGTTTGTTAAAGAGCCAGCAACTTTGCATGCAACCTCCAATTCCACTCCATTAATTACTATGTGATAAAACAATGTTTATAATATTAATGGAAGTGCCCCCCACCTAGGTATAATATTTCCATTATCTCCTTGGAAGGATAACACCAAGAAAAAGGAGTTTTTTAAGTTTAAAAAAGTATGTCTTTTGAGGAATGGGAAAGAATCTTTGGTAAAAATAATAGGTCAAAGAAATAGATGAAGACCCAAGCTATCTACTCCCTTCATAAGCCTAAGTTAAAACTTCCTAGTTTGGAAGAAGAAAACAATAAGAGGAAAGACACTCTGGACTCCAGTGAGTCCCATAGATTGTACCCTGTGCCTTGTCCCTACTTCCTTCCTCAGTCTTTTTTATTGGGAGGGGATATGGCAGACTGTTGGGTGCCTTCCAATATTCATTCTCCTCTTTCCTTAGTGACAGCGTTTTAAGTCATCTGTAAACGCCTTTCTTTCATTTTCCTTCTTTTTTTTTTTT
>VBSM01001124.1:71775857-71854496 GCA_008086735.1 Cheirogaleus medius
CCTGGGCTTTTAGAATCTACATTTAGGTATTTTACCACAGTTTGAAAAAAAAAAGAATCACTATTACTTAATTTTTATCCCCCACTTTTAATCATTTTTTTCTTCTTTTATTGTCTAATAACTCACTGAGGTTCTCCTCACTGTTTAAAAAATATATTTTCTCTCTCTTTTTTTTTCAGATTGGCTAACTTCTGCATTCATTAATTGCATTTCCTCTTGCAGATGAGTTTAATGTTCCTTGTGTATGTCTAGTGATTTTGGATTGTATTCTGGAATGATACATTTATACACTATGGATTCTTCTATATTCTTTCAAAAAGTATTGTTTTTTTCTTCTCTTTACTTTCACTCCCTCCCTCCTTCCCTTCCTTCCTTTTCTTCTCTCACTCTCTCTCTCTTGCCTTCTTTTTAGCAGCAAGTTAACTTGACTCAGCTCAAACTCCAAGGCCTGTTTCCCTTTGGTGGACAGTAGATGCAATAGCTATTTTATTCTTTTAACCTTAGCTGTACTGTTTGAAGGCTACTCCATGAATGTATAGTTGAGACATCAGCCAGGGATTAGAGAAGAGTTTATTTGCAGAATTTAGTACACCACACTCTGAAAAATCTCCTTTCTGGAATTTCACCTCTCTAACTTCCCAATAACTGGGATTGTCTTGAAATCTGTCCTCTGCCTCTTCAACAAAGCTCTTGGTTTCATATGAATTCTAGACTTACTTGGAGGAACTGACTGTGTCTACCCTCAGGCAAAAATCCATAAAAATGGGAAATTCGTGCAATGCCATTACCTTTTTCCACATGTAAAGTCCAGTTTCTGCCTGCTCCTTGTTACTCTCCATCCAGAGGTCATAGTTATTTATGGGAGGGTTGGTCCAATATGCAATACTTCACCATTAGTGCAAACAGAATTGTAAAGTTCAATTTTACTAGGCAGAAAAATGTCATATCTAAGACAGAAAAGAATAAAGTATGGCTACCCACATTTTTTTCACTTATCGTTTATGGCTGCTTTCAAGCTATAATAGCAGAGTTTAGTATTTGCAACAGAAATGTACAAAACCAAATGGCCCACAAAATCTAAAATATTTACTATCTGGCTCTTTATAGAAAAACTTTGGCAATCCCCAATCTATAGGAATGGGTAAACTACATATCCTAGGCAATTCTACACAAGTATTACCTTTTGTTACTAGGATTTTGAAAAAAAAATAGATGGTAGTAAGTTTAAAGCTACATTTTCTGATAAGAATTTGGGCTAGAAACAGTGGTGTGTTGCTGATTAAATAAAAATCTATATGTTTTGATAAATGGAATGAAAACTGAGGGTTAAAATTCTTAAGCAAGTTCACACAGGTGCTGAGGCCAGGACCTGAATCTGACCTAGATCACATCTTCTCCAAGGTTTGTGCACTTTCCACTATACCCACAGAACTTCCTCAACTCTTGGAGAAACAAGCTCTTCTAATTCAGCCTTTTGTGAAGCTTTGTGGCGAGAGCAATTAAGATTTAGACTTAAACTGCCAGAGCCCTTTTGAATCCTCTTTGGACTCAGAGCCTCCCAAGGTCAGAGGCCAGTGACAGGTCTCCTCCCTCTGCTTCCTTCTTTGCCTTCTTTCCTCTTGGCTCTCTTTTAAGACAGACACACTCATTCTTACACATCAGCATATCCATTTCCACTCCAGCCAGACCATCAGTGAAAGATCCATGCTATTACCCAGGTATGTTTCACGTGATATTTGTCAAGTCATAACCCTGCTTGTCTTCTACCTCCTAAAACATTTTCTGCTTGTCAGTTAAATTGGGTAAATGACTGCCACTTTTCAAGATTAAGACTTTTATCCAAATTTCCTTGTTCTTAAGGAGCACAGAAGTGTTTTTCAGATCAGTAGGCATATGGCTGAAATTATCATTTTATTTGTTGGCAGTCTTAATTCTTTCTCCAGAAATGTGTTTCTTGTTACAAAAATATTATTCATGATTTTTTCCTAATATTGTTCCTTGGTGAGAGGCAATGGGAAGCAGAGAGAGGAAGAAAGAGAGCAGGTGTGGTGATTGTGACTTTGACTTCGCCCATAATTATTGATAAGGACAGAAGAATCTCAAATAATAATTGAATCAAGTCAGTAAAGTTTATGCATTTTTATGTGGAAGAAATGTGAGCATTTGTTAACTCTGGGTGGGGGGATACATGGCTGTTACATTTTTCTCTGTTCTTTTGGGTATGTTCCAAATTTCTCTCTCTAGTTAGGAACTCTGCTGTGATTTCAGTCTTGTGCATACAGCTATCTAACCACCATCTCCTTTTCTTGGTCTCATATACATCTCAAACTTAAAATCTCCCAACAAAAAGAAAAAAAAAAGGAAAAGGAAAGAAAAAAATAAAAAGAAAAGAAAAGAAAAGGGGGAAAAAAAGGAAAGAAAATAAAGGGGGAGGGAAACATCTCCCACCCTTTAAAACCTGTTCTCCTCCTTTTTCCAGATCCCCTTTTTGGGACTAAAATACTTATTCCCCAGCTATTGGGACCATCACCTGCTTATAAGCTGTGGGGGACAAGCAGCATCAGAGGGTAATTCTCCACCCTTGCCCACCACACTGTTGCCTTGACACATGGATGAGAAATCTCTTGCCAACATGCCCAGTCACTCTCTCTCCTCTCTCTACTACTCCCCTTGCAAGGGTGGGAGAGTAACTCATATGAGCATTCAGAGATGGGGCTACCCACTGGCCCGCCTTTTTCTGGTAGACCTGGCCACTGCATTGCAGATGTTGTGAGTGTATCTCTCACTCTTTTCTCTCTTGTCAGTTGTTGACTTGGGTGTGAAGCCCTCCCACCATCATCACATGGCTACCTATGGAAGTGAGCTTGGAGCCTCCTATGGAGAAGTTTCCAAGCCTCACAGGTACTTCCCAAGGTCAACACCTGAAGTTTTATGGGAAGAGAGGGACACAGAGCTATCATTTGCTGTTGCTGCTGTTTTATTATATTTTATTTTTTTCCTGAGTATCATCCATCTTCAGAACACTTAAAGGAAAATAATATGGGCTATACTTGGGTGCAGAATGCCACCCTCAAATTTCTAACAAATAACAGGTGAAATGTCTGAAGGAGAGAAGAAAATTCGCATTTACTGAGAGCCTGCTATGTGCCAAGGACTTTATACTCATTTCATTTGATTCTCATACGATGCATTTCTCAGCTGTGTGTAGAGAATTTTCCCCCATGTAATGAAAAAAACCTGATTTTGTCTCCTTTTTAAACATTATCACTCTCATATATTTGGGCAAAAAACGGGGGTGGCTACTCTCTTTGCCCACCATACTCTGGCCACACTCACCTCCTGTGTTCTCCAAAGACTGTAGGCACATCCTCACCTTGGGACCTCTGATCCACTCTCTCTGGCTGGTCCCCGGGGCACCTCCAGGTGGGCCCCTCACCTCCTGGCAATCTTTCTCTCAGCCTCACCCTCTCCGTGAGACCTGCCTGCTACTTCTACTTACAGTTGCCACTGCCTGGTCCCCTTGCCCTTCGTGGGGGATTGACTCCTGCTCACCTACTCTACTTTTGCTATTTTCCATAGTGCTGACACCATCTCGCCCACCATAGAATTTACTTATTTCAAGTTTATTATTTATCATCTGTCTGCTCCTCTGGAATGTAAGCTCCATAAGGGTTATGTCCTTTGTTCCATATCTGGCACAGTGTCCACCTGGCGCTTTGTAAGTGCTCAGGATGACTTGTTGACTGAGTGAATGAAAGGGCTCCCTCCTCTCTCTGTAGCACTTTAAGAAGCCCTACAGCCCCCTTCTCAGCTCCGTTTATCCTCTCCACAGTGCCATCTCCACCCTGGGCCTCACTTACTTTGAGAGCAACCACCTCCTGGAACTCCAGGGCCACCTTCTTTCCTTCATGCTGTGCTGCTGGTCCCCTGCCTCCTGGCTTCAGAAGAGGGGGTTCACACATCTCTGCACCTCCTGACCCCTAGGCTCCTACTTCTCTAACCCTCAATTCCTCCAAGCCACCAATACTCCGAATTTGCTGCATGTAAGACTTTAAATGCAATTTGGAGGAGAATGGGGTGAATGACAACAATGCACTGTAAGAGGGATCAAGTTTAAATCAAATGTCCAACCTCACTTACTGATACAAAACATTCGCCAGTCATTCCTGATCCACAGGAAATTCCTTTTTGCTGGGTCCTCTTGGGATCCAGCCTTGGCTGTCACCCTACGCTCCTTTTCCTACAATGACCATTCTCTTCTGTCCCCACTTTCCTGGGTTTTCTGAATCCAACTCTATCCTCTGGAACACTAAGATAATAGTTCTCAAGTTCATCTTACTTTATTGTACGGTTATTTTAATTTCTCTTTTTGGAATCAACACTATCCAAACCATTATGATGCCTCACTGTCCATAAGAAGGTGGCCGTTGTGGTGTTTTGCTCAATCCAACACCTATCTTGCTCAGATCTCCACCCAGTGACCCAAGGAGCAGTAGGAGCTTTGAAGTTCCAACTTTGTTTTCTGATTTTGGGTTTTTGTAAGAGCCAGACTGAGGTTTAGCCAGGTCTCCCACTCATCTGACATGTCTCTAAGAGGAAAGGGGCTTTTGTGAACCTTTTCCTCCTTTAGGGCAGCAGTTGATGTTTTGTTTTAGCTGGGTTTTACCTGGATGAGCATGTTGAGGAGCAAAGGGAAGGAAGGGCATGGGGGGTGAGTTGATGCAACCCTTCATCCTCCAGGGAAAAGTCCCTAGAACATTCTCAAGAGCTTGTGGTCCCTCCTCTCTCCTCTCATTGAGGGGGAGCGGGTTTTCCCTGCTACTGTTTCTGCCTTTCTAGGCTGGTTCATTAGCTGCTGAGCACGTCTCTTTCCCCTGGGATCTGCTCTGAGATGACTCCATCAGTATTTCTGAAGTGCGGTTAGGCTGGGGCCTGACTCCTGTAAATGGCCACCTGGGAATATGGGAAGTCAGTGGGATGAGGAGCTTTCTATGCTTCCAGCACATTGGAGGAGGATGTTGTGAAGTTCTGAGGAAGATTATGCTTTTCTGGCTGACTTGTGTGTGTGTTTTGGGGGAGGAGTATGCAGAGGAAAGAGACAATACTAGGTGTTCTATAAATCCCATTCCATTTTCCTGTGTCTTCATAAACTGAGGATTACATTTCCATTAAAGTTAAATTGGAGTCATGAGATTGCATCTTGTCCAGTGGGATGTATAGAGATGATATAAGGTACTCTCGGGCCTGATCATTAAAAAAATAATTCTCTGAGCTTCAAGGTCCTCATGTAAAAGCAGGGATAATGTAATCTCTACTTCATAGCCCTATGAGGATACACTGAGGTTGTTTATATGAAAAAGCCACTGTTGGCACTTCTGTGCAAAAAGAATGGTTTGAGTGTCATGGCCTGATGTTTCATGTGTTTTTGAGGCTAAATTTGCAGACTTAGAGCTCCTAATTTGTGCTTTTATATTGAGCTTTTGAATAAAGGAGTCATTTCTGAATCACTGTATCACCTAACTTAAACTTCAAGTCCACTTTTTCTATGAGCTCAAGGATTTAAGTTTCAATAGCTCTGATTTGTGAGCACCTCTTCTTGGCGATAATTCTTGACAAAGGATATTAGGGAGTTTGCAAAATAGCAGCTCAATCATGGCAATTTAGGAAATAAAGGTATGGTTTCACTTTGTTTTTGGCATAAAAAGTTATTTCTTCAGACAGAAATAAATGCCATTATTTCCTGTGAATAACTTGGCAGCTCCAAGTTGTTTCTCACTTTCCACATCAAACATCTCAGTTGCTCTGGATATCTGGACCCCTGCTGGACCTGGGAGGCAGAGGTAGAAAGTTCCAGATACAAACTGAGAAATACATTAGGCATCAGCACAGGGGAGCAGGGCTGGAGGTAGGGGTGATAACCCAAAATCCTTCCTCATACAAGTATCACCCACAAGAAAGCCAGAAATGTTTTGAACATTTCATTGAAATTTAAGAATATGAAATGGCTGAAAAGCTTTTAGCAAGTAAAAGTTATGGATAGTATAGATTCATAAGCACAAATACAAGAAATGTCATTGTTGTCTGTTTTATCTTTAAGTGTGGTCCCCTCTGGCACTCCTTCCCATGAGGAGTCATGTTTCTAGGCTGTAATGCTCCTACTGCGTCGTGATTCCAGAAATTCACCTTTGTGCTTGAAAAGGGTTGATTTCATTCCAAATTCTTGTTCTGCAGCTGAGAAAATTCTTTTCTTACTTTCCCTAACCTCAACAATGTTGTTGTGTCTCTGTTCTCAAGAGCTTGGGCAGGGTCATGTTTTATTTAAGAATCTTTATAAAACCTAGGTCTGCTTTTTGAAAGATGCCCCGACCAGTTTGTCTGCACCCTTCTTCCCATTCACATGACTCTGCTTTGCTTTTGGCGATGGCACATCATCTTCTCGAACAGGAATTGTCATCATTTCCACCTCGTTCTTGACACCCTCAAGTTGTTTGGCAACCGACTTGGATTTTGTCTCACTTACAAGCAATGACATGGGCCTGAACACACCTTTGTGTTTTGACATGTGTCTTCTCTGAGTAACTTTGCTTTGTGACAGTTATCATAAGAGGATTGATTTAAAAGAAGAGGTACTTGACGTTGCTGCAGAAACCTCCTGAAGGCTGGTGAAGCCTGGGCGTTGACAATGATCTTTTCATTCTGACTCAGATAACTTGATTGTATTTATTGTTGTGTTTTTTTTTTTCTTCAAAACTTGAAAGTGATGGACTGGGGTGAGCATCTTCTATGTACCAGAAAATTTACTAATATATATCAGGTATTTTTTCACAGTAATAATCTTGTGATGTTGGTCTAATTATAGTAATTGTATTTTATGAATGAGGAAACTAAGGATTTGAGAAGTTGAGGATCTTGTTTAATTCTCTAGTCAGAGCCTCTGATTAAAGCATCAACAATTGAAGGAAGAAACTCAGCTCTGTGATCTTGGAAAGAGTTCCAAAAGTCAATGAATGAAAGCTATTACTATTTTCATTTTTATGTTTCAACGATTCTTGCTTCATGTTTCTCTTTTTGTATTAGTTACAGTAAAAAGCTAAAGTAACAAGAAGCATAATAATAGCATGGCTTAAAGAACAAAGATGTTTACGTCTCTCCTATGTAGCAGTCTGAGAAAACTATTCTATTCAATGGTACCTTTGCTCCACAGGGTCATTCAGGGATCTAGGTTCCTTTCATCTTGTGGCTCCTTCATCTCCTACAGAATATCCTCAACTGCACAAATATGGGTCACTGCCATATCTCTGGTCCAGCCGGTGGGTAGGAAGAAGAGGGTAGGTGACGGAGGCTTACTTAAGGCACCAGCTTGGAAATGACACATATCACTTCCACTGTAATCTGGCTAGCCAGTCATGTGCCTGAATACACTTCTACTATTACTGAAAAAGAGACAATTGACTTGGGGGAATATATAACAGTCTGCATAAAAATATTATCCTAAAATGTGCATATTTCAACAATATCTGAATGCCATGCTCATTTCTTCAGAATGGGCTAACTATAGAATTCATTTTCTTTTTATGTTTTTGTTCTGTGAGTTCAACAAAGGAAGGAACTGTGTTCTCTACCTCCAGGACCAAGCAAAAAGTTCTGCATGCAATGGACATCCAAGAGAAAAATTTGGCATTGCCTTTTCAAGGGAAATCTTAAGATGACTTTCTTTTCATTTTCAGTCCTTGGGAGAATGAAGACAGGTATGGATGCAAAGTGGTTCATATATGCTGACCCCACATGCTGGATTTGAAAGGAGACCCTAGGGCCAGCAGGCCTGGTGATATTCAACTAATTGAAGAGAAAATGTGATGAAAGGGTCTTCTTTTAAGACTCAAAGAGGGAGAACAAGCTAAAGGTCAAAAACACCCAAATGTGTATTAATTATAAGTGTCTGAGAATACTGCCCCCAGTGACATCTCTGCTGTCCTGGTTTTACAGCCCATTGATCCCCTTAGAAAGTCTGTCCTCATTTAACAGCTGAAGATGACCCTCTGATCCTGCCGGTGAGAGCTCCACAGGTGACCCGAGTCAGAAAGACAAAATTGGACCAGAGTCAGCCATGATGTCTCTAGAGATAATTAGTTCAACCTTAATCTCAGAGGGTTTTTTCCTTTTTAAAAAAATTATTTCACATTATATTCAAAAGAGATGACATCTCTAAATTGCAGCCTGTGTTTGTTGTAAAAGTCTCTGAATGCTTGAGAGAACCAGCTTGTTTCTGATTATTTTCTCCCTGCACCTCTGTGTTAAAATACAGGGCCTACACCATAGTGGTCCTCAGTAAATACTCATTGAATTAATTGATGAATTACTATGAACAATAGCAACACAGTTACTATGTGACAAGAATGGAAGGATGAGGAGTAGAGAAGTATCTAATCCAATCCTCTTATTTTACAGATGACCCAAGTGATGCCTAAAGAGGTCAGGGGCCCTAACCATACTCCTCCAGTGAGTCAGCTTTAGAGCTGGGCCTAGCACCCAGCTTCCCCATATTCCCAGCCCCAAACTCTATCCCTTCTGTATCAGCAAGCATTAGTGGTGATTTGCCAAGAGGGTTTTACTCTGTGGAAACTACATTCACACCTGCTTCTGTGTCATAGCTTACAATGTACTTTCTTCCAGAAACACTCCTCCTTGTCCTCACCTGCTGGATCCAGGGGATACCTCAACCCCTCCCTGTGGCATTCGGCCCTAACCACTGTCCCATCCTTCTTGATTCTCTCTCCTCCTTGGATGCAGAGGTCTGGTTCCCTCTATGTTTCCTCCTCTCTCTCGCCTGGTGGATCCTCAGAGTTACACACCTGGTCTTCCTTCTTTCTCATCACCCTGGACCAGGGGTCCTCAAACTTTTTAAACAGGGGGCCAGTTCACTGTCCCTCAGACTGTTGAAGGGCTGGACTATAGTTAAAAAAAACACTATGAACAAATTCCTATGCACACTACACATATCTTATTTTGACGTAAAAAACCAAAATGGGCAAAAACACCGGGCCAGATAAATGTCCTCGCAGGGCCGCATGTGGCCTGCAGGCCGTAGTTTGAGGACGCCTGCATCTGGACAGTAGGGTTTTATTTATTTATTTATTTTTGAGCAAGGAGTTATTGAGATGAACAAATAATGAATGAAAAATGACCAATTGGATCAAATAATTTATATTTGCACATGTTTTAGCATCTGCTTTTACATCCTGAGTTTAAGCAACTCAAACACAGACGCTACGGAATTGAGGTCCTAGTAATTCTTTGTGATGATTTGTTGAAAATAGGAGTAGATGAATGTGATTTAGAATTTTTCAAGCATTCACTGTCACTAGGGCCTGGAAGGTCCTTCTTTCTTTCACCTCCTCGGCTGAGCACAAAGGAGATCAAAACCAGTTTGCTCACAGAGGGCTGCCTGAGTCAAGCCCTGATGGCTCCCTCTCCCCTCATTGGTATGACTGGACAGAGGAGAATTAGCAGGGCCCACCTCTCACCTCTTCTTAACGAGTGGACCAAGCCCCATGATCTGGGGGGAAAGACTGGGGAGGGAGTGAGCAGAGAGTCCTGGCTGTTTCTGACTTGGGACACCCCATGTCTGTCTCTTAGAGATACAGCCTTTCATCATCTTTGTGGACTCCCTCAAGGGTGGGGAAGAAGCATGCTGCAAGGGGAAAAATTATCTCTCATGTTCAGCCACCCCATTGCAGAAAAAGAGACATTCTGGTAAGAGAGATGGAACAGAGCATTAGAGTCCAGGGTTTGAAACCAGACTTGCCACTTTGAGTGAGTGAATTAACATCACCAAGACTTTGCTTCTCATCTCAAAAGTGGGGATTATCATTTCTACCTTTCAGGGTCATTGGGAAATGAGACTATGAACACGGAATTCCTGATAAAGTAGCTAGCTCAGAGTAAGGAATAAATTGTAGCTCTTACTATTGTTACTACTCTGTTTTTCTGCATTTGCCCAAACTTTTTCAATGACTATGAACTTGCCTATTCAATGAATATATTTGGTACTACAAAAAGTATGTATATACCAGAATAAAACTATGCCTTGCTATGCTAACTGCACATTCTGGTTCCTATAGAGGCAGTTCTCTTAAAGATCTGGCTTCCTGAATTTGGCCTCCCCCACCTTCCTTCCTTCCTTCTTTTCTTTTTGTCTTCTATTCATTTATAACTTATACTCACCTATTTGAAAAAAATTGAGACATCTTGCACCATAAAAACAAGCAAAAGGTGATATGATTTACCCAGACAGGAAGACTTAGAGTGTTTTAAGAGAAGAAAAAGAAATGGACTAAGAACATATTCTGGTATTCATTCCCCCATCAAAACTTTCAACATTCATTATCGTCATATCAATATCAAAAAAATAAAAAAGAGGGAGAAATCAGACAGTCCCTGCCTCCCAAGAAGCTATTGTCTGAGGAAAGACAGAAAGTCATTAAAAAACACTTACTGCCATTTTAACATATGCAAAGTCCAATCTTAGGTTTGCAATTAAGCTCTAAGTTTTGCTGCATTTCCTGGTAGCAAAGGCAAAAATGTATATAGAACACAGTGAGCTCAGTCTCTCCCTTTATCTGATAAAAGGACACATGCAAATCCTTCTGGCAAGAAAGCTAAACCTAGATTCATACTATGAGTTACTGACCCAGCCGTGACTCCTGGCTGCTGCATTCACGCCATTCATAAACACCCCTTAATTCAAAAATAGTGTTCTATCGTTGTAGGTGATGTGCAAACATTGTGAGGGTTGGGGCAAGGGGTTAAAATATTTAATAAAAACAATAGCAATCATTATTTCATTATAAACAGTTTAATTTTGCCTTTGGAGTATCTTGGACTTCCTTTTCTTGCCTTTCTTTGCCCCTAAGTTGGTTCCATCTCTCTGCAAGTTCCCTTTCCATTTGGAATGCCCTTTCCATTGGAATGCCCTCTGCAAGTTCCCTTTCCATTTGGAATGCCCTTTCCATTTGGATTTTCCAGGGCTGTGCATTCTTCCACTCTTGTGGGCTTCCTATCTCTTAATTACCCTGATGTTCACAGCCTCATTAATTACTCCCTGGTCCACCTGGGTAAACCATCCCTGCTACCATCCTCGGAGCTTGCTTTCTGCTGGGGCTCCTTTGAGGACTGAGCCAGTCCCTGAATCTGGGTGAGTAACCACAAGTGGGTGTGCAGGTCTCCTCTGCTGTGCTCTTTCATGGCTACCTACACTTCCTAGGCATCGGCTGACCTCTGACCATCACATCGCAATTAGAATTTCTCCTGACGTGTGCCAGAGGCTTTGCAATTGACAAAGCACTTTTGCACATCCCCTTCAGGCTAACTCAGGAGCTTATGTATGTGTATATATATATATATATATATAATCTCCCCTTTTTCCACTTTATACAATACATACTATTTTCCATTTTTATAAACATCATTTTTGAAGGGAGCATGATATTATGTTGTATACATACAGCAAAAAAATTCTCTATTGTTAGACAGTTAGGGTATTTCCAGTCTTTTTAAAGCTACATTATATTAAAAATTGTTGTGTAGAAATTTGGACTATACATCTCTATTTTCCAAAGTTGGATCCCTATAAAGGAAATTTCTAAGTCTAAAGTTATAAAGCGTTATAACACTCTTGACAAGTATTTGATCTTTGCCTTATTGGTTTTATTTTCAAGTGGGTCCCCTGGCAAACACTACAGAAATACTACAAAGGGTTCTTCTAACTGGGTGGTGTGAAAGAATTCTTTCGAAAAGACATGGTCCAATCTATGCAGAGTCAGACGCGTGTGTGCACACACACTCACACACACACACACACTGCTAACTGTAATTCTTTCTCATTGAGGAATTGGTAAAATTCCTAGTCAAGTGTGAACAAGGAAAGTGCCTCTACCCTGATCCTGCCAGAATCTTCTTCAGTTGTTCTGTCTCTGCACTGAATATTAATGTTCCTCTTGATCCAGTCTGTCTCACGTTCCAGGACAGCCAGCATGTGTTTAAACGGTCCTGCCGTGCATCAGGAATTTTATGCTGTTTGCAGAGAATTCTTTCTATCTGCAGAGAGTGCAGACTCTCCAGCCACTATCCCTAGCTTTGTCCATTCCTAACATGCTACTGCACCCACATGTGCAATGACGGACCACAAGGAAGACTGCCACTTCCTGGGAGGGCTCTGCACGATGTTTAATTCTGTTGACTGACGGTGAGTAATTACTCTGCCCGTACCCCATGACTCTGTGGGTATTCTGTGACACTTCCCATTGATCCAAATAGCTCCTAGATCTGTCCCTAGGGCATATTTCCTGTGACTCTTCCCGCCTCCCACAAATGTCCTCCAATCAGGTCACCTAGTCCTGACTGGTTTGTTGTTTAACCATCTGCACATTCATGGAGGCTTTGCAACTATCTGAACAGGTTTTTATTTTAATTATTTGTCCAGCTTTGGCATACAGGCAACTTCTGTACTTTCAAAGTGACATTGTATCATAGCAATTTTTATGATACTGAGAACTGAGAAATGGTTGGCTTTTCTTTTCATTTTTTGGCATTTTTCAGTTGCGAAAGTGCCCGGGACTTTGAAATCAGGAGCATCGTGGGTGAGGGGAGCGCTGAGAAGCAAGAGGCATTTCTCTGGTAATAAAGATATCGTACTGGTCCCTCACATTTCTCAGGGAAAAAGAACCACAGCATGTTAGAAACTGAGAGGAGAATTTAGTGCATATGTTTGGAATCTATAACAAGCTAATTTGCTCCCTAAAGACAGTTCTGCAAGAAGGAAAGTCAGTTTGGGCAGACGGAGACAATTTTAAGGAGTTAGAGCTCTTAGCTCAAGTGAAATTGTTTGGGAAGAAACCCCTGGTGTAAACCAGTAAATACTTGCTTTGCAAATGCCTCCTCAAGCTAGCTGCTTGCTCAGAGCTGACAGGGACATGCTTCGGGGCAAGCCCTCAGCTGCCAAATGAGTGTGCCCATTTGGAGCTGAGAGGAAAGGGTTAATTTAATTGAGAATTTGTTGGCTTCTGTGGGGAAGCTGAAGGGAAAACCACACAGAGGAACTCATGAGCCTTCATGAAAATTTAATTCGATTTCGTGAAAAGGAACGACTTGTATCCGGGCTTGCTGTGTTTAATATTAAAGCAAGGATGAGCTCCTAAGACAGGGATGGAGCTGGGTAAAACCATAATCCCACAGATAGATCGTGTGTGTGTGTGTGTGTGTGAGAGAGAGAGAGAGAGAGAGAGAGAGAGAGAGAGAGAGAGAGAATGACAGAGAGAGAGCTCCAGCCAAAGGGAGAGTCAGAGAGAGGGTCAAACCCAGGGTCTGGGGGTCTGGGGGGTTGGGGCAACTGGCAGAGGCCTCCTATTCACAAAAGGCTTCACATGTAGCCTTTTCCCCAAATGGCACTTAATGAACTTTCTCAGGGATAGCTTGACAGTGTGAACAGAAATCTGTTCCCTCAAAGGAACTTTAAAACTTGTCATCAGGCTTCAGGGCATGCACTCTAAATTCATATTTTAAAATAAATTGTATAATTATCTATGTAAACCAATTATATTGCTTTGCATTTACTTTGCTGCTAAAAGTGTTAATTTATTAGAAGTAAATACTTAAAGTAGGCAACAGTGTTTGTAGACCTGTCTTGGCATTTTTCCATCCTTTTAATACAATGAGAAACTCTTACATGAGAAGTAGTCAGGGCTGCGGAGAGGCCCTGTTTAAACCAGAACACAGACAACCACCACAATAATAGTAAAAGCAATTGATTAATAATAATAATAACTATTAATACATAGCCAGTCAGTGAGTCCTATGATCCAGGTACGAGCTGGGCTGTGTGGCAGGTGCCGTGATTCGTCACCCCATATGCAATGCCTACTTTCTGAAGCCCACCACATGCTGGGCAGTAAGTAGGTGGTGGTGGTGGGGGCACTTTCAACTATGTGTTGTCTCTTTTTTTCCTACCAGGTATATTTTATGCTTATTAAGAGTCAGCTGTATTTGTTCCCGAACACCAGTTTATGTCAGTTGTCCCTACTATCAAATGTTTAATTAACTACTAGGGAGTATGATGAAATACGATGGCAAGAAAAATGTTGCTATAGCTGTGAAGACCAGGATGGAAGCTCTGGAAAGAATTTGTTGGACCCCTGCCATGAACCAGGCTCTCTGCTGAGTGCTGGCATGCATTAGCTCTTCTTCTTATAATAACCACTCTAAAAGTTAGATGTTAGTATCCTTATTGCAATGGCGATCAAAATGAAGCTCAGAGAGCTTAAGCAGCTTACTCAAGGTTACACACCTAATAAGAGTTAAACCAAAGTATGAACCCAGGCTGGGAGACTCCAAAGCCCATGTGCTTTGCACCAGATTGCAATGTCCAGCCCTGTGCTGCCTGACATTGCCTTAGGCATGCGGGGTGGGGTTGCCTTTGCCCTAGCATAGCTCAGTGTCTTGGAGGCAGGCAGAGCAGTAAACAGACCATGACAATGAAGTTCAGGTTAATGCTATGAGCATGATGGGCCTGGTACTCTATGGGAAGGCAGACATGGAGTGTCTGCCCCATGCTTGGGAGTGAGAACCAGGGGAGGCTCCAGGAAGAGGGGCCCCCGGATTGAGTCTTAAAGCACAAGCAAGCACTTGGCAGGCCTGTGTGCTGCAGAGTCCACCTCAGATCACAGCAGCCTGTTTTGTTAAAGCCTTTCTCTCAGGAAATTCTGTCCTCACAACCCGGCATGGCCTGGTGCTTTTGGCCACCTGATGGGTTAATGAAAGAGTCAGGTGGGCAGGTGGGATCCAAGCCTCACGCCCCCACAGCCGCATGCCTGTGGATCTGAGTGACATTGCTGCCCCAAGGCCTCCACAAATTCTGGTTAAATTTTCCACAAGGTAAATAGGGCTCTGTCAAAAAGCTAGGAATTGCTGACCTTGTCTTGTTCATTAGTTTAAAGGCTACCAGTGAAGGTGGATAGGAGGGGGTGGGCGGAGGCTCCAGGGACTCTTCCAGGCTCATTTGAAGTGAGAAGTGCTAAGCCTGCCATATTTAACGGCCAGCCTGGGAGTGCAGTTGAAAGCGCACAAGCGGCACTTCCCCTCGACTCTCAAATGCCCTATAATGCCCTGTAACACTGCCTCTGGGTCCTGCTAAGTGGCACCTCCATCCTCACCATGGACAGGGGCCTAGGGACTAGCACAGATTCTCAGACAGCCCCTTACCTGCCAAGCCTGTGGACCATCTTTTCCCTCACTCTTATTGTTAAAGAAATTTGCTTTTCTTCATGTGGGGTCTCTGAGGTTCCTTGGGGGCTATGAAAAACCTGTTCAAGAGGCAGTGCTGATGAGAGGACAGGAGGAAGGGACAGCCTCTCATGGAACCTGAAGTCTCAGTTAAAGCTTGGGGGACCGCAGACCTCATTCCCCTTATTGTCAGCTGTGTTTTGAGAGATGAAATCTTAATGGCTGGTCAGGACAACTAATTGGAAGTTATCCCCTTACATGACATTCTTGGATTAAAAGCTTTCTCTGTTCCCTGAGATTATGGCCTGCCCAGACATCAATTTCATCCTTTGATTATGTCTGAGCTCAGCACCAGGTCTTCTGGGGATTGTCTGGAGTGCCCGGCCCATTTCACCAGGGCCTGGCCACAGCTGGGATCTGAATCAGCCAGTGAAGATGCTTTTTTCTCCACTTAATGACATCTGATCAAAGCCTTGGTACGTCCGTTACAAATAAATAAATAAGAAATAAAGGCTGCAGAATCAACACTTTAAAAAAGTCTTCTCATTGCCATTCTGGGATGTCTAATTAATGATGTGAGTGGGCAATTTGCTGCAGCCTCGCTGATTAATTTATCAAATGCTGAAGCCTTTCCCGTCTGCCTCTCAGTCCAATTAGTTGAGTGTTGGATGTGACGGGCAAGGCACTATCTCTGGGAAACCCCTCACCTCTCTCTACAATGGTCTCCCCCCTTGGAACCATTCCTCTCCCCATTTCTCCTGGGTGAATTGCCCAAGGCTGTTTCTAAGTACCCAGCCCATCCCACCTTCTCTGGCATGAGTGGTCACAAGCAGACTGTGACTCAGGACAAAGCCACAAACTCATTAGTGTTCTCAGAAGGGCCACAGCTGCCACTCTCCAGCCCACCACCTGATTAGGCTCAATTTAGCTCTTTACAACAGATCCACTTGTGTTGCTCCCTAATTAATAGCAAGCAAGGGCTCACACGTGCCAATGACGTGTGTCGTCATTTATAAAGTGGCTTTCACACCTGTTATGATTAAGAGTCAAGGACAGTAATTATTATTATCCATTTAGCAGAGAAGAAAACTGATACTTAGTCAGGTGGATCTCAATTGTTCAAGTTCACTGCATCATGTGTCTGATTGCCACAATTTTGAGGCATAAAACACCAACCTAAATCTCAATGGCAGTCAACAGGCTTATTTATTTAGCTCACTTTTCTATGCATTAGCTGCAAGTTGGCTGATTTCAACTGGGATTGGTTCTGGTGAGTTTTTGTTTGTGCTCCATGAGGCTCTCATTTTCCTGGGACAAAGGGCTGGCCTCAGTGTGTTCTTTGTATGGTGGTGGTAGAGATACAAGAGCCTAGACTTGGAGCTGGCACACAGTTACTTATGTCTCATTCCATGGGCCAAAAGAAGTTATACAGCTAAACCAAATCAAGAATTGGAGGAGTACACTCTGCTTTCTTTAGTGGAAGGAGCTGCCAAATCACATGACAAGAAGCATACATCCAGGAGGGATGGAGAACTGTGGCCAGGAGTGCAATCTACTATAGTAGCATGGCAGGAAGAAGCAGAGCCAAAACTCTAACCACAGTTTTGCTCCAAATCCTTTATCTTGTCATTGTACAAATATTTTGGGAGCGCCTATATAGCATGCCAGGCACTTTAAAACAGGGACAGAGCAGTGAATAAGAAAGACAAAGTTTCTGTTGTTGTAGAGCATAATTTTCTAGTGAAGAGAGGCAGAAAAATAGCTTTAAAATCAGCTAGTGATATGGACAATGTGACCAGGAGATGGAAATAGTCCATAAAGGGACAGAACATAAATATTTTAGGTTTTGAGAGCCACAAGTCACCTGTTGCAACTGCTCATCTCACAGTTACAACATGAAAGCAGCCAAAGACTGAACAGGTGAGGCTGTGTTGCAATAAAACTTTATTTATGAAGACAGTCAAGGGCAGGATTTGGCCTGCAGGCTGAAGTGTGTCAACCCCTGATGTATAGAATTTAAACAGCCATGGGGTGGAATGAGCAGGAATGGTGACTTTAGGATAGGTGATCGGAGTGGATCTTTCTGGGCCCATGATGTTTAGACTGAAAACTAACTAATAAGAGGTAGTCAGTCAGGTGAAAGTCATGGCTAAGAAGGTCCAGGCAATGAAAAGGGCTAGCACAAAGGACCTAGGGTGAGACAGATCTGACATGTGAGGAATCAGAAGAAGGCCAGCATGGTTAGAGCTTGTGGGAGAGACGGAGAGTGAGAGGAGATGGTATTCAGGTTAGTAAATTTGAGTTTAGTATAAGAGTAATAAGAAGTGTAAAAGAAAAAATCTGTATCAGATGCTTGCTAAAAATGGCAAGACAGATTTTATTCAAGCTACTGCAGTAGGGGAAAGAGGGACCTGGAACTTAATGCATAGATATATGCTGTCATCTATATGTTGTATAATATAGAATTGAACTCAACTCCAAATAGAGCTAAGATTGCCAAAGAGCAGAGTGAAGCGGTCAGTGGATAGAAAATTAATAAGAGGAACTTGATCAGATATCAAGGGTAGGGGAATTCTTGCTAAATTGTCTTAACAAGATTCTTCCTAAAGGCAGGTCAAGGACTTATACACCAAGGGTGAGGAATAAGGAACTTCATCAGATATCATGACTTGAGGATTTTGACTACATTGGCTGGGACTGGGCTTGTCAGGCCAAGGGCAGTGTGGCAAGCCAAGGCTGTGGTCTAGTAAAAAAGAGGGCTCACAGGAGCCTGACTCAAGTTTGATCAAGAATGAAGTCTTTGTGAGAAGTCCCTGTAGGGTTTTGAGCAGAGGAATAACATGATCTCATTGTTAATTGATAATATTGACTGCTGTTTCCAGACTTATTACAAGGAGACAAGACTGGAAACAGGGGAACTAGTTAGGTGAGAGGCATTGGTGACTTAGACAAGAGGTATATTAGTGAAAATGGACAAAAGTGTATGGATTAGGAGGAGTTTAGAAGGGAGGCTAACAGAAACTTTCAATTGGTTAAATATGGGAGGTGAATAGAAAGGACAAATCCAAGATTACTCCTAGACTTTGGATTGAACACATGATAGGAGCACTGT
The DNA here is from genome assembly GCA_008086735.1 of Cheirogaleus medius. Taxonomy (NCBI): domain Eukaryota; kingdom Metazoa; phylum Chordata; class Mammalia; order Primates; family Cheirogaleidae; genus Cheirogaleus; species Cheirogaleus medius. The sequence goes on from VBSM01001124.1 coordinate 71,794,246, forward strand.
GATCTTACTAAGACAGAGAAGACTGGGGGAGGACCAGCTTTGGGGGTGGGAGGAAATAGAATTCTATTTTGTTCAGGTAAAGTTTGCAGATGGATATTAAACATCTATGTAGAGATGTAAAGTAGATGATGAATCTATGAGTCTAGAGTTCCATGGAGATATTTTTTGTGGAGATGCAAGTTTGAGAAGCTATCTGTGTATAGACAGCATTGAAATTCATAGGAATTGTTGAGATTACTTAGGAATAGAGTACAGGTAAAGAAGAGAAGTTAACAAAAGTTTGATTCCTAGGGTATTCTAACATTGGAGGTTGGGAAGAGAAGAGGAAACCAGGTAAGAAGAATGAGAAGAAGCAACCAGTGATGTAAAAGGAAAAGCAAGAGAATGAGGTTCTACAAAATTTAAAGGAAAGGGAGAATAGTTGACTATGTTTCCTGTTCCTAAGAAATACAAATGATGTAGCTGGAGTTTTTTCAGCCTCTAATTACCAACTTTTAGTGAATGAAGAGGCTATAACTAGTATTTAAAGCATCCTAATATGACAATGGTAAAACAAAATCTGTGTTAAAAGGATAAATTATTTAAAAAAAGATATTGGGAAAATTGACTCATATATTATAAAATAAAATTAGATCCCTACCTCACACCATACAGAAAACTTTTGTTTTCATAAAAACCTAAATGGGCAGAATTACAAATATATTAGAAAAGGTAGGAAATTATCTTTAAAATTTTGAGGTGGAGGATGATTTCTTTAAAAATCCTTGAAACAAACTATAAGAGAAAAAAATAAATGAATCTAAAAAAATAAAATAAATGAATTTGACTACATCAATTAAAAGATTGCTGTTCAGTGAATGAAACTATAGAACAACAACAACAACAAAAAAAAAAACACAAAAAACCCACAAAAAACCCACAAAACCAAAAAGCTATTAAAAGACTGAGACAAAATATTTGCAAAGTACATAATTGACAAACTATTTTATTTTGAATATCTAAATTCTCAATATTAGCAAGAAAAAGTTAGGCACCTCAGACTTGTTCCCTGAATAATTATAAAAGAATATATATTGGTAATTATAAAAAAAGCAACCTGAAAGGCTAGCATGTATATGATGAGTTGATTAAGTTAATCAGAGAAATGTGAATTAAAATAGTAATATGTTATCACTTTACATACCTACTCAGCAAAATATGCACCACAATAAAAATCTACGGTGTGTCAAACACTAGCCCTAAGGAGGGAATGGCTGTTTTTATGTGATAAGAGTAAAGAGAGCAAGCCTGGAGGTGATGTTTCAGCTGAGTTTTGTAGGATGTATGAAAATCCAACTTGTGGAGAGCAATGAGCAGAATCAGGAGGTACAGTAGTTCCCCCTTATCCATGGTTTGGCTTTCTGTGGTTTCAATTGCCCACAGTCAACTATGGCCCAAAAATATTAAATGGAAAACTCCAGAAATAAAAAAAATTCATAAGTTTTTAATCATTTGCTGTTCTGAGTAGTGTGATGAAATCTCTCCATCCTGTCCAGGATGTGAATTACCCCAATGTCCAGCGTATCTGTACAGTATACGATACCCAACTATTAGTTAGTAGCCATTTTGAAAAATAGAAAAAATAGTATATATAGGGTTCAGTACTGTGCACTGTTTCAGACATCCACTGGGGGTCTTAGTATGTATCCCTTGGTGGGCGTACTTCTGTAATTGATCATAGAAACAGAGTTGCAAATGTGCCAATAGAAATGATTGTTAATGAATCCTTTGGCAATGAAATGCCAGTTACTGATAACCCCTACCCAATGTCCTGGGGACGAGTTGGGTGGTTGCGCCCAAGGATGACTCATGGAAACAGCTAATGTGTGGAAGAAAAATCCCAAGAGTGAAGCACCCATTACTAGAAAGTGTTGTTCTGAGCCATACAACTGGTGATTCAGCAACCACCAAAGCAGTGTTCTACCTTCTAGGAGAGCAGGACAACGAGATGCTTCATAGTATGATTTGAGGGATACATAAAAGGTACCCAACTTTTCTAAAATCCAGACAAAATATCTAAAACATCTGTCTTAAGAGGTAACACCCTGGAGCCCTCAGTTCAATGCAAACAATGGCTAGGAATAAGGCAGAGATCAGTTTTGAATTATGATGAAAGGGGAAAGTCTAAATTTGATGGGGTCTATATCAATGAGACTGAGGAAAATTCTACAGAGCAAGAGTTACAGCTACTGGGTACTGGGAACTTGGCAGGAAAAACTGATACGGCCAGTGGAGAGACTTCTGAAACACCTTCTGACTGAGCGGCCTTGGGTAATCAACCTCTATGGGCTTTAGATTCCTTGTTCACTCATTCATCCATTCATTTCTCAATCCAGCTATTCATTTACCAGTTATTTATTGAATACCTCTGTGTTCTAGGCAGTTTACAGGTTACCCTGGCCCTGACATGTACAGCTTGCAGTCTGGTAGGGAAGGTATTTAATAGATAATAACTTCACCATTACTACAATGGAATGAATGCTTGCCACAGTGATGCACAGTGCATGATTAGGTTGGGGGCCCATTGCTCTCCAAGAGTGTATAATAGGGAGTTTTAACCTAGTCAAGGATATCTGGGAAGGCTTCCATGAGGGAGTGACCACTGAGCTGAGATCTACAGCATGGGAAGGAACTGACTAGGTGAAAAGAACAGAAAGACCAACATGTGCAAAGGTGGCTGGAGGGAGCCTGGTGCTTACTGGGAACAGAAATGAGACCAGGATGGCTCAAGCAGAAAGAGCAAAGGAAAGGATTGCGAGAGACGTGCAGAAGAAAAAGGGAGCCATACTTCATGGGGCATGGTGGGCCATGCTAAGCACATTTGCATTTATCCCAAGCATAATGAGAAGCCACCTTAAGTGATTTAAGCAGAGAGGTGACACAAATAGCATTTTGCATTTTGAAGCGATCACTTTGACTATTTTATGGAAAACACTTTGGAGGCAGCCAAGATGGGAGTCAGGTGAATGGAGCATTGCATTATTCAAAGGAGAGAGGACCATGGTTTGAACTAGAATGGTGGCTGAAGAGGCATCATGAAACAGGTAAGTGTGAGAAATACTTCAAAGATGAAATTGTCGGGCTTGAATATGGTTGATGAAGGGCAGAGAGCATCCAGGAGCACATGTAGATTCTGGCCTGCTCAACCAGAAGACAGGGTCATCAACTGAGCCAGGGGTCGTGAAAGGGACCTACTCATCTGTAAACTGGGGGTAACCTTGCCAATCCTGCTTTGCTCACAGATTTGCTGCCAAGCCCAAATGATAGAAAGTATGTGACAATGCTTCGTAAATGATGTGGTGCTGTAGACATATAAACTATTATTATTTTCCCACCTGCTGTCCTTAATGACTCAGCAGTGCCCAACCACCAAATCTTCTAAGAAATTCTAAGTTCTCACTGAGAAGCAAACAAAGTAAGTTCATCCCATCTTGGCAACAATCAGAAAAATCAGACATAATAAAAACCTTGGGGCAGAAAAAAAAATATCTTTTGCCAAAACTACAGCCCACTCAGAGGCTTCAAGTGCCAAGTTTCCAACTCAGCTGAAATCTTTTACACTTCTAGTTCTTCTCATAGTTGGCAAATGACAATATAGTGAGCGGGGGAAGATTCCTTGATTATTAGACTTTCTGGACCTTTTTGGTATTGCAAAACAATATTTTGAACTACACTCAAGTGATTCAGAAGTGTAAAGACTCAACTGGCTTAGCAATACTGACGATGTGCATGCATTGTGTGCTATGGATTTTTCCTTCTCTCTAAGGAGACATATTTTAGTCTTTGCTGTCTTGGAATATAATGCAATTGATGGGTTTTATTTTCAAGGGGTTCCCCTTATTTCCACAGACTATGGAAGCTCTGAGTAAACTCAAGGGCACGGAGCCACCACTTGGTTATGTGTCTCAATTTCCAGCCAGATTTATTACTTACGTGAAAAAGTCCCTGAGTTTCCAAACACCCTGTGGGGCCTCCTGTGCTTAACACTTCTGAGAACAAAATCCTTCCTCTGTACGACCACAGTAATGGTCTCTCAGGACCCCACACTGCTTTCCCCTTGGTGTTCGCTTTCACCCCTCCCACAGTGTCCTCTGATCCTGCACAGCACTTCTTACTGTAACCCATGCTGGCCTTGGTTTCTCCTAATTTCACCTCACTTTTCTTCATTCAGCAAAGGAATTTTCTCTTTTCATTTCTGGCCTCCCCCCGCCCCATCTAAGATCTCCTAGTAACCTGGTTTTATCTCTATCAGAGCATGGACCACCTGGCCTGGGATGTGTAGGAAGATGAGACGTAGCGTTGAATCTCTAATGTTGCTACACTCACTGTATTCCCTCTGACACCGCTAAATACTTCAGATAGTTCCAGCGTATCTTGAAACATTCTGCTTGCTGTCCTCTCTGTGTTGAATTTCGTCTCCTGGAACCCCTTGCCTTCCTCTTTCTTGGTTTATTCACGTTTTTTAATGTTACTCTTAATGTTACCTTTTAATGTTACTCTTTACTGTTACTCTACTTTTTCTACTATTTCCCGCATTTACTCTACTTTGTCATCTATCCATGTGTGGGATTTAATCTCTAGCCAAATGTTTAATTTCTGAGAGTTCCTTCTTCTCTTCTGTGTTTCAAATGTGTTCTTGTTTCTTAGATGCACATCTCATGTCCCTGAGGATGTTAATGGAGGACAGGGATAGATGCAAGGGCTCAGTTGGGTGTTATCCTGTATATTTTAAAAAAACAAACTATCAAGCTTTAGATTCTTTTCTAAACTTTGAGACACTTTAGAAAACTTGGGTGATATCTACTCACTGAAGGCTTGAAATAATTCACTTGAAAAATCTTCAGAATCTAGTGTCCTCTTTTTTTATTTTTGTTTCACATTTTGCCCAATTTTGGCTTTGTTATTGGTCTATTAGGGCTTTCTTTTCCTTCTATGATCAATATTAGTAATTTATAGTTTTTAGACAATAATTCATTTTACCCAGAGTTTCGAATATTCTAGCACATGTTCTTATGTAACTCCTTAGAGCTCCTCTGCATCTGGTTATCTGATCATATAGAAGAGTGCAGGCTCAGGAATGATATGGATTTGCTTCCAAATCCCAGATATTCCACTTATTGGCCCTGTGATTTTGAGCAACCATTATGAGCTTCATCATAATTCTGCCTTATTCTGAGAATTAAATAAGCATTCCATTTAAAGTATTTAGCAAATCTTAATAAGTCTTCATTGAATGTTATCTCTCTAGTAAACTAGAGCCTCAATATTTTCCTGCATACACTCACAAACAATCTTTTGGGAGGGGGAACAAAATAGTTTAACTGTACCAGACAAAGTGATTCTCAACTTTGGGCCACCGCACCCAGCTGTTTCCACTCCCATATTTTCACATGGCTGACTCTTGTCATACAGATTTTAACACAAATTTTCCTTTCTCAGAGAGCCCTTCCCCAGGGCTATTACCTATAGTTGTTCATGTTGTGCACTGTACAACTCCAGGGGCACCATTTCCATCAAAGTTTGTGCTAATGGTGTCTGCTAGAGTTGTACAGGTACAATCAGCACAAGCCATGCTGGGTGGCCCTTGTCATCTCTGACCATGCAACCTAATAAACTGCAACCCAATCTCAGTCATTTTATATATTTTTCATTCTTTTTACCATTTGTTCACAGTAGTTATCACTATCCCAAACCATTTATTTATTTATTGGTTGTCTATCTTTCCCCACTCCATAAGTGGGGACTTTCTGGTCCACACTGTAGCCCCGGAGCCTAGAAGAATGCCTGGGTCATCACAAATGCTCAAAAAATATGCATCAACTCCAAGGACCAAAATATAAATAATATCAGAAAGGGACAGCAACTAGGAAATGAAAAATCACAAGAAACCAGTGAATGAACTCTCTCCTTGTCTCTCTGCTCCTTGTCTCTGCTTCTCCCCGACATGTCCACTTCATTTTTTCTCTGCAGATCAGCTTTCCAGCTTGGTAGTCCACTTGTCAGGTGAATGATGGCTGCTCTCACGTTTCCAGGTTACAGGTCCAGCTACAGGGAGGGACACACTCAAATTTCTCTTGGGCCTAATCCCACATTACAGAATGAAGAATGCGATTATTTCAGTTTGAACCAAGTGTCCATTGCTGGTCCAATTAGCTACGGTGAGGAGAGTGAGGCCATATGATAAATCATGGCTAACAATGAGAGGTAGCCTAGGGAATTTCCTGGAGAAGACAAAGAAATCTTTCTGATCAAGACAGACTCCAGTTTCTGACACAGGAGGCAATAGAGCCTCAAGTTCATGTAAGAGCTGAGGAGTCCAAATGCTCAGCAGAAGTGGTCAAGGGATAAGGATCCATCCAGATTCTGGTATCGTTTTGCAATCAACCGTGTGATATGGAACAAACATTTAACTTATTGTCCTTACCTGAGAAATAAAGACACTGGATTAATTATTTCTGTGGTTTTTTCCAACTCTGCCATTTTGTGAGTCTTGTAATCTGCTAATGTCCCACATTAACCTGCCTTCAAATCATTCTCTAATTGCCACCTACCTACTCCCACTGGCATTGGCAATGTATTGGGGAAATCATAGTGTCCACCAGAGGCCAGAAAATGCTGAGAAATAGCAGAACTAGGCATGAAAAAAACATGTTAAGCTCCACAAAAAAGAGATTGCTGTATACTGGAACATAATGAAGACCACAAAAGAAGACCAATAAAAGATGTTCAGACCTCGAGATCAAAATAAAGCAAATACATTCAAGGGAAAAGTGGGGGGAAAGTGTAAGAAAAGGTGAACTCAGTTGAGAAAATGATCAAGATGCTCAAAGGGAGATGAGAACGTTCCCAGATGGAGGCACTCCACAAACGGATTGCTGCAATCCTTTCCCCAATGTCTTGAAGCTCTGAGCCTTCAGAGAATGTGCTCTAAATCCTCCCAACATCCTCACCTATTACCCCATTAGCCCCTCTCTGTGTGTTAGTGTACATTGAGATGTTTTTTCAGCTGAAAGATCATTAAAAACAGAGCTCCGTGCAAGCTGGAGATCTGAGGAAGCTCAAAGGTTTAAGTGGTTCTGGCTGTAATCAGCAACTGCTGAGATACCTGGAATCACACACAAAATTAATTGAACAGTGGAGAGTAGACAGAGAATTGAAAGGGTCACAGGACAGGTGACCTGGAGAAATGCTGATGCTTCGCTGGAACTTTCGATTTATTTGCTGCCTATGGGCAGAGACTATTAATATATTATATGTGCTTCGTTTTTTCACCCCAAACAGCATCTGGCATGCCACCAGGCAGGAAAGAGGCAGGGCTGTATGTTTGTGGAAGGGATGTCGGTGATGCTTACTGTGCCTACTGAAGAATTTCTTCTCTGTGGATTCTTTCTTTGAAACTTTTTTGATCTGATGCTCCCATTAAGTCAACTGACACTCTTTGTGGCTCACTTACACTGAGAAAAATTTGTGTGTGCCATTAAAGTCCTGATATCTGGGATAACAAACTGCCTATGAAGTTCCATTTAACAACATTGGCCTTAGAAACTCTCAATTCTTTTTCGAATAGATCTTGCTTTAATAGATCTTGATCATTTTCAGGAAAAAGTCCAACTATCTTAGCATGGCAATCAATGTTCATCATACTCTAGCCTTTGGCAAACTCCTCCAGCTCATCTGTTGATACTTTTCCATCTCACACCTTGAAGTTTCCTGAACCTGCCGTATTTCTGCCAAATTCTGAACCTTGCATGTCCTATTCCCTCCTTTGCAGGAATGCTCTTTCTCTTCCTCCACCAATCTCATGCTTTGCTATTTTTTTTTTTAAAGATTCAGCTCAGGTGCATGGACCCCTCTGTCCTCTCATAAACTCTTTATGCCTCCATCTCAGCAATCAACATTTCATGCCATGATTCATTCTTTCCTTTTCTTCTATTTTAGATGAGAAGCTGACTGAGAGTTGGATGTCTCACTTATTCATCACTATACCCTCAGTTCACATGACCATGCCCTGTGTATTCTAGGTATTCAGTAAGTTGTTTGTTGAATGAGTAAATGAATGAATGAAGTGATAGGCTAAAGATAAATCCAGTAAGATGGCATAAGAATATCTCTATGGTAAGGAGCCCATTCTCTTCATTTCTTCATTGATGGACTCCACTGAATCACCATGATTGGAGCCACACTGGGTCTCTGAAATCCACAGCCATTATCAGAGCTTATCTAGGGAAAAAATCAGAATCAACTTGAAAACACACTGTGGAGGCACCTCACAGAGACTGCAGGGAAGCCTCATGAGCAAATGGAAGTTATTCTGCCACGGCTTCCTTACTGATTCTAGACTCAGGCTATGATACTGACAGCACTGAGAAAAAATTCAAAATAAATGAAAGAAGTAGCTGCTCTTGTGCCACCTGTCAGTGTGTGTCATTAATAATAGATAAGTCAAAAACTTCACATACTGCATCTCTTCTCATTTTGGGAGAAGAGCTGGGGAGAGACCTATCCCAGCCCATATGGAAGTCATTTTTTCTTACAGTTTGAAGTCTAAGTCCAGCATTGGATATCCAGGGGCTCATAGCTAGTTATGAAAGAGGTGTAAAGGGGTGAGTGTGGATGGACAGGTGGATGGATGGATGGTTGAATGGATAGATGGGAACAATGGAAGGAGGGAGGGAGGGACATTGAGTAATAAATATTGATTAAACTTGGTAATTCATTGTATATTGGGGACAGAAGAGGCAGAAAAAATCAAATGTAATTAACAGTTTCCAGCTTAGGAGAATAGGAGAATGGTAAAAACTAGGGGGGAGAGAAGGATAAAACTGCTTTAAGAGCACTTCTATGATTAGGCACAGATGGGAAGTGATTTTCTCTCCCCCAAACTGAGGGGTTTATTCGGATCATAGAGATAAGAGTTCATTGGAGGTTTCCATATGTTGCCATTGCTCCAATAGGAAGGAGCTTCATATTTGTCTTCCACAATGTTTTACTCTATTCAAAGGGAAAAAAGACTGAGTTAGTAGAATATGTGCACATGGAACTATGGGTATATAACCTGAAAATGTCTCTGGTGTTCAGGAAGACCAGAAGTTCTGATATTTAACTTATTAAAGCTTTCTGGTTACTAAATCATGGCCATATAGGATTGTAGATATGAGTGTGAAATGTGGGTAAAATAAAAATGGAAAACCTTTTACAGTCAATAGATATTAATTGCTCTTAATAGTTATTAATAGTAATTTTAATATCAATTAATAGCTATTGCTGTAGATGTAAACAATGAATACAAATACAACCCTTGAAGAGAACCGTGAAGGGAGGTATTAATTTCCTCCTTTCAGAGAGGTGAGCTGTAGGGGACACAGGGACATGCCCGTGTCACTCTGTCAACCCCACCCCAACCCTCTTGCAACATCTGGCAGGACTCCAACTCTGGCTCAGGAGTGCTGTGGAATAGGGTGATGAGTGTGAAAATGATGAAGTCATATAGCATTCATATAATGAGAATTCACACTTACACCTATGGGGAATAAATTCAGCCCTGCTAACCTCCTAAGAGAATGGCTTAAGGGCATGTTAATATTAAACATAAATTGGGACCTGAAACAGTGCCAAGAGGAAAAGTATCTGCAATAAGAGTCATTTGTCAAGAGAAGCAGGGAGACCCCATGGCCAGTGGGGAAGCCTGATTGGAGGATCCAGCAGGTGGTCCAGGTGGCAGGGGGTCACCTCCTGAACCACAGCCACGTGTGGATGGGCATGCTTTGTGCGTCCCTGGAGCGTGTTCCTATCATCAGCTCACCTGCCTACAAGCCCAGCAAATCACTCAAATGCATCTATTAAGGGTGAGGGAAGACATCACTTGTCCTTCTCTCCCTTTTTTTTCTGGGGAAATGGAGATAAAAAGAGAGCACCAACAAGCCCTTTTTACAAAAACCAAAGACATTAGTGTTTATTACTTGGATTGACATTAATAGTTTAGGGGCAAAATTGCACCCAGAAAAATGAGAGCATCTTAATTAGTATTTTGAAATTCAAACCCAAGACTTAGGGGAAGGTTTGGAATCAGGAGTAAGATTTCCCTGGTCAGAGACAGGAGGCTGGTGGAGAGCTCTCCTGCAGAGGAAGAGCCTAAGATAGGACCCTGGGTCAGGCAAGCGTGCCCTGCTGCCTGCCTGGGGAAGAGCGCTAGGAGAAAGCACTGCCTGGCTAAGGAAGTCTGGGGAAGTACAATGCAGGGGTCGGAGCCTCAAATTTGAAGTTGGAGCAGCTCTGAGTTCAAACCCCAGCCCGGCCACTCACCAACAGGACAGTGTGGGGCAGATTTATTTAATCTCTGAGGCTCAATTTCTCCCTTTGCAGTATATACCCAACTTCCAATGTCCGAATACAGCATTAGGTCCACACGAGTCACCCACTCAGCCATCGACATGGGAAAGGGGGTCACGGAAGCTTCCAGCAGAAGCGTGGTGAAGTCAGAGCTGGGTTTTCGAAAAATAGCGGTGGCAGGTTGCAATTGTCTACATTTCTTAGGAGTCTCCCTCACCAAGCCTGTCCAGAGCCTCTGTGAGCTGACTCACCCCTAACCTCTCCCGAGCCTCTGACACTGAGTTTTCAAGGGTAAAAGACAGCCCTTCTGTTTCAAAGTTTTGTTTTCTTTTTTAATTTTTACCCAAGAGAGCAGGCAAGTTCACTGCCTGGGGTCTTTAAACGACATGTTGTCAGCCATTAGGCATTTTCCATACTGCCTTTTGGTTTTTTTCATCTCTGATAGGTAACCCTGGAGCGTCTAAGAGTTGGCTCAGGAATCTCAACCATGACAAGCCCCTCGGCAGCCTGTCTCAACTCACACTGGGGAATAATCAGAGGCAGTGGTTGAACTAGGAGTCCCTGTATGGTGAGAAAGACTCGCTAGAGAACAACTCCTCAGGCTTTTCATGCCCTGGGCTTTCACCCCGACTTGCAGGTGATAAGGCATGTCCAGAGTGGGGGTCACCCCCATGGTCTTGGTATTAGAGACCCTCTCCACCTGCACTGGTCACACGGACCTTTCCTTATGTACCTCAGCTTCTTGCCTGGACACCTGCTGTGTGCCAGGCACTGGCTGGGCTCCAGAGCTGTGAAGGTGAACAAGATGTGGTCTCTCCATCTCCAGGGTTTAGACCTCTGTTGAAGAGACAGTCACATGCACACAACATGGCATTTTTCAGCAAATGGCAAGAACGCCCACTAGATGCTAAAATCAGAAATTTGGGTGTCACCTTTGATTACCTTCCCAGATGGAGGGAAGGGCCATCAGCCCATGCCATACTTCCTGAGAAGGGGCAGTTGTGTGGAAGATACGGGCTGCTACACCCACTCTGCACCCTTCTTTGTTGATATGAGCGTAAGATGGAGTGTTTCTCTTAATGTCCTCAAGGGAAGCTTATTTGTACATGAAACAAGTTACCTTGGTTTTAAAACTTAATATTGAGTTCATTAAGTGTACAAAATAAAGTTGTTTTCCTTCTCAAGCTTTTATGTTTGGCTTATAAATCTCACTCTTCCATTTGTAAAAGTCTAGCAAAAATTAACAATCACTTGTAAGGAGACCTTGATTAATACCTAGTCCCATTTATAAAATTAAGGGTTTTCATGTGTCTTAATAATTTTGATACATTCTATTTTTAGTACTTTCATGAACAAAAAAAGTTTCTGAAGTACTCAATCTTATAACTCTAACAGAATATATTAAACTTATAAACATGGTGATTCTTATAGTATCATAAATGTTCAAGTACTCTACATAAATCTAGTATAAATTCAACTTAAAAAAGTCTAAGTCTATTACTAAATTACTCATTGCAGTTGTAATCACAAAGTTTAACTGCTATTCACAATCAACCAAACTCAAAAGTGTACAAAAATTTCTAAATAAATCATACATTGCTTTTATAATAATAATTAATTAATAGAAACTGTACATAATTAGTTTCTTTTTTGATAAAAATGTGTCCAAAAATTATAGCAGTATATGCACTAAAATGTTAACAATTGTTAATTCTGGGTGGTGAAATTTTGGGTGATTTCTATTTTCTTGTTCAAAACTTTCTTCATTTTCTAATGAATATATATCACTTTTTAATACACTGAAAGACATAATTTTTTAAAACATTGTTTAGGTGCGTATTCTAGGATGAGTCCCATGGTTGGACTGATGGGGTGGTCCCTGGGTGGCTAGACCCTCTATGTAACCTAACCATTTTCATGGGTCATTTGGGGCCTAGACCCACCCACTGCTCAGACTTCCCAGGGCATGAATTTTGTGAAGTTCTTTGTGCACAGGTACTTCTTATATCAGGTTCTGAAGTTTATTATATTATTTTTTTAACAAAAAGAGAAAATTATGTTACAGACACGTCACATAGTCAGGCTATATGCAAATTCCAGTTAAATTTAAGAAAAGGGTAGATTAGAAGCTGTTCTCTCCAAGCCTGGTGGACAAGTTCACTATGACTAAGTAACTGATTGCCTGACTGTCTGACTGGCCGAAAGACTGATGAATCAATGAAGAAATACACAAAGGAAAAAATGAGTTAGGGACTAGCCTTAAATGTTTGAATAAATGAGCAAATAAGTGAGTAAAATGACTAATTATTTAATGACCGACTGATTGACAGAAGCAAGGACTAACAGGATAAGTGAATGAATAAGTGACAGTGTCAAACGACTGCCTGGGACTGAATGTGTCTGAACAATCAATTGGCTGGATAAAAGACCTAATTGAGTGGATAAAAGACTCCACGGTCGACAGTATATGATTGACTAAATTGTTGACTGAAAGGCTGAATAAATAGGTGAATGAGAGGATGAATGACCGAGTGAGTGAATTGAGGGACTGGCTGGCTTGCTGACTGTGTGTATGAGAATTAGTTGACTGACTTAACGATGGTCACCCAAAACAATGAAATGATTAAATGACTCTGATAAATGAGAGCCTGACTGAAGGAATGAGTGACTGGGTTTGAAGGAGAGAGGCTCTCACCGGAACTGCTTTTTCCTTGAGGTTGGCCCACCTCCATCCCAGCATACGACCTCAGCCCAGTCCTGTGCAGCCCCCTCCCTCAACGTGCCCAGACACCTTAGGGCCACCAGGGCAACTACCTGGGGCCCTCCTGTGGCCTCCCTAGTTGCCCTCTTGCTATTTCAGTTTTTGGATGGGCCTGACCCTGGGTTTGGACCCATTCTTGCCCTTAGGATGTTTCAACCAATCTTGCCTTCTTTGGCTTGCTCCTGTGATGTCTAAGAACACTGAGTCAGACTTGAAAATCACACTAAGGTGCTCACATGGTAGTAACATTCATTGAAGGTTGGGGGAATGGGGGTGAGTACACTCATAACTAATGGATGCGGTGAGCATTGTATGGGGGAAGGGCACACCTCCAATCCTGGCTTGGGTAAGGCAAAGTCATAACATGTAACCAAAATGTTTGTACTCCCATAATATCCTGAAATAAAAAAGAAAGAAAGAAAGAAAGAAAAGAAAAGAAAATCTCAAGTCATTCCACTCCTGGGCACCTTGGGAAGGATCCAGGCCCTGGAAATGCAAATCTTGGCCAGAATTTCTCCCAGTCTCCAATGGAAGCCACTCAGACTCTAGCTCTTAAGGACGCTCTCTGTTGGGTGAGAGGTTCTACCGACCCAGGAGCTCTGTCTGGAGGCCCAGAGCTCACCCCACTCTCAGTGCACAGTGTGTGGTGGCCTGTGCGTGTCTGTTCTCGGGCCACTTGGTGGCGGGATGTTGGGGAATGGCCTGCACTTGCACAGCCTCCTGGCGCACGTCTATGGAGGAATTCTGATGTTCACCTGTTCCCCCTTTTATTGTTGACCACCTGGTTTGCCCTTATTTCCCTGGCTCACATGAAGCAGATTGATCCTTCAAAGAGTTTTTGTGGAAATAAACTTCCTAGTGATCCATTCAGACTCAGCATGGGGTGGCAGCCTCCCACCCCTCCTCTCCTGCCAGCTCAAAGCTGCCTCCACGGGCAGGGAGACTTTGCTAAAGGAGGCTCTAAGAGCTATCAAAGGATTTGTTAATTGGGAGCTCACTCTATGCCTCTTGTTCATCAGTTTCAAACCACACAGTGGATCTGCTGTCTATTTACATTTATTAAAGGAGCATTTCAGAAGGGTATTTATTCTAAAGGAAAGTGCAGAGTGAACCTCAGAGTGAAGATCTGCCAAAATCCATGGCAAGACGCTAAAAATAGACGCAGTGTTTATTCATCGGCAGCCTCTCTGGGTGTGGTATTAGCTGTTGGCATGGAATTAGAACATCACCTGTGAGTGCCAGGTGGGGCTGACATGACCATGGAGACAGGGCCTGATGACTGTGTGAAAAATCATCCTTCTTGGTTCAAACCTAATAAACAAGAAATTCTAATTAGATGTCAACTATCCCCTCAGGATTTGCAGAGGGGGTTTAAATTCTTAGAGGATCTTTGCATGTGTGAATACTCAGTTTGATCCTGGGAGTAGGACACATAGAATTAAACCAAGTTTATCTCTCTTTGTCTAGGGTACCCTTCTGCTTCCCATCTTCCCAGTTTCCACAGTCTGCTGGATTGTAATTCACATCTATTTTATTCGCCCTATGCAGTGTCTGGCACACGACTAGTGTTTGATAAATATTTGTTGATGAAGTCAATAAATAAATGAATGTCAAATCCAATTCATCCTCTAAGGCTTGGCTCAAATTTCCATCAACATTTAATTTTCCCTGACCCTGCTTACAGCATGGCACAAAAGACAAATCAAGAGCCTTGGAGTCAGGCCGACTTGGTTTCATACCCCACTTCTTTCACTAATGAGTTGTGTGTTTAACTTCTCTCGGCCTGTTTCTTTTTCATCATTATGACTGTATTCACCATCACCGTCATCACACGTGGCTGTTTTACATATGACATGCGTCATCTCTTTAACATTCACAAAACTCCATTGTGTCAGTTCTAGTCCTCAACGTACAAAGAAATTGAGACACATCGAGAATGAGTAATAGTCGTAGCTACCTCTTCATAAAACTTTTTGACTTCTAGGCACGGTTCTTAGCATTTTTAAAGCCACTCAGTCATAGAATGCCCAATGTGGGCCAGTTTGCCTACAACCGTCCCAGACTTAGCACTGGAATTTCGCAGCCTGGGATCGTTCACCCTACTCAATCCTCATAACAAAAATGGAGAAAGGCATTATTCTTCCAACTCACAGATGAGGTGGCTGAGGCACAAGAGGTTAGGTAACTTGCCTCAGTCCATACAGCTAGTAAACGGCAGACCCAGGCAGTCAGTCACCAGAGTTTAATCACTACACTGTGCTTTCTCAAAGGAAGAAATAGGGAAATAATTTATTCATCGGATTATTGGGAAATATACACTAACATGTGACAAGAGTACAGTATTTAACTTACTTTTCTAACCTCTCCCATTCAAAACTACTGCCATATCTGCCCCTTTACATCCAAGGGCCTCAAAGAATCACACCAGGTGGTCTCTGCCTTCCAACCTTCCACTCACTCGCCACCTGTCGCAGTCTCATCTGAGAAAGAACTCTAGTTAAAGGTCATCAAATGACCCATGGATTGTTCTCTCCATAGCCTACATTCTACTTCCCTGGACTACAGCAGGCAATCTGTCTGTGTTAAATTAAAGAAAGTAGAAATGAATTGAATTGGATTAAATCCCAAGGTATTTTACACCTCTGACCTCTTCCTCTTTTTTTTTGTTTAATTCTTTTCTATCTTGGTTCCCATTATTCTCTTCGTTCTTTCACGTGTCTGAATGCATCTTTCAGACTTCATTCATCCTCTTTACCTTTCTTCTTCTTAAATGCTGCCATTCCTCCAGTCCTTTCCTCTGGCCTCCTTCATTCTCTCTATGATCTCTTCCTATGTCTTCTCATCTATTTCCCAGACTTAACTGCCATATTCATACTGGCAAAATTCCCACACTTTTCTCCTGAGTTTCAGACACATATATCTAAATGTATCAGTAAGGACCGCATGAGTTATGCTACAGTAACAAATAGACCCCCAAATCTCAAGGATTTTGCATATCAAATATGTATTTCTTGCTCGTGATACATATTCAACACAAGTTGTTGGAAGGAGCTCCATGCAGTCACTCAGTGACAAGGCTGGTGGATGATGCTCTGCCACCTCTGAATGCACGACCTCCTTAGTCCCTGTGGCAGGAGAATTGTGAGCTGGAGCTTGTGCAATGATTCTTAAATGCTTTGGTCTGGAAGGGGCAGAGATCATCTCTGCCTCCGGTCCATTAGCAAAACCAGTCATGTGGTGGCACATGGCTGTTGTCTCAGCTACTCAAGAAGCTGAACCCAGAAGTTCAAGGCTGCAGTGAGCTATACTACTGCACTCCAGCCTGGGCAATAGAGCAAGACTCTGCCTCTAAAAAGGAAAAAAATAAAAGTCATATGACCCTGCTTAACTGCAAGGACACTGGGAGATGTGTAAAACATCGTGGATATTTAGAAAGCAGTAAATGTCTCGGCCACCTTAACTGGCCCCTGGACATCTCTATAGAGCATTTACCAAGGTAGTTCAAATACAGTAGGTTTCCCACAGAAGTCAATACCTTCTTTTGCCAAACTGTTGTCTTCTATATTCCTGATCTTAGAAAAAGGGCCAACCTCAACACCGTATCCTTTGTTGTAACTGAACTCTTTTTCCCTACTTAGACCACCTGTGAAAATGTACTGATGTCATCTCCTTGACCTCTCTTGTCCCTGATCACTTTGAATCTAAACCTACTAGCCTGATCTCAACCCACTGGTTTAGACCAGCTTCTCATCAGCTCTGTTTTTGGATTTTTGTCTTGGCCTCTGAAATGTCTCCCATTACTCCTGAGCATTTCCTGCTACTCACACTTCTCTAATTCATCCAGAGTGGGCTTGTTTATTTTTCCTCGTGTGTTAATCCAAACACATAATGCCCCAGTTTAAATGCCTTTAATGTGTATAGCTTCTCAAACTCAACTCATCTAAAACCTAACTTCTTATCTTCTCCCTCAAATCTGCTCCCCAGAAAGTTTCTCTCTTGATAAAGGAGCTCCATCCTTCCAGTTGTTAAGTCAAGAACCTTGAAGTCACTCTTGGGTCTTTCTTTTTTCTTGCATTTCACATCTTGTCCATCAGAAAATCTTATTTGCTTACCTTTTAAAGTATATTCAGAATCTAAATAATCCTCACTAGCTATCTCTTCCCTCTCTAGTCCAAGACACCACTATATTTCAGCTAGGTTAATGCCAGAGCCTTCTAATTAGTCCCTGCTTCTACTTTAGCCCTTTCCCATCTGTGTCACACAGATCAGCATGAGATCCTTTCACAGGTAAGTTGATCTTATCACTCCAGTGCCCCAAGCCCTCCCACAGCCCCACATCTCACTCAGGGCAAAAGCCAAAGAACCCAGGATTGTACAGGCCATCTGCAAACTGGATACCAGATGGCACTGTCTTGAGCAGACCTTTCCTTCCAGAACACTCCCCTGGGTCACACTACTTGTTCATACTGATCTCCTTTCTCTTCCTTGGATACCCCAGTGTCCTCTGTTTCCAGGCCTCCTGCCCCAGGACTGGCGTCCACCCTCCAGGTCTTTGATCACGTGGCATCTCAGTAAAAGCCTCCCTGAGAAGTAGCCGTAAATGCCACACTCTCCTTTCCCCCCTCCCTTCCATATTTTTCTTATTCGTGTGCTTCTTACCATCTAACACACTATATATTGTTCCTCATTATCTTGTCGATTGTGTCTCCCAGGAGAAGGTGAACTACATATAGACAGGGAGTTTTTGTTTATCTGTTCACTGACAGATCCTTAGTGCCTTGAAGGGTGCCTGGGACATAGTAGCTGTTCAATATATATTTGTGAATTGTCCTGAAGGCAATGGCTAAACTTCTTAGTCCAGCCTTCCTCTATTTATACTTTGCTTATCTAGTACATTTTTGGTTCTAACCCAACATTCCCCAAATAACAATCTGGATAATGCCAATCCTACTAGCATATATGTTTTTTTTTAAATGTTTGGGAAAAGCTTCATACTCTTGGCCCACCTACCATCCCACCAAATTGGCTAAGCTACATAATACACAATAGCATAGTATAAACTCCAAGAAGTACTGCAAAAGGTTTAACTTTGTTTCTAAGCTCTATTTGTTCAACTAATCCTTTCAGATGATTTACATCAACATCCTGTACAATTATAGTGCCAGTGTGGATTTTCTGCTGTGTTGGATCATTTACAGTTATCGGAATGCATCATGCTATTTATTTTGTTTCACTGTGTCTTTTTCTCATTCTTAAATTAGCAAATGCCTCTCCTTACCCTACACACACACTCACACTCATGCACACACAGACTGTCCACAGCAAACAACTACTTCTCCTTTCCTTTCTGCCTTTTCCAAGCAGGCGCCTCCTCCATGGAGTCCACTCTGATTTTCTACCCTTCTAAACTACTTTTTCCTTTTGTACCCCTATTATGGCCTGAACAGGTGTTTATCAGAGCATTCCATTTAGTCAATTCCAGATATGTAATCACATCTCTGATTTCCTGATTAGTTGTAGTTTCCCAAAGGCATGAGAAGTATCATTTCATCCTTATATGCCCAACACATGGCTCTCTACCTCACACACGGAAGGCTGTTCTTCATCAGTAGAGAAAGTGACCTTCTGGGAAAGCTTCTGCCTGGTTCTTTTGGAATTCCTGCTTGAGAAACACTCCCTTTCCAAACCCATCCACCATCCAGGAGAAGCCCAAGGCACATGGAGAAGCCACCTGTAGCTATTCTGGCTGAGTCATAACTGAGCTCCCAGCCGACAGGCAGCATCACCTGGCAGCCACAGGATGAGCCATCCTGGGCACCCAGCCCAGTAGGGCCTTCAGAGAACTGCAGCCCCAGCCATTCTCTGACTGCCACATGTGGAGACCCCAAGTAAGAACCATCCAGCTGAGCCCACGGAATCAAGAAAGATAATAAATTGTTACATTAGCCTATTAATTTTGATGATAATTTATTATACAGTAATAGATATGTGGAATAGTCCTCTTATCCTACCTGGCCATGTAAATTACAAACTATCCTGGTTTAAACTTCCCCTTTCTGGAAAACTATATGGTTCCTAACCAAGTAACTTTGAAATGAGAAGCTTGCCCCCCCATTAAAAAAGTCTTGTGAGCTCTTCCTTTTGCTAATTATCAGTAAACCCCCTTAGTCCAATTACCATGTGGCCATGGTGTGCTCTTTGCTAGAGTCTGCACCAAAAGACCAGCTATCTTCTTTTTCTTCTTGTGTGAGTCTCATCCTACTAGAAGAGCAGGAAGTCTTTTTAGAAACAATATCATCTATTCTTGTTCAGTATTGAGATGTGCTCCATGAGCCAGTGCCTGGTGTGGATAAGTTGGTGGGAGGCATTATCCTTTGGCTACAGCCCACAGAACACAGCAATTGGCTTTCAATAAGCTTGTTTTAAGACTCCTACATGGCACATTATAATGTAGGGATCTCTCAAAATGCTCCAAATATTTATTGCTGTATAGTAATTTGTGTACCTGCCTTCCTTCCCTAATAAGTGTGTGAGCTCCCAGGGAAATGTGTTGCTGGAAAAGTGTTGCATGTTCCTACATTGGCTCTCCTGTTTACAGAGCTCTTTCACCCCAGATGGCACTTAGTTCTCATGATGACTTGGTTTACAGAGGCTTTGCAGTTCAATCCCCAGAGATCAACCTTATTTTCCTAAATTACTGGTGGGGCAGGATATACCACTCACTGTCCCCGATGCAGCACCAACAAAGCTGAGATTCAGCATAGCGAAGGGGGATGTTATAGGATTTAGGACCTAAAGAACCAGATCTGGAGCTTCCTTGATGTACGGCTCTGTGCGGCTGGCGTGACCCCTCTGACTCTCACTGACCTCATCTGAAAATAGGCAAAATAGATGTCCTGTCTCCTTATGTCCTTGAGATTATGAAATGAGACAAATGATATGAAAGCTTGGGCAAGCTCACTAGATGACCTCTAAGTTACCTCTCCACTGAGATTACAGGACAAGGGCTCCTCCTTAATGGAAACTGGGAGGTATAATTGGAAGTCAAAAGAACCTCAAATTCACCCTTGTGCTCTTTTGCCTGTGTCTTTTCTTTCTTCCTAAATTTGGAGCCCCTCGAAGGCAGGGACATCTGATATATGTTGAGCACCACCTGCCCCCCACAGTGCCCAAATAAATGCTAAGCAATTAGAAAACACAAGAGGGATCATAGCTTTTCAGGGAAATGGGATAAGACATGGGGCAATTGGATACATTGGGAAGGAAGTTATAGGAACAAAAGAGTAACCTCAATACAATTGGTCACTTTGTCTGGATTCACCACGTTCCATGACCAGAGACAACCACCACTGGCTGAGGAACTCGATCGTTAGGTTCAAAACAAAATCTACAAATGACCAGTCATTAAAGAATGATTATTAATATGGCCATTAAAAATGTGTGGTTCATATGTAACAACAAAACTGACACTGTTGATTTTGCCCACTGGTCCTGGTTCTGCCCACTCGAGATACTCAGCTAAGTTCTCACCTTCCCAGACACCAGCCTTTTGGACTTTTGAAGTCAGTGTCTCCCCACCACTCATTCTCTTCTCCAGTGCAAACACCCCAGCTCCTTCATCTTGTTCTCGGTTAGCTCTTTCCATTCTTGCCATCATCCTGGATTCTTTTCTCTGGGCACAGTCATGTCAATCTTAAAGTACATCTTCTTTAGCAGCTTGCATCAAAGAAAAAAATACTTTTGCATAAATAATCCCAAAGAGAGATCCTTGGAAACCATGGCTTGCACAGAACTATGGGAAAGACATATCTGAGCCTGATGAGATTTTCTGGGTATTTCTACATCCCAAGAGAGATACCATAGTTCAGCTCTGATCTGACCCAAAGGCTTATGTGAGGTCTACTAATAGCTAGAATAGCCCTAGGCTCACATGGGGCTTGCACTAGCTCTGCAGAGACAAAAACAGAGAGGTCTTGTTTGGATTGCAAGACTGCATGGAAAACAAGAGGGAGGGAGGGAGGGCAGGAAAGTAGGGAAAAAGGAAAGAAAGAAGGGAGGGAGAGAGGGAGAGAAGGAGAGAGGAGTAGGGAGGAGGAAAAAGAAGGAAGAAAGGGAGGAAGGAAATTCTATTTTTTCTCAAATGTTTCTACCGTTTAAAGGCTCACAGAATGATTTCAAAGCTAGAAGATGGTAAGTCGTTACATTATTCATTGCACAGGCTTTCACTGAGTGCCTGTATAGTGCCAAATTCTGTGCCAGGCACATCAAAATTTTAGTCATCTATAGAGATCAAAAATGCAGTTCCTGCCCTATGATCTCAATGTAGAAAACAGACAGAAAAATAACGTTATGATACATGAAACAATGACACACACGCAGTAGGCATGACGCAATTACATGATATCAAACTGCACTGCTGTTACCTTGCAGAGGGCGTGATGGTGTTACCCAAGGAATGAGTTTCTTCCACCCCATCCCCACCCTCATTCAGCTATGTTCTCCCTGGTGTTTTTGACAGTGACACCAATGACAAATCTGATTGGTGGGTTATTAGGGAATGTTGCAAAGTTCATGACACTTGCAGTCATCTCAGGCGAAGGTGATAAATGTAGGACAATAACACATCCTGCATAACCAGGATACACTTGGTTTACACAGGCTTTTCCCCAATGTAATTCTTAAAGTGTTCCATTATGGTTGGCAAATTATATGATAATGATAAAAGTAATCTCAACCCCAGCTCCCTTCTAAGGATAAAACCTTCCCAAACTTTATACAGCCTGAATCTCACTTTATATTCAATATCTTTCCTAATTTTCTACTAGTTCTGATTTTTTCCATCATTATTGCAAATGTCATCTTATCATCAACAATGGGGGTAGCTGCTGATGGTGATTAGAAGACAGGAGTGTTTAGTGATTATTTTTTCAGTGATTGTACCCATGATTTTTCTCCTGTGGACATTTACCATTCTGTGATATGGAGTCCCAAACAATCAGTGTTGAGTTTGTGTGTGCCACACTTAGTGGCACCAAAGATACTGCTTGGATTCATCCTTGTCCTCTAGAGTGAGTCATTGCCCAGACGAGGGGACTGCCACATTACATAATGCCTTGTGAGCAAATATGAGGACACTTGAAGTCTATTAAGGGTCTCAATCACAAAAGGAGATAACAAAACAGCAAAACATCCTAAGACAAAAGGAAATGTAGGATGTTGTCTGACAGAACAAATCAGAGAGGGCATTCCAAACAAATAAAACTAAACAATACAATAAACCTTTCAGACTATTTCAGAAAATGTCATCACAGTAAACAGGGGACAAAGAAAATTGCAAGGTAAATTGGTAAAGCAGGTTTGAGACACCCAATTTCCTAGTTAAAGAAATGCAGGTTATTATAGAGGTTTTGACCATTATAAAGATGTTATCCAAGGAGATAAAGAAGAAAAGGATTTGTGGCTGCAAAGCCAACTATTAATATGTCTTTTCCACATATACCTGTCTTGGAGAACATGCTTCCAGAGGTCTGGTCCTGATTGCCCTGTTTGCTCTAGAAACTACTCTTAATTGGACAGAGTGGGCTGACCCCAGGTGGACAAATGACCCAGACAAAGCAAGCCAGGCTGAGCTAATCATTCTCTTTTGTGTGTGACCTCTCTCTTTCTCTCTAATTTGAACTGTGTGATACATCAGCAAAGCTAGAGAGTGTTGAATGCTTGCAGTGTGAAGCCATGAGGAGTCATCTGTGACTATTTCTGCTCTCTGCTTCCTCAACCAAGAAATCCAGAGACAAGACATCATGATGACCACAGTAATAGAATAACTCAAAATTGTCCCAATCCCTTATGAAGCTGAACTGTATATGCAGCCTGTATGTGTCAACTGAACATTTCTCAATTTTTTTATTTTTGGTTTTGCTATTTATGTTTCTGCTTCTTACAACCAAGAAATTCCTAATGAAAAGAGGACGGCAGATCAAAGCAGATTTGAAACGTCACAAAGCCACAGCTCTTTGCCCTGTGCATTCCCTTACCTCAGTTCCACGGGTGTTTTCCCTATTTAAGTTTCCCCAGCAGACTCCAGGAAAGTACCAACTCCCCCTAATAAGGAGAAGGTAGAATACTGACCATGGAAAGTGAACTTGCCTCTTGCAGAATGGTCCTCTTTGCCAATTCTTGAATCAAAACAAGATTCTGGAGATCTGACCTCAGCAGGAAAGCATTCTTCTCCGTGCAGTAGGGACGCAGGAGAGCAGGTGTGTGAAGACTGTCATTTTGGCCCAGGTGGGAGAAAGGACTGTGTACCAGAAGCAGACGACCTGCATGAGGGACATAAAAATGAACAGCTAGGTCCAACCACCATTTCGAAGATTTTTATTTGTTTGCTGGCTAAGAATCATTATTAGTTACCTGTTGAGGAAGGCAGAGATCAGACGTCATTATCTGTCCCATGTATAAAGAGAAGGAATAAACCACATTTAGCTCCAACTCACAATGTGGTTTCAGTCTGCCTGTACACTGTATTTATTTTCATAAATTTCTGAGTTAAGACCCCCTCCAAGCTGTGGCTAGGGACAAGTATTCCTTTTTCTAGATAGCTGGGTGCCACCACTGCAGTCCTCGTGGGCCCAGAGTGAGAAATCTGGGTGAGCTCCTCCCAGGCAGCAGCCTTGACTTGGCTGTTCACATGGTCGACTCTCTAGGACACGACAGAAACCAAATCCTGAATTTCCTTTCTTCTTACTAAACCACAATGGCAAGTGTGGACGCGGAAATTCACAACTCAGTCTGCACTCCTTTCTCCCACAGATTACCTCAGGCACACAAAGCTACCTTGGTTTTCGTTATATTTTGAGTGAAATCATACTGAGTGAGTGATCGCTTTCCAGTCAATTATGGTCGGTTATCTGGTTATCTGGCTCTGGCTCGCCCAGCCCAGTGGTAGGGGCAGCGCACACGCGTGAGAGCACAGGCTCTGCTGCCCACTGCCGGGTTCGATCCCAGCTCTAGTGCGTGCCAGCCGCTTTCTCTGGAGTCACGTGCCTTCTCTGTGCCTGTCCTCTCGTCTGTGAAATGGGGACAATATCATCCACCTCATGGAGATTATTGTGAGCATTCACCAAGTTCAAATATGCAAAGCTATTAGAACAAGGCATAGCACATCGGCCCAGACACGGAACTCTGCCTGCTCCGTGATTTCCATACAACACAGAACACCTCGTGCACAAGGCATTTATTCTCTGGTAGTTTTACTGAAGATTGAGGGAGTTGGGGCAAACCTGGGGGGCAATGCAATTGCAGCCCTCAATGTCCCTAGGAGTCCTTTGTCCTCTTCACTGGTCCCCTGAGGGCCCCAACTTCATTTCCTCTCAGAACTCTCTCTTTTTCCAACTCTGCATTGATATGACACCACGGCCAAAAGGACCTGTACTTGGCCAGGGAAAATTTTTCTGCTTTTAGGGGAAGCCTTAGATTTTTCTGTGGTCCTGGGGAGACACCCAGAGGACTCTTCTCTGTCCTTCCTCAGGATGGTTGCAGATAAAATACAAGATGCCCAGTTAATTTGAATTTCAGATGAACAAGTTACTTTTCTAGTATAAGTATGTCCCAAATATTGCATGGGGCATACTTACACTAAAAATAAAATTTTGCTAATCTAAAATTGAAATTTAACTGGACCTCCTGTAGTTTTATTTGCTAAATCTGGCAACCGTATCCCTCAGTCCCTTTCATTTTGCTCTTTACATTTAATTTGTTTATTGCCTCTTTATTTCTCTGTGTCCCCAACCCCATGGGGACAGGGACAGCATTTTATTTATTTTTGTATTCCCAGTATCGGAGCAGTCTCCATCAGTTAGTAGGTGCTGAGTAGGTGTTTGCTGCACAAACGTTACAAGGAGTATCATTTACTGACCCCACCTCTGGCACCTGCACACACATCAGTGACTTTCCAAGCTCATGGGTTTTATTTCATTTCTTGAGCAACCACATGGCGTTTTTATGCTGAGAACTCTCTGCCCCTCCCCTCCATGGCCTCATGTCATCCCAGGGACTCAGCAAGGTCTTGAAATCATGAAAGGTCAGAGCCCTCCAATCTGTACTGATTTGGGTCACCATTTCCTTGAGACTTCCTTCGCCTCTTCTTTGATTAAAGCTGTGTTTCCCTTGCCTCCCGCTTTTTTGGCAATTACACTAATTAAGCTAATTTTTCTTTGTTCTCTCTTTGCAATTTGCATAAATGGCAAATTTATATATAGTGTCCTTAATTCTCTTGTAACTGCTCTGTAATTAACAGGATGCTCAGGCTAAATATAAATAAGTGCAGAAGGAAAAACAGCCTTCTGCTAAAATACTGATAAAGGCTGGGAGAAAAGAAAAGCAGAGGAAAGAAAACAATTCTAAGCCCTGTTCCAAACTCATTATGGCTGATTGGGTCACAGTTGGAGGATGCTAGCTAAAGGTCACCCATAGCACTAGTGTCTCTCCGAGTGCTCTACCTTCAGAGCAGTTTTAGGACTGAATTTGGGCCATTTACCTACAACAATAATACCATAACAATTTCTCATGGGGGTGCATCCACTCCCAACCCCCTCTGAGCATGGAATGGCAGTCAGTGGGGCTTGGTGTAAGGGCTTGTTCTACTTCTAACCAACTGGGTCACCTTGAGCTAAGGAACACCTGAGCTCCATGTGCTTTCCTGACACTACATATGAGAACATTCAGTAGCCCCATTCTCCCATTATTTCCCAGATGTGAAAATATCCAGTGATGGAGATTTATTTAAGAGATAGTACTAAATCAAGGTTAAGACTTCCTTCTACAAATATAACTTAAAATATCAACACAGGGCTTATCCAGTAGTCCTCTGTGAATTGGTTTGGGGTAGTGATTACAAAGGTGGTCAGTGGGTCCTAGTCTTAATTCTACCTCTAGCTTTGTGCCCTTGGGAAAATTGCTTGATGTGTCTAAGCCCAAGTTGTCTTTGCTGCAGAGTGGGATACAAAAGCCTCATGAGGTTATTGGTAAGATTAAAGAAACAGTGTGAATGCCTTTAGCATGGTGATTGACACCTAGCAAGCCTTCAATACAATTTAGCTTTTGTGCTGGTCAGGTCACATGATTCAGTCCTTATTGGTTTTAGGTGAACTGATGAAATTGAGTTTCCCATCAAAAGGATGTGAGTACCAGACAGAATCTTGGGTGATTCAACCTCAGAACTCTAGAAAGAACTGTCCAAGAAGAGACTCGTTCTTTTCCCCAAATTTTGTAGTTATGATCACAGCTATTGTAGCAACAATATCTATGCTTCATTTGTGTCTCTATTTCCAGAAATGTCTATGGAGAGTCAACCAGTGTCAGGTACTGCTACAAGCATCAGGCATACAGAGGTGAACGAGACCCTGTCCTACAGGTGGGGAGATACACAGGTAAACAGACAACTTCAAAAGGATGAGTTAGAGCCATACTGGTCCCAGTTACTCAGGGGATGTGGGGCCCTCAGTATGGACCAGAGGCCTCCAAAGAAGTCAGTGTTCACACCACACATAGTGGTCCATTTCAATGCAGGAAGATTGCTTAGGACTTCAATTCTCCCATTTTTTATCCAAGCCTTTTAAAATTTTTGTTTTGGTGTATATTTCATATTATACATTATATATTAGAATATGGGTATAATTTATAAATAAGTAATACACATACCCAAGAGTGTATGCTCCCTAGGTTTTTACTGAAAGTAGAGTTAGACCAAAGGATGCAAAGGAGAATCAGCAAAGAGAAGATCAAAGAAAAAAGCATTAAAGGAGGAAGGTCCCTGAAGAGAAACTCTGGAGCTGTAAGCTCCACGAAGGCAGCGGCTGTTTCTCTCTTGTTCCTGTCAAGTCCCCAGTGTGTAGGAGAATGTCTGGCACACAGGGGACACTCAGTATCACTGAGTGAGTAAATGAGATGGGATGAGAATATAGAAGGAAGATGAGATGCCCCTTGAACTGTTCATGTGTTATGGATGGAATGTGTCCCCCACAAATTCATATGTTGAAGCCCCCCACCAATGTGATTGTACTTGGAAGTGGGGTCTTTGGACAGTAATTAGGGTTAGATGGGGTCATGAAGGTAAGCCTCATGATGGAATTAGTGCCCTTATAAGAAGAGACATCAGAGCTCACTCTCTTTCCATACTCATACCACATGGAGAGGACAAGTGGGCACACAATGAAAAGGTGTCCTTCTGTAAGCCAAGAAGAGAGGCCTCGCCACAAGCCAACCATGCTGGCTTCCTGATCTTGTGCTTCCAGCCTCCAGAACTGTGAGAAATGAGCATATGTTGTTTAAGCCTCCCAGTCTATGGTATGTTGTTATGGTAGCCTGAGCTGGCTAATACACCACAGTTACATGGCTTCCAGGTGGCCATAAGCTGAATGAATCCTTAAATCACAGAAGGTGGAAGCATGTTCCAGGATGAGGGAAGGACATGGGCTAGAGTGTGTAGGCTGGAGACAGCCTTTGTGTTTAGAGGCCACAGCAACTTGCCCCTAGGTAGCTGAGGAGTTTGGACTCCACACTGTGGAAAACAAAGTCGCTGCAAGGAACACACACAAGGAGCAGGATGCTTGCCCTTTGGTTGGTCACTGTCCAGTAGAAGTGGAGAATGGAGCACATGCACACTAACAAATGGCTTTCAGACTCAGAATCTCACTGGGACTAGTTTAATTTCCTCCAAATGTGTGATTGGCTATTTGTTGAGATGACCAACTATTATCTGAGATGCAGGAAGGTAACTGTCAGGAGGTCCTCAAGGCCACCCCTAGTTTTAATGATTCCCTAGGAGAACTCGCTCACAGGACTTAGCACATAGTCATACTCACAGCTATGATGTATTACAATGAAAGGATACAAAGAAGAATCAACAAAGTAAAAAGGTGAATGAGTGTTGTCAAGAGAAAATCAGGAGCAAATTCCGAGGATCCTGTCCCATTGGAGTCGCACAGAACATGCACAATTCCTCCAGTAGTGAGTGTGACAACATGTGTAAAACATCTACCAGGGGAGCTTGCTAAAGAATCAGTACCCAGGGTTTTTGTTGGGGGCTGATCAGGTTGGTACCTACATGTACAAAATTCCAGACTCCCAGAAGGAGTGCAGGTGTTCAGAGTAAACCACACTTGTTTGCACAAATAGTTGGGGCACAGTGAGTCACCCTTATCAGTTAGGGGATAGTGGGAACATTTACTATTTGCAGGCTCCCAGACACCAGCCAAGAGCCACTTTGACAGTAGGACTTTCTAAGTTTGAGTAAGAAGTCTCAGTCCCGCTATGCCAACTCCTCTCCCTCGAGTGGTCTTTGAGGTTATTATCAATATAATGATGTACCCACATAAGAATATATGAAACGGAATATACAAATGGGGTGATGAGAGCCATTCTGACTCAAATTAGAGTCCCAATTTGGCTTTCATCGAGTCACTCAAACTCTCTGAAAGTCATAATGCTGTTCTGTTGCTTAGTGAAATGGGATTAACACTATGTCACCATGTGTTTGTGGGC
This sequence comes from Cheirogaleus medius, assembly GCA_008086735.1. Taxonomy (NCBI): domain Eukaryota; kingdom Metazoa; phylum Chordata; class Mammalia; order Primates; family Cheirogaleidae; genus Cheirogaleus; species Cheirogaleus medius. The sequence goes on from VBSM01001124.1 coordinate 71,822,915, forward strand.
GTTAAGCAAGATGACGTATGGAAGGAGACTGACACTGTCAGTGCCGGTTGGTTCTGCTTTTGTGCCCAGCATGGTGTTTGGCACAGAAAAGGCTTCCCGTAAACTTTCATTGATTGCCTAAGATCTCTTTGAGTGAATGGCCAGCAGGGTGTCTTCTAAAAGACTAGAATCAAAGCTGGTGTCAGCAGGAATTGGTCTCCATGAGTAGATGATTCCAAGGATTATGGAGAGTCTCAGAGACACTCCCTTACTTTTCTTGTCTGGTAGAATTCAAAGATCCCTTCTTTCACATTACATCACTGGGGAAGTGCTCAATTACTTTTTTAAAAATCCAAAGATTTTTTTCATTTTGGTTGTGAAATATTATCAATAATTTTTGGAGTGGGGGAAGTTTTTTTACTAAATTATTTTGTGAGAAATATTTTAATGGTGTCAGGGGAGAAGTTCCTTTTATACCACGTGTAGCTCATTACAGGCCTCTCTAAGGGAACCTTTGTTAGTGTTCCCAGTGGCTCATGTTTGCTACTTTAGCATGATACAAAGGGAAGAATACAGATTTTGTCTGAATTCCAGAGTGGCTTCGAATCCTGGTCATCCTTTGTGTGAACTTGGACAAGCCAGTTAAGCTTTATCTGAGTCTCAGCTTTTTCTTCTATAAATGAGAATAGAAATAATTCCTAAAGAGTTTTGTTAAGAAGGTAAGATAGGATAATGCAGAGTTTCTACAGAGTAAGTGGCCACGAAATCTTATTTCTCTCTCTGCAGGTAAACGTGTGATTATTTAGGATCTCAATTTAAATAATAGTTTTCCCCCAAAGACCAGCTAATTCCAAGAAAACTCCAAGGAAATACACTTTAATAAATGGTTCAAAATCATAATCACGTTTTTTTCATTATCAGAAGATGAAGTGCTCACACTGTTAGACAGCTTTGCTGAGAGACAAAGAACCCCCAAATCTTAGCCACCCACAAAAACAGACACTTATGTCTGGATCACATCACACATTGGAGGCTGTGGTTTGCTTTGGGTGCTGTGGTTCTGATCGGCTCTGCTCAACACGTCTTCTTGTCCTGGGATCCAGGCTGAAGGAGCAGCCCCCATGCAGGACATGCCCATTCCTGGGACAGAGGAGAAGAGAGAGACCAAGCACCTGCATGGAGCGCTCCTGATCAGAAATGGTAAAGTCCCTTCTGAACCTATGCCATTGCCCGAGGCCAACATCAGAGTGGGGAAACACTTCCATGTGGAAGGGGAAAGTGAATATCTGTGAATGTTAATACAATCCACTACACATCCATGTTCTCTTATGCCTCTGCTTTCTAGACAGGATGTCTAAAAACTTCTTTCGAGTGAATAACGTTTGACCGTTTTCCTTGTCTGAATTCAGAGTAGGCTCTTAAAGGAGGCTTGGGCTCTGGGCACTGTCCAATAGAGTAGCATTTCCCTAAGTACTCAGCGGGATGTTATTAGTGTCCTAAGCTTATTGGACCACAGGATCCCCAAACTCTCTTTTTTTCTGTGCATGTCATTGTTACTTTGAGCATATTCGAGAAATCCCTAGTTTACAGAACATGCATTAAGTTTTAGAAGAACTTGTGAAGTTCTGAATCCCCCATTATAGGTAGCAGAACCAAGTGGCAGGGGTGGATTCCCAGGGCCAGAGATGAACAGGAGGAATTCCTTCTGAGCATAGTTTGGGATCCTGGGCCTCAGAGCAGCAACTACAGGGAAGTCAGGCAGGAAAAGACAAAGACTGAATTGTAGAAAGACCAGGCCAGATATCAACTCCATGCTTGGCCCAAAGAATGTGACCACACATGTTTGCTGAATGATTGAATAAATGACTGAAGCCCAGGTGGGGACAACTAGGATGGGATAGTTTTGGCAGTGCCAAACAACAAATGCAAGTTGGAGAGCAGGAGGAGGGGAACTGAGTCACAAGGGTGCCTTGGACCCTTTGTGCATCTCCCCAGCCTCACCTTCTCCTCCAGCCATGGTCTCAGTCAGTTTCCAACAGGTGTAACCTGGCAGCACCTCACCTTAGGCACGTGCTGTGTGTCCTTTGCCTTCTCTCCTGAGCTTCTCTGATGCCAGGTTGGAATCTTTGGGCTCTCGTGCATGTACAGCCCAGAATTGAGAAAGAGTTGATGCTCCATGGGGACAGAAGGAGCTGATGAATAAATGTCTTACTCATTGACATTTGCTTTACCCATTGCAACTGCTTCGGAGAAGCTTTCTACAGGTTTCTCAGTGTTCCATGATGGCACATCCAATTTCCCTTTGTGTCCATATCGCTAATGCATCTTAGTTTCAACTTTCTATCAACTTGCACATAGCTTTGGACTTTTCCTCTCCCTTGCCCCTGTTCCCTCTGTTTCTGGTTCCTGTGCCCTGGATCACATTAACTGTCAGTCTGTCCCAGGATCTGCTTTCAGGGGAGTCCAGGTTTAGCCACAATGACTGAGGCTCACCACTGGGGACAAGTGGAGATAGGCCTTACACCAGCAAAGAAAGGAAAGCACATTGGCAAGAACACAGGCTCTGGACCCAGACATCCTGGGTTCATTTCCCTAGAGTTGTAAGTGTTGAGTATGTCAGTAGATGTAAAGCTCTTAGGTCAGTGCCACATGTAGAGTGTAAGAGTTTAACTGGCCATGCTGGGACAAAGGGCCAAGTGCTGGTAACACAGTAAGATGGACATTAGTATCTATATTTTATCCAGGAGAATGCTGAGATTCAGAGAGGTGAAGCAGCTATCCCAAATTAGTGGTCAGAAGTAAGGAGTCAATCCAGGAACTGCAGGCCCATGTGACACCAATATTTCTGCTTCCAGGGCCACCTGCTTGACTTGCTGTAGTTTCCCTGGTCCCTGGGGACCTGACTTTGAGGTGATTTCCCCTTGTCTCCACTCCAGGACCTGTGTGATGTGCTTGTCTGTGCAGTTTCACACCATTTGTCTTGGCGATTTCACAGCACAGTCCTGCCTGCACCTTATGCACCTGCCACCATCCCAGGGGACAGGGACCAGCCCACGTTGGGGTGCAATGTTGTGGCCAAGAATCAGTGATTCAGAGCTTCCTCCTGGGCTGGCTTATGTCTAACCCACTCCTGTTCAGTCAGGTTCCTTCATATTAACTTTTCCTGTCATCTCTCCAAATCGTGTACTCCAGTATGACAGTGTATTGTCAGCATGACAGCCAGGCTTCAGGGCCACCTGGGGCTGGGTTCCAGCTCTGAAAATTCCTGGTTGTGAACCTGAGCCAGTTATCCAGTCACTGGGACAAGCTGGGTTAATTTGTCCTTATAATGAGTATACTATAACAAACAGAGAGGGTCCCTTATGAGACTAGAGGTGGCCATGTTCCTAGCATGGTACCTATAGGGACATAATGAATTCCCATCTGTCATTTCCATACCCTCCTCCTCTACCTTGTATACAAATTTCCATAACTATCCCTGAGTGATCAATTTCTTCCCCTCATGACGCTCCCAACACTTGCCAGCAACCAGTTTCTTTTCTCTTGCCTGGCTGGATTCTTCACTAAAGCTGTGGTTATTTTAAGAGACCCTTTGGGTTGGCTCCAGAATTTCCTTATGGGTGTACCAGACCCACACCACTCCCTCTCCTTTGGTGAGCATCATATCCAGTAAAAACTCTTCCTTCAGTTCAATACAACCATACCAACGGTGTCCAGGAATGCCCTCAACTCCAGGACGAAGGTATAGCAGGAAGAAAAACTAGCTTTGTGGACGAAGGGCACCAGAGTTTGTTGTATGGAGAGAAACACTCTTGGTAGGGTCATGTATTGATGGTCACTTCACGTAGGGTGGTGGGAGTGGAGACCCTGATGTCCCAAGGAAGGAAGTTAAGCAAGTGACAGCTGAGTGGCTCTGACAAAATCACGGGGGACTGAGGGATGGAAAAAAGTGATAATGATGGAGTAAAAACCACACATGTTGGAACTCAGAGGGAAAGGACTCGGAGAAACCCCCAGTAGTAAGGAGGCTGGAGAAGCTTGGAGAAGAATATCTCATTTTCAGTGCTAGGTTGTTTTTGGCTCTGCAGTAAAAACCCTTTTATTGATCTGAATTGTCAGTGAAAGCTTGCTTTGGAGCCCACCTTTTGAGGAATGAAGGAGTAGGAAGAGTATCCAAAGAGAATTGTAGAAAACTGAGCCAATAAGCTGCACCAGTGCCATGGAACCAGGAATTAATAACCAGAGATTAGGAGAAACATCTCTGAACACCTCCTCACCTCTGCCAGGGAAACCAGAGATCGTAAGAGGGATGCTGGGCTGGGTTAGATGAATAGAACAGGGCTCCAGTCCTGGCAAGAATAACAAGACACACCATTCTGTGCAGCAGAAACAACAGTTCTATTTATAGAGGTGTGGACAAGGTTTAGGAAAACTACAAGGAATGGTGCAGTAGCCTGGAGCTGGTAAAAGCTGGGAGGCTTTACCTCTCCTGGGCTGGATGGGTCAAGGGGATGGAAAGTTAGCAGATCCTAGAGAGAGCAGTATGGAGAGGACCACCCAAGAGGGGAAGTGACCTGATGGACAGACACAGTGTACAGCACTACGCAGCAGAGAGGGAGCCAGGCTGGGCTGTACCTGCCACCATCTCTCTCTCTCTCTCCAGCGCCCTCTGCTGCCCTGTGCTGCTAGGGTTGGCTGAGCCTGGGGAAGCCAGCCAGGAGGATGACTGGGAGGCTCAGGTGCAGCTCATACAGGTGAGCGTGCCAGGAAGACTGCTAGGTGGAGGATGCTGTATCCTTGCTCCACGTTCTCTCAGCCCACTTCTAAATTCATTTGCACTGTGCGGGGAAGTTCCTACCTCTGCTTTCCCACTTGAGAACTTTTTCTGACCTTATGTGAGCTACTCTGCCTACCTGTATATAGGGCCACCCAAAAGTGATGGCATTTTATATCCATAAGCTCCCAACCAACAGGAAGGAGGACCCACAGATAATTACTGCAACTTTGCGGTTGATCCTAAGTGGGTCAATTTTGAAAGTCATTCTGCAAGTGTCTTCAGAAGGCCCCCAGGGAATAGGACTCTAGCTATTAACACACCCACCTGCTCACCTTTCTCCCTTCACTTTCTCACCTTTTCCAGGCAGTGAGTGTGCTTCCTGGGATCACCTTCCAAATGAACTACCTACCTTCCTCCTAGACCTTGTCCAACATGTCTTTATAGGAAAAGCCAGACTAGGATGTGTGGAGAATAGTCTGGAAGGACAAACAGGAACTAGATAGCACAGTGCTTAAGGGGGTCCGACTCTTGGAGGAAACAGACATTTCAGCCCAGTGGGCCAAGAGTGGCATGTAAACACGCTCCGGAAATTATGGGACACAGAGGGGGGTGGCCCGGCCTGGCTGTGGGGGCAGGGTGAGGGAAGGCTTCTTGGAGAATACGACATCTCAGTGCAATCTTCTTTCAGAAAGAAGTTGTCTTTCTCAAGACTGAAAATCTTGTGGAGCCTGAAGGTGAGAATTCCGTCCCCCGCCTCCTCTCTGCGGGAGAGGAGCTGATTGGAAGCCCATTCGAAATTCCTCATTTCTCCTGCTGTTTTGAAAGCTTCTGATAAGAGGGAAAATATCCTCTCTGGGGAGCCCTTGCCCTTTCATGATTTGCCAAACACCTCCTCAGCAAGGTACCAAAGCCTGCTGCAGCCAATTGAAATTCAAAGAGAAGACAGATCTAAATGAAGGGTTGGAGTGAAAAGACTGTGTTTATTGTTGCTCCCTGGCATCCTTGGTGATCTTCACCAGAGGAATTTCAGCAAGGAGCTCACTGCCTGCCAGGCAGTCAGGAAACGGCCTCTCACAGAGCAGCAGATACATCTGTTTAAATGGGAGAAAGGTCTTGACCATGAATCAGAAGCTGTTTGATGTACTTCAGGGCAACTGCCCTAAGTGGTTCTTTGATGCTTCTCTCTTGATAACCTCTTCTCTGACTAAGTATGACCTCTGTGATTTTAAAGATAAGGGAGCTTAGAAAATGAGGGGAGATGGGGACAGTGGTCCAAACCCCTCGTTTATAGTGGGAAACAAACCCCTCGTTTATAGTGGGAAATAAGTCAGTGCAGGGAAATGACTGGCCTTGGGTCACAGAGTGCACCAGCAACAGACTGGAACCCGCCTACATATTTCTGGTCCCAAAGACAAAGGAGAGGGGTGATAGCTAAGTGGTTAGCTGTGTGCTACAACTTGGATGATGAAAGGTATTAAAAACACCAAAAACAAAACAAAAGAAAAAACAAAACAAAACCCATTGGCTCTGCTCTCAAGATCTCACAACTTACATAGACTTGTAAATCATCAATAATTATACATTGAGAAAAACCTAGTCAAAGATGAATATTTCAGTACAGATATAGAACAGAGGAGAAAACTATGAGGCTTTCCATGATCATCCATCAGTGTACTGGGTTGAATAGTGTTCTGCAAAAATTCTTGTCCACCCAGAACCTCAGAATGACCTTATTTGGAAACAGAGTCTCGGTGGATGTCATTAGTTAAGATGAGGTCAGACTGGATTAGGGTAAATCCTAAATCCAGTGACTGATGACTTTATGAGAAGAGCATGTGAAGACAGACTGAGAGAACATCATGTGAAGACAAGCAGAGATCAGAGGGATACACTGGCAAGGGACACCAGGAACTGCCAACAACCACCCGAGGTCCAGAGAGAGGCAGGGAACACATACTTTCTAGGGCCTGCAGAGGAGAATGGTCCTGCTAGCACCATGATTTCAGACTTCTGGCCTTCAGTACAGTAAAAGAATACATTTCTGCTATTTTAAGCCACCCAGTTTGTGGCACTTTGTTATGGTAGTCCTCAGAACCTAGGACACTCACCAAGCCAAAGGGCTTGGTTTTATCCAGCAGGGTGTGGTGAGCTGCCCAGGGGTTGATTCTGCCTTTAATATAAGGCTGCCTCACCTTTCTCTGCCTGTTTTCTGCCCTTTCCTCCACTACTCAAGCTCCATAGCCTCCAGCTAACCCCAGCCCCAACACACCTCAACCATGAACCTGCTGTGCACAGCTCCCACGGATGCAGAAGGCAGGCCGGGCACCTCCATTGCCCAGGTGGGTGTGCTACTGCACTCTGCCCAGCTGTGCCACCCTCCCGGAGCCCACTCACCTGTCCCCTGACAGGAGAACATGTTGAGCAACTGAATCTCATTGAACTCAACCTATCAACAACTCTGTGAAATATGGTCACTTTAATCACCCCATTCTGTAGACAAGGATCTGTCAGTTTCCATATTCCATTTACCAAGAATCTCCTCTTGGTGTCCTTGGCTAATATCTGATAATCCCATCAATGAATTCATCCAGGATGTAAAAGGCTGCCTACACCTTAGTTTTTACCTGTTCCTGATGATATTTGCCTCTGACAGGCAAGCCTAGAGAGGTAATGAATGACCCAATCCATTGGTTCCCAGCCCTGGCTATGTGTTGGTGTTGCCTTTGTTAAAGGTTAGAAAAAGAAAATAGGTTCCACTCCAGAGATTGTGTCTGAGTGAGCTCTATCAGCTGTGCTTTTTAAAAAGCTCTGTAAGAATTCAAACACACATTAAAAGTTGTAAAGTGCCTCAACTTCAAAGAATTCAATCAGTGGGGCAGGCTAAGTTTGGGCTTGAAAATTGTAAAGTACATGGGACTCGGGTATGTTGCAACCATACCATGCTGCCAACTCACACCATCGCAGTGGCAGTAACATCCCAACATACCGATTACTAAGCTCTCACCAGGTCAGGCCAGGCACTGTGTTTGGTTCCTTAAACATATGGTCACTAATCCTCCCAACAATTGCATGAGACAGTTTATTCCCATTTTATAATACAGGAACTGAGGTTGGGAGGTAAAGCTCCTCTGCTACATGCCCACGCTCATGAGAACATCACCTCTGTGTCACCTCCTACACGTCTCACACAGGCTTCAGCACATGGTTCCCACCACCCATAGAATCCGGCATAGACTTCACAGCCATTCGTGGGCTCCTGCCCTCTCTCAAGAAAAAGCGCTTAGAAATGTGCTCAGAACTGGAGAACAGACAATTAAATCTGTGTAAATTCTTTGGCTCCTATCAAGAAGACTTAGGTAAATGCCCTTTTTCTTGCTATAAATCCTTCTGGGTTTTTCTCCCACATGACCATCTTTCTTTCTTGCTACAAAATTACTCAAAGTCCACCTCTTTAATTGGTTCCTCCCAGACCCCTTGAATCCTTGTCAATAAGACCTCACTTCCATTCATCAGCCAATATTGAACATAAATCAAGCCTAGTTTAATGATTTATAACATGCTTACCAGGTGCAACAGGCTTGCACAGATTTTAGCTCATAGAATCTTCACAATAACTCTCAAAAATGGTATCATTACTCCTGCTTTTCTGAGGTCCAGAGAAGCTAAATTACAACTTTGCCAAACTACGGTGGTTAATACTGGGAGAAGGTGGGTTAGAACACAACCTGGTCTCTTCACAAATCCAATACACTGTCCATGAACCACAGTAAAGAATTGTCCAAATACAAGTATAAAAGTAAGACTTCTGTGATACACTTCAGGAAAAATGTAGATCTTGGGATACTTATACACCGAATTAACTTTTTCTTGCTGTCCATATGAAACAGGTCCACTCTTCAACCAAGAATACCCAGTGGATACCCATTTGGTGTCCAGCACTATTCTAGGTGCTGAAAACATGAAGTCAAATAAGACCCATTCATTATACTTCAGGGATTGGAAGTCTATGGGGTGACAGGCAGGCAACATAGTAACAGTACAGTACATGGGTGCAGCAGGCGTGCACTATTATTATGGGAGCAAAGAGCAACTGGCTGCAGGGAACCAAGAGAGGCTTCCAGACAAGATGGAAACTGCCAGGGTTCTTAAAAGATGACTAGGAATTAACTGACAGATAGTGGCAGAAGAAGGGTCCACACAGAAGAGACAACATGAATGAAGGCTTGGAGTCAAGAAGTAAGGCTGTGTGTTTGAGCAGGTGTGTTTGTGCGTATGTGTGTACCTGCACATGTGATTGAACATGTATGTATGCATGCAATAGCAACCAGTAGCTCTCTGTGGCCTGAGAATTGAGTGTGAGGTAATGAGAAGGAGACAGCATTCAGTAGACAGAGGGTCTTCTTACCTTCTTTTTGTGTCTTGTTATTTTGTTTGGAATTTACCCAGGTTGTCATGGGGAATTATAGCACAAGGGAGAGATGGGCATTTTATTGTATTATTTTTATTGTAGGAGATTTTCAATATTCAAGAAATTATATACTGTATTGATGTGACTAATAACCATATACTCACCACCCAGAATGAACATAGGTTAATATTTTGTCCTCTTTGTCTTAGAACGTTTATTAAAATGTAGAACATCAAGGACAGAGTTGAGGTTCCCATCCTAATGCTTCTAGTCCCACTGCCCTTCCTCAGGAACAAACCCTGTCATCATCATGAAATTTAGGGTGAAACTTCCTGTGCACACTTTGAACACTGTAATACATGTACGTGTTTCCATAAAGATTGCCTTATGTGTTTATGCAATTTACTTAAATGGTGACATTCTGTGTGTTGCATTTTTCCATATTTTGTATGTTGCATTTTTCCTCAAAGTATGTTTGCACATGACATTATGTTTTTCATATCTGTCAATGTTGATATATGTAACCCTAGTTCTTTCATTTTTACTAATATGTAGTGTTTCATGAGCAGAGATAGAGCTCAGTTTAAATTATCCTCCTATGGGTAGAAATTTAGGTTGTTTATGAGTTTTATTATAAACAGAGTTTATAATAAGAATCTTGAACATGTGTCCATGTGCTCATGTGTAAGAGTTTCTTTGTGGTATATTTCTAGAAATAGAGACTTGGCAACTAGTCTTATGCATTTTCAACCTTACTACATATTACAAAGAACTTACACCAATTTACTACATATTGCAAAGGACTATACCAATACATACTCCCACTTGCTACACATTGTCACTAATACTTGGTAAAAAAAATAAAATGTTATCTCATTGTGGGTTTTATTTGTATTTTTCATATAATTGATGGCATTGAACATCTTTACATAAGTTTTTCTTTTCAATGTTTATTGACCATTGTATCTATTTTTCAAAGACTTGTCTATTCTTTTTTTGTAATATTTTTTCTTACTTGTTTTTTTGCTTTGGAATTTATAAATTATTCATCTATTCTGGACATTAACATTTTGTCTGTTACATTTGATAAATTATCTATATTAATCTGTCTCTTAACTTTTGTTTAAGGTGTTCGATTTGTATCTTAACTTTTGTTTATGCTGTTGTTGTTGTTGAACAGACATTATTACCTGTAATACAAATATGTTCATTGGTATTTTCTATAAGCTATAAGCTGTGCTTTTTTGGATTATTAAAAAATCCTTCCCAACTCTGATATCAAAATTGTTTTTCTATTATTTTTATAAGTTATAAGTTTTGCTTTAATTCCTCTTAAGTTTGCTTTTGTGTGTAGGATGGGATCTAATGATGTGAAGTAGAGATCTAATTTTATTATTTTACAGATTATTAATCAATTGCTCAATACCATTAATTGAACAGTCTTCTCTTGTTCACTGATTTGTAATTCCAATTTGTTTTCAAAGTTGCTATGTATGGGTGGGTTTCTTTCTGAGATCTCCTTCTCTTTTATTGGTCTATATGGTGGATTGATTGCAAAAGTAGACGCAACTTAGCATAGTGGAGGCCACAAGGGAGAAGGGTGGTGATGGCTGATATATTAGCCAATGGTGTTTGTCACATGGTTTTGCTCTTTAATCCATTAATGTGGTAATTTGATTAACAGATTTTTCTAACATTGAACCATTTTTCCATTTTTGTTCTGTATGTTTCTGTGTGTGAGTGTGAGAGAGAGAGAGAGAGAGAGAGTTTAAATACCTTGCTGGGATCAGTTGGTTACTATTAGGATATTTGCTTCTTTGTTCAACGTGATAGAGCCAATAATTTTCTTTTCCACTATTATCCTTACCTATTTGGTGTTGTTCATACAAGCCTCATGGCTTAGGTCTTACAGTGTCCACAGCGATGGTCTTAGTTTCAACTAGATTTTATTTTTAAATCAAACTTGATTTATTAGAATGTAGTTATTTCTTCACACTAGTAAATCAAAAATGAAGACCCAGATTTTTAAGATATATATATAAGGCAATGCAAGCAATTATTGAGCTTCATCTTCTGGACAAGAATGCCAAGTTAGTCTCTCTTCATAAAAAGCAATTACAATTTGAGGACACTTCATATTTGCCTCTTTTGCCAGCACCAAATTTGCCTCATCTGAATCTCTCCATTTCATAAAAAACACTAATTCTCTACTGCTATTTGTGGCCTCTAGAGTCTAGATCTATGTGGGCCATACCTGAAACCAGGTTGCACAGAGGGATGCAGGGCATGGCTCCTTGGTTTGCAGCAGCTCACACAGCACTCCACTGTCTAACCTCAGATCACCCAGCTCAGGTGCAAAGGAAAGAGACCACATAAGTGGATTCAGGAGCCATCATGGCTTAAAAGTGCCCACCTAAAATAAGAATCAACATAGCTGTTATAGCTCCATAAGCATAGCTTCTAGATCCCCATCAGGGATGTGCCAAACAAAGAACACCTGCACACAGGAAGTTCAAAATTCTAGCTTCCTGCCAGGTAGTGTATAGTCTATCCACAATCCTCCTAGGAATGATGCAGTTCACCAGTCAAAGGACTTTTTAATTTTTTTTGTAACCATAAGTTATGTTGCCTGGAACGGAGCTGGCATGTCACCTTTATCGGGTGTCCATGGTTAACATATGGTCAAATTTGTCCATCTAGGAAGAGAAGTTATTTTGTTTTAGTTTTTTTTTTAACTATATACCCACAGCTACTTTGCCTCTTCCTAATTTCTAGAAAAGCTTGTATGAGGTAGGAATTGTCCATTCCTAGTAGGTTTGGTAAAATTTGCCTGTGAAATTATCTTATGATGTTGCTTTTATGTTGGGTGGGGTGGGAAGAGCAGATTGTTTATTATTGATTTAATTTACTCAATAATCAATTCAGAATTTCTATTTTTGTTGAGTCAATTTCAGTAAGTTTTTCTCAAAACATGAACTTCCTCCAAGTTATCAAAATTATTGTCATAATACTATTTGCAGCACTGTTTAATGATTGGTAAAATTTCTTCTGAAGCTGCAGTTATGTTTCCTTTGTCATTCTTAATATTGCTTATTTGTCTCTTCTATTTTTTTCTTGAGCAATCTTATCAGAGAGCTATATTATCTGTCTACTAAGTGAAGTATCCCAAGAATGGAAAAATAAGCATCACATGTGCTCACCATCAAATTGGTTTTAACTGATCAACACCTAAGTGCACATATGGGAATAACATTCATCAGGAGTCCGGCAGATGGGGGGGGGGAGGAGGGGATGGATATATACATACATAATGAGTGCGATGCACACCATCTGGGGGATGGACATGCTGGAAGCTCTGACTCGGAGGAGGGGGCATGGGCAATATATGTAACCTAAATATTTATACCCCCATAATATGCTGAAATAAAAATAAAAGAAAAAAAAAGAGAGCTATTTTATCAATGTTTTCAATGAACTACCTTTTTAAAAAATAAACATATTTACAGTGTCCTTGTTTTCTATTTAATTACTTTTTGATTTTATCTTTATTTTTATCTTTTTAAATTTCTTTCAGTTTATTCTGTAGTATTTTCCCTAGCTTTTGAGTTACATACGTAACTTTTTATGGTTTAATTTTTTCCCCCAATACATACATTTAAGATGATATATTTCCCTCTAAGTATCCTTTAAATTTCACTACTCAAGTTTTAATGTGTAATGCTTTTATTATCATTCACTTCTAAATTCCCATTACGATTTCTACTTTAACTCATGAATTATTAATTACGCTTTTTCAGTTTCTGAACATATGTTTTGTTTGTTTCTTTGCATGACTTGACTCAAGTAAGGTGGTGGCAGCCTAGTCTCTTTTACAGCAATAAAGCAGAAGTTTCCCACATAAAATTATCATGCAGGTAAAAAATACATCAGGTTTAGCTTACAGAAAAAAAAGAAATAATTTTAGTTCATAGATCAAGCGTGCAACTGCATAGAACAGTGTTTACTTATTAACACCATCAAATTTAATCTTATTTTTTGTGGAAATTTTATAATTCAACCAACATTTAGTTACTACTCAATAAATGCAAGGAATGCAGTTGTTACTGAGGATGCACTTTATTAGGGTGACAAATCAAACATGAGCAATTCTGTGATAAGGGCCAGCAGAGAGCATATGGGGCAACTAGAGAAGGGCCATCTGACCCTGAGAGATGGGTGGGACATGCGGAGGGTCCACAAAGGCTCCTAGTAGGGGATGGCTGTGTTGTGCCTCGAAAAAGAAGCAGAACTCAGCCAGAGAGTGGGGACTGGTTATCCAGCTATGGGGATCAGCTTGGACAAATGTGCGGAGAATGACAGGGTAGGGGGACTTTGGTGCAGTACAAGAATGGCTTGAGCTCTGAGTCATTTTTAGTGGTGTTTGGAAATCACACCAAAAACAAGAGGATTCAGATTAGGGCAGGATTTTAGAGCAGCGGTTGCACATTGCTCTTCTCTTCCCTCCAAAACCCTCCAGACTCTCTGAGGATGCACACTGCTCCCTTTTCTAATGGGCCTGAGTGGGCATTCCTTACCTCCTTTGAGGTGTAACAAGAGCTGGTCAGTCACAAAGCAACTAAATTCAGCAGCCTCACACCTCTACAGGTGGAGAATGGAAACGGTATCACACAGTGATGGAGTTCTCACCACATGCCGAGCGCTGTGCTAGCACCTCACATGCATTCTCTCATTTAATCCCACAGCAAACTGGGAAGTCCTGCTACTATGCTTCACATTACAGAGGAGGAAATTGAGGTTTTAGGATGTTAAGGACTTGCCCATGTTTACTGCTATGAGCTGAATTGTCCACAGCAAATTGTTTCCCAATTTGGGGTGAGAATTGTCCCTTAAAATTAATACGTTGAAGCCCTAACCTCTCATGGGATGGTATTTGGAGGTGAGGACTTTAGAAAGTAAATAGGTTCAGATGAGGTCATGAAGGTGGGGCCCTTATGATGGGATTAGTGCCCTTATAGGAAAAGAGACATCAGAGAACTTTTTCCTCTCTCTCTGTCTCCCCACCTTGTGAGGATACAGTGAGAAGGCCTTCATCTACAAGCTAGAAAGAGGACCCTCACCAGGAAACTGAGTCAGCTGGAACCTTGATCTTAGACTTCCCAACCTCCAGAATAGTGAGAAATACATTCCTGTTGTTTAAGTCCCCAGTTTATGGTATTTTGTTATGGCTACCCTAGCTGACTAATACATTTTTATAGCTAGAAAGTAACGGAGATAGGATTTAGTTTTCCCAGCCCCAGCACAGTAGCCCACATCTCCTTCTTTGTCTTTCTGAAAAATAAAAGCAAAGGTTTGTCTTGTGGACCTCCCAGAGGTAGTAATGTAGGCTCACGAGCAATCCTCCATATTACCAAAACTCTGTGGCAGCTGTACATATACACAAGATCTCACAGGCGAGCCAACTCATTAAACAATTATGCCCATTAGGATGCTTTCAGTTAGAAATAGCAAAATACCCAACTAAAAGTGACTTAAACAATAATGGTTTTTTTCCAGGAACAAGCTGTCTAGAAGCAAGTGGTCCCAGGACTGATCCAGCCAGTCATCTCAATGATGTCATCAAGGACCCAGGTATTCCCTTCTTTCTGAGCAGCTGTTCTCAGTGCATACATCCTGTCACCTTGCATAGTCCCCACAATGCCAAAAGTGAAAGGGAGGCACAAATGTTTTGTGATTTTTTTTTGATTTTTCATAATCTATTTTTATCATGGGGTGGAGAGGAATATTTTCTGGAAGTCTTCCCCAAACACAGAAACTTCTCTTTATGTCTCGTTCGCTCAAAGTGATTCACACTGGCAAGCTGGAGTGCATGGACCCAGCATTTTCATTCCTGTCATCAGGAGATGTGGGCTCCGAAGGGACAAAGAGAGGCAGGAAGGAGAGTTGTCATTGGTTAAGCAACCAGCAGCGTCTGCCGTGGAAGCTCAATTTAATAGAGTGTTTTATTGCTGTCTGCTGTTTTGCACTTATTGTTCTGACGATTTATATACATCAATGATTAATTTAGGAAAGGGAAACAATGACTTAAGAAATAAAATTTGTTTGGTGGAAACGCTTTCAAAGTGGAGAGTCAAACATTTATTCAAAATGCAAAAATTATCTACTGAGAACCTACTTTACGCCAAGCTAGGTACTGTGGACAGAGAGATAAAAATAATTTGTCATATAGATAATAATAATAATAATGGATTCCTTTGTGGTAGAAAAATTAAAACAATATCTGACTGTTATTAGGGCTCTTCACTTCTAGGGATGGCAGATCAATAATTATCCTAAAGCATTGATTAAGCATTGCCCTCTCCCCATTCTGCCTCAGACAAAGAATAAGCTGGGAAAAATACGATGTGGAGCAGTGCATGCATGCAGAATCCATCCCCAGGGAATTTATGAGCCAAAGCGGATAAATACCATGAGGTTGTAATTCTAGGAAACATCAAATTTGCTTGTTTACTTCATAGCAAGTCCCGAATTTCATAGGTAATAGCATCCTGAGTCTTCCGTTGGAGGAGCTAAATAACTTTAAGACCTTGTCGTATTTTCACCGAAAGCAGAGTCCCACACCTGTGATCCCATGACAACTGTCCAGGTCCCAGATGCTGTGTACAGAAGGAGTGGTTCCCAGAGCAGCGAGCTGGCCTTGCTAGGTCTGGGAAGGACATGGGCAGAGCAGGGACTCAGGCCCTTTGAGTTGAGAGGGATGGCTGCAAACAGGACTCCTAGAGGAGAACGAACAACAGCAGCAACAACAATAATAGTAAAAATTGCTGTGCAAGAGTACTCACTGTGAGCTCAGCACTAAATCCTTACTTCAACCCATTAGGGCTACTATGGTCCAGAAAGGTTAAGAAACTTGCTAGAAAGCAACAGAAATAGGTTTTAAGCCAATATTTACCTGCCTCCATCATTTTAACCACCACGCTGGGATAATTTCAGTATACTTGTTGGTCTGGAATGGACAATTCACATAGGCATGGTGAAAGATATGCCCGGAAAAGAGAATTTGAGTCAGATGGTGATTTATTTGATAGACAGCCATGAGATGTTTGAGAGTAGACACTGTATTTCATTCATCTTTTATTCCTAATGCCTGGCATATAACAAGTATTCATTAGGTATTTGTATAATGGGTGAATGGATGGAAAGATATATATAATATTAGATGGATAGAAAGTCTAATTATGGAGTTTGGACTTTTGGTTAATGGGAAGTCAGGAAAGTTTCCTGAGGAGAAACTGTGATAGGAGAATAACATTGTTTTAGGATTGAATTGGCAGAAATGAGCAAAATTTTCATTCCTAAGTCCCGTGAGGTGGGTTTGTCTGATCGTACCCCACACTGGGGAGTCCTGGGCATCCCAGCCAGCTCTGCCTAGGTTGGTGATCTGGGCCTGTAAGTCCAACAAGGTGGAGGATTCTTGACCTCATTGGACTTACAGGAAATGGAGAACACTGGGAGCTGAGAAATCTATCCAAACTCATCACTCTCTGACATCTTTCCTGCCTGCCCACTCATGGGTGAAGCCACTCAGCCTCCTCTGTTGCCACTGCCTCAGGGACACACGCTCCTGGTCCTACTTCCCATTTGCCTTGGGGGTCTAGTCAGGTCACTGCAAATGCTTCCTTTCAGGTCTAGCTCTTGTTCCTCTGCCTATCCCTTGGGCTTGGCCCTTTAAACTCCTCCTGAATCTCAAACCACATTAGCCTCTTCTCCTGTGGTGCTGTCTTTGTTTTCTGTTTGAAACACGCCCTGAGCTGTGAAACACATGCCTTCTCCTTTGCTCCAGCCTGGCTGTCAGAATCCCACCCTCCCATTTATGTAGGAAAACAGCTAGAACCTTGGGAATGAAGTTACAGCCATAGAGGACAAAGATCACTGGCAAACATCAAGTCTGCAGGGACCAAGAGTGGGGAATGGAGATCACAGAACCAGGAAGGGAGAGTCAGGTGGAGGCACATCTGACATCTGACTGCCCATTAACTAGAAGATGAAGCCCATGAAAAACATGTCAGGAGGAAGCAAAGGGTGTGTGTGTGTGTGTGTGTGTGTGTCTGGAGCTGGTGTCCTAGCAACTGTGTCAAACCCATAGCAATGTGTTTCAAGTCTAAACTTGGATTTGTATCAAATACTTTTGGACATTATACTAACTAAAGATGCAAAATATAATTGATTGATAGTAGTTTAGTAGAGAAAGATATCAAGAAAGAGAGTTTTTGTGGATCAGGAAAGTTTGCCAAGCATCCAGGAGAGGTGGGACACAGCCTGTGTGCCACCTATTTACCATCACATAAGAAATCATAGGTTTGGAGATGCTCAAAGATGGGATGGAACTGGAACTGTCCAGTTCATATTTTTACCCTGGGTGAAAGGCCCTTGAATGACGTCTCTGACAGGTAGTCATCACACTGCCTCTTAAAATGTTACTAGGTAATGAGGCCGAGCTCATTTTCTTGCAAAGCAGTGCATTCAGTTAGATTTACCTGGTCAAAAATTCTTCCCTAGACTGGGTCAAAGATTCCTATTTCCTCACCCCCACCCCTGTATTGGTCATAGTTCTGCCCTCTTGAGCTGCAGAGGGTGAGCATTCTTTCTTTCACATGGAACTGTCGTGGCCCTCCTAGTCTTCTCCTCTTACCCTCACCTCTCTCGCAGATCCTCACCACTCACTGCAATCCTTTTCACTGCTGAGGCCCGTGGCTGCACCTGTGCCAGGCACCCAGCTCACCGGCCCCTGCATGAGCACCTCCAGTGCTCGGGGCACATCCTCTTCCCATCCAGCTCATTCCATCACTGAGCTGCTCTACTTTCAGGAAGTTATTTCCTCCACTGAGCTTTAGTGGTCTTCCCTGGAGATTCCTTCCAGTGTTCCTGCTTCTACCATTTGGGGCCACCCAGAGAGTGGGTGTTTCAAGGGTATCACGTCTGTTTCAAGGAGCAGTGGATAGGCAAGGACTCGGGTTCAGGAGACATAAGAAACATACAATTGCCAGAACTGTTCCCAGTATTACCTGATTTCCAGATGGACTCACTGTCCTTCGGAGGTGAGGCAAATCCCTGGGCCCCACCCCCCACCACCACCCCTGGCCCTTCCCATTCCCCACCAGCTCCTCCCGAGGAAGACTGGCTTTGACTCTGATTTGGAGCCAAAGGAGGTTTTACTGCCTCTTTCTATGTTCATACTGGTTTCGTGGGCAGGGGTGGCCAGATGAGGTGTCACCAAGCAAAATTAGATAATAAAAATGAAGTGACATAGTTTGTGGAAGACACAACCCTCATGCAAAATGTAAGATGCAGTAGCTTTTCTCCACAGAACTGCCCAGGAATTGAGTTTGTCATTGCCGAGAAAGGAGATGATTTTTTTGCTGGACTTTCAATGTCTTGGTGTTTTTAAATGGATATGGATATTTTATTTGGCTTGTTTGTTTGTTTTGGAGACAGAGTCTCACTCTGTTGCCCCAGCTAGAGTGCAGTGGCATCATCAAGTCTCGAACTCCTGACCTCAAGCAGTCCTTTCGCCTCAGCCTCTCAGAGTGCTAGGATTACAGGTGTGAGCCACCGTGCCTGGCCTTTATTAGTTTTTTTATACCACCTTTGAAGTCCTAAAAAACTGATGCCCCCTTCCTACATTCTGTTCAGGTTATCATTTTTAAGGAAATATAATTTAATTTTATATCTTTGAATGTATTCTATTTTTCCTAATTTTTTGCTTTCTTAAGAGTTTGCAGACATTTTGTCACTGGCCTCCATAGTAAGGCCCCAAGTTAGGATGTATTTCTGGGATATATACATATATTAATATATATATGCTGGCTTTAATTTATAATTTAGTCCCATTCCTCCAGTTGATGACAAGGGAGCATGACTTTTGAGAATGCCAACATAATTCTTTAGGGTAATCTACACACTTAAAATAAGTTGCCAACCTCCATGGGTTTCTGCATGTTCACACATTTTCAATTATGGGTAGCCAGGTACATGTAGTGCTTCAATGAAGAAGGATGGAAGAGAGAACATGAGCTCGTTGGCAGGGCCAAAGCCTGAGGAGCTAAGAAAATTCTCACTTGTTGAATTCGTAAAATTATTGTCAATATCTGTTTCCTTCCATAAAAGAAGGAGGCAGCTAACACTTCTTAAGCATAAACTAATTTGCCTATGAGGTCACAGTTGGCATGAATTGGTCTTATTTATGCTTTTCTTCTCAGAGGTCTCCTTGCCCCTTTCACAGGGAGCTGGAAGCTACCCTTCCATAGCTTCAGCCCAGCTGGCCAGGACCAGAACAGGGTCGCAGGGGAAAGAACACCCAGGGAAGGAAAAGCTGGTGTCCTTGAAAGACAGAATTCAAAAGCAACTAAGCCATATTGGTACCCCACCCTCCACCCCACCCACCATCCAGATGCACCTAGATTGCCTGAGAAGTTTCGGTAGGCCAGGGCAAGCCCAAGCACAGCTGCTCAAGATCTGGCCAAAGGCTGAGCTTTATTTGGCTAATCAAGGTCCAAGGGCTGTAAGTGTGTGGGATATAGAGTCAGGGTTTCATGCAAGGGAGAGAGAAGAAAGGATAGCTGCTTTTGGAAAGGAAAATTTGAGAAAAAGATGCTTAAAGAAGAAATTTAGAAGGTTTGGGCATTGGTATATGTGATTTATTCCTCTTCTTTGTAACCTTAAATAGCCTTCAGAAATAATACTTTTAAAAAAAATCTACCTCTTTCTTCCAGGTTTTAGGAGTTGGTTTGTGATGTGGCAGAGAGGAAGTAGTTGGGGTGGGTGGTGTATGTGTGTGTTTATGAATGTGTTGGCTTGTCTTCTGATGCTTGTGTGTTGTGAAAAGACTTAAGTGTAGACTGAGGCAACCTAAGAAGTTTTAGCTAAATCCAGGTTACGGCAACTAACAGAACTCGGCTGTTAACATGATTTCGTCACCCTGCTCTGCCCAATCCAAGGACTCTGTTCATAAAAACCATCTTGGATGAGAATCTAAGATCAACAAACTAAAGTTGCTAACAGAAAGGTATTAGAGTTGGTGACCATAACAAGGTCACCATAAAGTTTCTGACAAATATCTCTCACATTTCTTTAAAAAATGGGGACAGTACATTAAATCAAGAAAACACAAGGGACACTTTCCACATTCTAAGTGAATGATAAAGGACATTGTACAATTGATATCCATTTGCCATTTCTTATTCCTAAGTAATTTTTAAGGATCTCTGTTCCCTGCGGCTTCAAAGAGATGCTTGACAATGTTTTATAAAAAGCAGGTTGAAACAGCACAGCTTGTGAAAATGCACCCTTAATGTATTCTCCCACCAACTCTTTAAAATTTATTCAACAGGCCAAGCTTCTCCTGCCCATGGATGAAAATGAGGCAAGTTCATGACTTTTCTGGTAACTCTTAGATAACTGGCAGTTCCACAGTGATTTTAAGTCTTAACCATTGCCTCGATTCATTAAGCCTTTAAAAGATATTAGCCAAAAATCTAAGCAAGATTTGGTAGTGAGTCTTCTCTCCTCCCCCAGATCTGGTGTTTTTAGGCTGGAAGGCTATGGAGGGAAAGGTGGGCTGTGGGGTTGTCTTCTCTGCTCCTCAGTCTTGGACTTCAATAGTTGCCTGAACCCCGGCTTCTCAACAGCTTCTTCCCCTTCCAGCCCTGGAGGCAGGAGAGGTAAGAGAATAGGAAAAGTCCCCTTTGGAAGCTACCATCATCTGCTGCTCTAGCATCTGAGGACCTAACAGAGGTATGAGCTTTCTTGGAACCTTCAGAAATCTTGTCACTGAGAAACTCCCCTGATGTTCCTCCAAACCAGATGAAAGCAACTCTATTTGGGTGGATGCTTCACCTCCTTCCTCAGACCCTAGGAATCCAGGTTCTTGATGATGGGACCCCACCACCTCTCAGGGCAGCCCTATTCATTGGAATGTCCCCATCCTGGCTCTCTCTCAACCCAAAGAGTCCCACACTGGCTCATGGGAAACATTCCCATGTTCCTTATTCCAAGAAACACTGGGTCCCTAGTGTTTGGGGGTGAAACCCTCCTCCATCCTCTGCATCTCCTGGTTAGGAGTGTGATCTCAACTGCAGGGAACACATTCCAAAGCTCTCGGGACGATTCTGTAGAAGACTCACCAAACTTAAGGTGGCATCCATAAATACAACAGCATCTTCTAGTAAATCTCCTCTCCAATTTTTTTCCTTTCATTTCCTTAAGTCCCTCTCTCTCTCTCTCTCTCTCTATATATATATATATATATATATTTTTTTTTTCTTTTCTTTTTTTAGTGACCCATGACAAAAGTAACCTTAGGTCTCTTTAAAACTGCAATGAAGAAGAAGAAGCTAGTGTTCTGGGTAGGTCTTCTAAACATTCCCTTTGTAAGTTCCATGCATGAGGATATGGATTTGAATTTCTCATCTGTTATCTCATGGAGTTTATCATGAAGCTTTTCACCAGACTTCAGTTTTAACATTTTGTTACAAATTTGTTTCAAGATCATTTGCGTGCCAAGAGAAACTAATTTTTCTCTCCCTTTGGTCTCCCGTCCAAATGTTCTGTGCCTTTATGATTTTATGACTCAGACTCTAAGACACACTGTTTAAGTCACAAGATGGAATGACTCACACCTGGTCTGGACTCTCTCTAAAGCTCAAAATATAGGATGGCTATATTGAAGTAAGTCTGGATATTCTAGAATTCCAGGTAAAGGGAATTCAGAATGGAGAAAGGATTTTTTTATGCTAAGTATTAAAGGAAGAGATTTTTGCATTATTCTGGGAAGATGGTAGCTAGAGCCAGGAAAAGGTACCTGACAAATGAAGGTGAGATTATGATATTATCTCTTGAGGACCTATTATGTCCCAAGGTGAATTGCCATGTGCTTCATAGACAATATACCACTTAATCTTTAAAACAACTGTTCACATCTCCTAGCTATCATTTATCCCAAACTTTATCCCTGAGAATATTTCAAAGAATTAAGGTCAAGTTGTCATTGTTTGATTTTTTTTCCCTCTGCTTCCTCTTCATTGACTCGTGCCTATTGACCCAGATATAGACATCAGAAGAGTAGAGGAGCTGTCTGGGCAACAGGGATGTCAGTAAGTGATCTAGGAAGGGTCTCCTTCCAATCACAGCACCAGCTCACTCTGGGTAATGACAGAGCCCATTCATTGTGCCCTTCCACTCTTTTGCAAGTTTTGCAAGCAAACAGTGGAGAAGTCAGATTTCTTCTAACATATTTAATTCTGGCAACTCTATTTGGTGCCTTTAGAGCCAGGCAGCAACTGGGCATTGGGAGAGCTTACAGATGGGAATAAGATTGAGGCCCTGCCCTTTAGGCATCTGGTATTTAAAGGGGAGCAGACAACATTCACGGGGCCACTCAGACACACGGTATGACAAAGATCCTTGTGAGGGGTAGGTGCCTAGAGCAACTTGGGCCCAGAGGAGGAAGCTGCTGAGTACAGGTTGGAAGGGAGATTCACTCAGAGGACTTGCAGCCTGTGCATCAGGGGTTCTGAGCTCACTTCCCTGAACTAGCCAAGGGTATAACAAAGAAAGTAAGAGCGTTGCCACCACTGAAACACATCACTTGTGTTTCAGTGACCTGGGCATTAGCATGGCACAGTGGAAGGAATACGGGGCTTCAGCACACCTTGGTATTAGCTGCTGCTCTGCTGCCAATCTGTTTTGCGACCTTGCACCGGCACTTTTTCTGCTCTGAGCCTCATCTTCCCTTGAGTTCTCAACAACCTGCAAGGTAGACAAGTCAGGATTTATGCTCCTCATCTTGCAGACAACAAAACTGAGTGTCAAGGAAGTGAGGAAGGAAGGCTGTGATTTGAATCTCACAGGTGCTCTGCGAGGGGGAGTATCATCAGCCTGATTTCACAGATAAGGCAACATACTAGAAAGGCTAAGTTACTTCCCCAAACTTGTGCAGCTGGTTTGGGCAAAAGCAGGTGTTCCAAACCATGTTGGTCTGCCTCCAGACAATGTGTTCCTCTACTTCTGCTCACACATTTGGAGTACAAAAGCTTGGGTGTGATTTTCAGAAAATGTGAGACATCACCTTCACCAGAGCGAAGACTTTTTATGTTTGTAAAAATTTGTAAGATATTCTGCCTCCAGTAGCTTCTCTGTAGCTCTGAGGCCATGTCACAAGTGGAATGCTATGAAAAAGGCCACAACCTTTGTATTCCCCTACCTTTGAGGAACCAAGATCTCTTTTTCCCTCTCTAAAGCAAATTAAATATTCTATCAGTGAAGCATAATTTAATAAATCTATGAAAATGAAGCTCTGGCCCTTATTAAAATGAAAGGCACTCATTTACCTTGTCTGTCATCATCTGAGGTTGTGCCCCATGACCTCCTGGATCCCGAATCCCCCCAAAGCCTACAATCAAAGCCATCTTGCCCTATTAGCCTTCCAAACTCTTTCTTCTTCAAATATTATTGCATTTCTAAACTCTAGAGTAGAATGGCTTTGATCTACTATCCCAATATAGAAAACATCATTAATTTCAGAGTCGCCAATTCATAAAGTGTGGAAATCTGAGCTTTAGGGGAACTGCCTTTGACTTTCTGCTTTGTATTTTTCTAAAAGTCTAATGCTTGCAGTTACATGAACTCATTTCACTTCTGTTAAGTTCTGCCGGCACTTATTCCCAATTTTCCTTCAAATTGGTCCCTCTTACCTCCATCTTTATTGCTTTCTCCACAGTCTAGGCCACCACAGTGGTCCAATTGCTCCAGCTTCAAATGCTGCCATGGCTAAATCAAGTCTGCACAGTGCAGCTGGGCAACTTGCCAAATGTTTCAATTTGTTCATGTCACATACCTCTGAGAATCTCCACATTCTCCTCTGCCTACGGGCTGGAGTCCAGCCTCCTTCAGGCTAACAAGGCCCTTTATGCTCTATACATGCTCCTCTTCCCCGGCCTGTTCCCTCCTCACCATCACCCTTACTCTGAGCTTCACTCAAGGCATATTAACCCTCACACTCTCCCCACATGACCTACTCTTTCTCGTCCTGCAGATCTGCTCGTGCTGGGGCCTTTGACTGGAATTCTGTTCCTCTCCTGCTGCTGATTCTCCTGGCTGACTGTACTCATGTCCAGGGTCAACTCAGAACTAAACCCTAAAATCCTCTAGGAAGATCTAGGAAGATTAGCCTGACCCCTCAACCCTGAACAGGACTGATTCCTTTGTGTTCTCATGGTCCCTCATTCTTCCCCTGTTGTGGAGTGGTCACCATGAACTGTTGCTGCCTATTAATTTATCTATATTCCTTATGAGACAGTAAGCTCCTGCAAGGTTGGAATCACCAGAAGCTATCAGTAGAAAAGTGCCTCGTACACAGTAGGTGCTCCGTCAATATTATTGAATAAATAAATGAACAAGTGATGATAAGTGTCTTGACAACAAAGACTGCATATAAGGAAACTGCAGCTCAAAGACTTTAGTGATTTAACACAATTGAATGAGACTTTTCCTTCATGCCGTGCTTGATTCATCTCTGTGTCTCCAACAGCACCAGCATGGTGTCTTGCACATACTAGGTGTTCAGTAAAGGTGTTTGCATGAAACATAGTGTAGGGCATGCGGGTTCTGGCTACGAGCTGGCAGAAGGAGAGCTCAGTGATTCCAATGACTCAAAAGTGAGCCCCACTGTCTCCATTTGTGTCCTCTCCTCTCCTGTCACCTCAAGAAGGATTAAGAGAAAGTCGAAACAGCTGGATGATCCTATTAACAACCAGTAATCCGGGAATGCTGCGGAATTCGTTTGAAACTGAACTAGCAGTAACTCCCTACGGATCCATTAACCTGCAGCCAAAATTAGATTATGTAGAAATAACATTAAATAGAAAGCCACAGTGCTTAGTTAATTGAGAGGCAAACTTGTGAATTACAAGATCTTTCTCTTTAAAAGGCAGAATATTCCATCACCCCAAGACCCTGGGGACCACTCGTGAGTGTCCAGCTTGAGTTTCATTTTAGAGAAAACACATTTTCTATAGGGGCACTTTAAAAGTCTATTTGTTGTAGAAACACTTTGAGATGAAAAATATACATACAAGCTTTGGAGTGACACTGAAGTAAGGTAGATTTAAATCTTGGCTCTACCACACATTAGCTCTGTGACCTTAAGGAAGTCATTCAACTTCTCTGAGCCCAAACAATCTTGTCTGTTCACTGGGGGTGGGGATGGGAGTGATAAAACATATCTCCCAGTCTTGTGATGAAGGTAGGCACATAAGCAGGTAATACAATACAAGGAAGGAAGTACATTGAGGGACAGTATTATGGGAGCATCAAAGAGTTAAGAATGGTGCCTCAAAGAGATGACACCTGAGCTGAATCAGGAAGCAGGAGCAGGTGCAACTGGATTGGGAGGTAGTAACTGGTACCTGCCCTGGAGACCATCCAGGCTCTGCTCACTGAAAATACGAGGAGATGGAGGTCAGTTTACTGATCAGAACTCCTCAAGGCAGTGGAGTGTACTCTATGGGTCTGAAGAAAGAGCTTTACTAAAGTGCTGAAGGTGAGGGCCAAGCATGAGTGACTATGGCTGGTTTCCAAACTGCCTTGGCTCTGTGTTGCTGAGTGAGGTGCACACATTGAGTCCAGAAGAGACTCACAGGTCTCAGCACATCCACCAGGGTCTCCCGGTCACCTAATGCTCCTCATAGCTCTCAGCCTCTCTAAATAAACACTGTACAAATATGTAAAGAATGTCACTTTGTGAAAGTGCCAAATGACTGGTCTGTAGGCAGGCTGCCCGGCCCCACAAGAAACAAAATCTTTAGCTACCTAGAATCAGGCTTCTGGAGCTGCCATCCTGCCTATGCTGACTTCACGATGACAGCTGGCTCGAGGTAGCCACCTGTCCTTCCCAACCGTCACTTCTACAGCCAAAGACTCCCAGCTCCTTCAATCACTGGACTTGGTTTGGAAACCCATTATCACCCCACCTGCCCCCCTCTGGGTGCCACGTTGTCGGAGTTCCTCTCTCCTCCTCACCTCTGGCAGAGCCCGGAATTGAGCACACCAGCCTAAAATGGGGACCAGCCCAGAAAACCATGGAGTGCCCATTCTCTCCCATGGGATGCTGTGCCCTCCGCGTGGTGCCTCACTTTGTCGCTGCTCTTGGTGGCAGCGACTCTCTGTACATAGAGGGCCGGAAGGGGAAGTGGTGTGTTTTAGTAGAAACATACAGGCTGTGGCTCAGATTATTAGAGTGACCTTGGGTAAGACACTTAACCTTTCTCAGCCTCAGCCTTGCAATTTTTATTTACCTGTAAAATAGGAGCTGTCATGAGAATTAAATGACAGTGGGCATGAGAATGAGCTTAGCACTTTGCCTGACACATTACATGGGCTTGGTAAATGATGGGCTTCTCTCCTCCCTCCCTTCTCTCCCTCTCTCCCTCCTTTTCTTCCTTCCTCCACAGCCTCCATATGCATTTCCTTCCTTCCTTCCTTCCTTCCTTCCTTCCTTCCTTCCTTCCTTCCTTCCTTCTTTCCTTCTTTATTTTCTTCCTTCCTTCCTCCCTCCCAAACCTCCATATTTACTTCTCTCTTTCTTTCTCACTAAAATTTCCATATTCCCTTTCATCCTGTCCTCAATGAAGCCTGCAGGAAACTATCAGTGATCACTCTCTTGGGCTCTAAGTGGAACAGATCTTCTTGTTCCATCTCTTCCTGATGGCGCCAGTTCCTGCTGAGGACAGAACACTGTCTCTCTGCCTCAGGCAGATGGCAGGGAGTGTCGTGTTCCCACAGAGAAGCACGCTGTCCTGCTCCTGGGTCTCTTAGCAAGCCCTGTCATGGAAGGTGTCCAGAAGAATTTGGAACTCTGCCCCTGCTTTTTCAAAACAGACGCATTTGTGGTCCTCAAAATCACAAAGTTGAACAGTCCCACATGGGGGACCTCATATCGAAAGGCCTAAAACGCCAAGGATGGAGACCCCGCGGATGAGAATGTGGCTGGTGGGCGTCCTTTCACATTGCACACTGTGTTTCAGTTGATGCAGGTGGCAGGAGTGATTGGCATCGTCCCTACTTTATGGATTACAAAACTGAAGCTCAAATGGGCTCAATAATTTTCTCCAAATCCCACAGCAAGTATTAGGTAGACACAGGTCACATGCCTGGTCTTCTGAATCCGAATCCAGTGCTCTTCAGTTATATTTTGCTTCCATATTTTTAAAAACATCTGGATTTTCAATCAAGTGTAGGTAAGTAACCCAGAAGTTTAATTATATTTGTCTTTCTAATTTAGGCTTTGGTTTTCACTTTCTGGTCTCAGCTTTGCTGATACCTGCGAGTCAACCTCTTCCTTACAAAATCTGTCCTCCTGTCGTTCCACATCTTTGCTGGGAGCCCCACTATCGACCCACCCTCCAAGCAAAACCCTGGTGATCGTCTCAAACTCTCACTACTTCTCAACCCACTGAACTCTCCTTCCACACCTTGCAATCAACCCCAGGTCCTGTAGCTTCAGCTTTACATATACGCACCTCTTGCACCTGTCCCTCTTCCCCAACCCCAGCCCTCCATCCACTGCCCTACCTTGGGTCTTTCTGCCTCAGCAAAGTGCGATGACCTCCAGTTTGTTGGTTGCCTTTCTGAGGAGTTTTCTCTAAGTCTATGCTGCGCATATTAGTGAGATGATCTTTCAATACCACGATAAATACCTTCGATGACCTCTCATTTCCTAAAGGAAGCAAATCTTTTTTTAAAATTTCAGAATAGTAAGAGGGTCCAAACATTTTGTTTACATGATTTGCTTCTGTGCAGTTTGAGTCAAAGTTATAAGTGTGCCCATCACCAAGATGGCATGCATTGTACCCAGTAGGTGTCTATTGACACCCCCCCACACTTACTTGGTTTCCATTGAGTTTTACTACCATATATGCACATGGGTGTTGATCAGAAGCAACTCTTTAGGATGGAATGTCTTCAAGCCAGGCGTGGTGCCACAGTCTTTACACACAATATCTCCAATCCACAAAAATAACTCTACGAAGGAAGCCTTGTTATCCCAATTTTATAGCTACAAAGTAGCAGAACTGGACATCCAATAAAGGTCTACCTGCCTGCACAGTTATTCGCCTCCTCACAATTCTTCTCTGATAAAATGCAGTCTCCTTAGTATCAAACACAGCCTAACCTCCTGCCCCAGACAGCCTTTGTACCCTGCTCTCCAGACACAGCCCCCTTCCTGGACTTCACCGGTATCTCCAGGTGGTTTTGCATTCCAGGGCTGCATTGTGCTCTTCCCTCTGGCTGGAATGCCTCCCTCTGCTCAACTCTCCTTCCAGGCTCCACTCAGCCACACGGGGCAGCCAAGGTGAGAACCCAGGACACTCTCACTCAATCGCCTCTTTCCACTGTAGAGCCCTGCCTCTCACGTGGACAATTTCCACTTCATTCTAGGTTACAGCGCTGTAATTGGCATGGAAGAGAATAGAGAAATGCCACTGGGGAATGCTCCAGTTGGTAGTTAATGTAAAGGGATAGGTCTCTGTTGGCTTCTTGTGGAAAATTATTTCAAGATGTGATTTTTAAAATGTAAAGGAAACAGGACTTGATGCCTTGGTCAGACTAATTACTGCACATGGAAGACATGCTGAGTAGATGGCTTCAGAAAAAGAAAAAACAGTAGTTCTCCCACTGAGCCAGTGGTGGGGGCGCTAGATGTCACTTTCAAGGGGGGTCCTTGCTGGGCTGAAGTACGCTGTTTCTTGAGGGGTAAGACTACCAAATTAAATCTGTTTAGTACTATTTTGTGGTGAGGGGATCTTATTCCTCAACAGTGAATGAATCAATAAAAATCTGGATATTTGTTGTACATGTGCCCCATGCTGTCAGGGTTGTCAGTATCAAGTCTGAGGACAAAAATATAAACACAAAACAAAGGTAGTCTTTTCAAAGATATTAAGAATGAAAATGCTGGCTGCTGACCTGCATGCCTGTGAATTCAGAGCCCCAGACGCTCCTGGCTGGGTGACCGGGCAGGATCCTGAGTGTGGTACCTGGCTCTGTCCCTCACACGTGGCTGGGCCATCAGACTGAGGCAGAGTCAGGGGACCCGATTCTAGTTAAGGTCTGCAACTGAGCTACTAGGGACTTTTGGGCATCCCTTAGCCTTTTTGAGAATCACATTCATGTTTGTAAAATGAGGAGCTTGAACCACTTCACTGTCTCCCTAATAATCACGGTTTTTATGTATTCGTACATCGCTGTTCTCTTATTTAATGTTTTTCCTCCAATTTAACTTAAATCAACTCTGTTTTAAAAGTATGCCATTTCCTAAAAAATGCTACTCACAAAATCGTGGATTTGATTTGCTAATTACATGTTTTGTAGCTCACATTGTATCAGTCAGAGAGTCCCTGGTTGAAAGCAGTTGAAAATCACTCCAGCCATCTTCAGCAGACAGAGATTTTGTTGGAGAGATATTGGGGGCTCAGATAACTTTCAGGAGGCTTGAAGGCAGTGGGTATCAAGGTTGCCATGGTTGATCAGGTAGAAGAACCACTGCAGTGGTCCTGCAGCATCAGCACCCTGAGCTCTGCAAAACACCACTGCCACGCCCCTGCTGCTGGATGGATATGGCCATCAGCCACCCCATGTCACCATGTCATTTGCTGAGAATTCAAAATCCTGGTAGGAGTGTCTGGTTGGCCAAGCCCAAGTCACATTTGCATACTGCCTACCTCGGGACAGAAGTGGGGAGGATGAAAATCTGGTCCCTTTGGCTTCCATAGGTGTCCTGTCCAAGGATCCCTAGGAGGACACAAAATAGGAGATGCCCCAATAAGGGGAACAAGGTGCTAATGGAAGACAGATTAAATGGTGGATAGTGAAAAAAGCAAAACAAACAAAAAAATCCACAAAAAAAATATGTATCCATTACACTCATTAAAATAAATATGTAAGTATGAAAATAAAAAGTTCATTTGTGCACTGTAATATCACACTCATGTACCAAGCAGCCCATGCACCACCCCTTGGGAAGCACTGACCAGCTGATCTCTGAGGACCCTGCAACTTTGGCCTTTCTTGTACGCTGGTGAATACTTCCATATTGGAAGGGACAGACTCATTTTTACCTTTCTGTAAAAAACTGACCTTGGCTCTTTTCGTTTGATTTGTTTGGTAGCTATTCTTTGCTTGAAGCTTCAGAACCTGTAGAGAGTCACTCTGTGACTCTTTCAAGTTGACCTTCCACTTCCACCTCACTTTTGATGTGTGCAGACTCTCATGCACCCACATAGCTTTGCATTTCACTAGGGTAAGTAGCCAGCAGTTGTTAAAAAGGAAGAACCTGAACCTTTCTAATGACCTTGAGATCCTGTCATCTTTTGATCACAGTGTAGTTCTCTGGAATTCTCTGGGCCGTACCAGGGAGTGCATGTTCCCAATGGTCAAGATATAATCTCACACCAGGGCTCCAGAGACTATGTGTTCTACACGGGGTGTTAGAAATACTCAACTAAGTCAAAGTTTATTCCACTCTTCCTAAACCTCTATTTGGCATTTCCTACTGTTATTAATATAAAATACTCCGCATCCTATCAAATAAATGTTAGCTTTGAAAGGAATCTTGGCAATAATCCTATTCACTTATATTGATAAAGCCCAGAAGTGGATTATCCAAAGTGACCTCCAAGAGAATGGCACACTGGGCCTAGAATATTCTAGAATCCTTTCCAAAACCCATCATAGAAGTTTTAGTTTAAGTATTAGGTTTCCTTTTTCCTCTCTAACAAACCCCTTTCCCTCTGTCAGGGAATATCATTCTGTAGTTACCTGATACTTTATGCAGAACAATGAAATAAAATTATTTTCATTGAAGGAGTTCTGGCTTCACATAAATTAAATACATCTTAATGCACAGTCCCTTCTCAATAAATGATAAATAATTTCCATGCATGTGTGCATGTGTAGCATGCACATACACACATACAAATAGCCTAGAAAGAAAATAAACGACTCCAAATATTTAGATGTTTTGTTACAAAAGTGAGTATTAAAATGTCAAAATCCAAAGTATGATTGAGAAGAAAAAGATTAACAGCTGGTCTGTTAGCCATCCTTTTTAAGCTGGAGAATCCCAAGGAGAGATGAATAAAGAAAAAGAGGAACAAGAAGTTGGGGGAAGAGGAGAATGAGGGGGAGGAGGAGGAAGGGAAGAAGGAGGAAGAGGAGATAGCTTGGTCAAATCTTGGAAATAGTCTATTCAAATTTCTTACGATGTTCACTAGTGGAATGATATAGGAGTCCTTATTTTTTTTTTATTTATTTTTTATTTTTTTTATTTTTTTTTTTATTCCATCTTGTAATGGGGGTACAAATAT
>VBSM01001124.1:71857285-71882990 GCA_008086735.1 Cheirogaleus medius
GGAGGGGGGCATGGGCAATATACATAACCGTAACATTTGTACCCCCATAATATGATGAAATAAAAAATAAATAAATAAATAAAAGAAATATATCACAATACATATAATAAATGATTAACAATCAGAATATACAAAAAAATCTCCAATCAGTTATTAAAAATCTTCATATAAAAAATAGGCATAGGATATATAAGAATAATTAATACAAGATATGTATTATAAAAGGCTAATAAAGGTATGAAAAACTTTCTAGACCCACAATATATCAAGGGCATGTACATTGAGATAAAAGGATAGAATTTATATTAAACTGTTTTGATACAAAAAAGTATAGTTCATTAAGTCTAGTGCTGCTTAAGTTGCTTAAAGGTAGATATTCTCCTACAGTGACAGAAAATGCAAACTGGTGGCACATGAAGCCAGACCACCTGGGGCTACAGCTTGCTCTATGTGACTTTAGGCAAGTTACGGAACCTCTCTTTGCTCTATTTTTCTCATCTGTAACAGTGTCTATGTTACAGGGTTATTATGAAATTAAATATGATAATTCATAAAAAATGCTGAGGACAGTGCCTGGCCTGTAGTGAGTGCTCAGTGATGATTTGCTTTTATTTATCCACTGTCAGTGAGAGTATCAAAATTGGAAATGCGTAAGCAACTTCACTTATAGGAATCCGTCCTATATAAATAACCACTTGTGAGCATGAATGTCTATTTACAAGAATATCCATTTTAACATTTTGAATGGTTAAATTTTGAAAACAACTTAGGTGTTAGTTAAAAGCAGAGGAATCTCATAAATTTTGGCTATCTCCTCTTTGTAGAATTTTATACAACTGTTTACAAGAACGAGCCAGATTCCTATTTATTTGAGATGGAAGCGCCACTGAATATACATTATATGAAAACCAAAATAAATCAGAGAACAATTTGAATAGTACAATCTCTGGCAATCATTTCAAATATAATATTTGTAAATATATTGAAAATTTTCTAGAAAGAATCACATCAGGCTGTTAACAGTAGTTACTTTTAGGAAAGGGAATGGGTTGGAAAATGGTGAAGGATGATTGTAAATTTTGTCTTCAGTAGTATTTGTATTTTTCTACAATATGTATTTCTTTAGGTGCTTAAAAACAATATTTTTAAATTAAATGATGGGTTGAGCCATAGAAGCACCAATTAGACATGCTTCTAACCCAAATGTTCCTTATCTCTAATTTTATCCTCCAGGTACTGGGGAGCCATGGATGGTTTTTGAGAAGGAGATGGACCTGGTCACGGCTGCAGGAATTCTTGAATAAATAGCTTTTAGCTTGTTCTGTTTTACTTTCCTCTTCTAGGCGTTCCATTGTCTACATGCTCCCCTCTATATTCTTGCCAGCAATAGGCAATTTTTCTTTGATTTTTTTTCTTAGCCAAGCATGCAGCCTTCAGATTTATTTCTCTCTTAAGGTGTTTATTGTTTTCTTCTTTTCAGGCAAAAATTAGTTTCTGAAACCATTTCTTCTGTGCTGCTTGTTGAGCCTCCAGAGAGTTTGCTTACAGCCAAAGAGCTCCATTTCCTCCACCCCTAAGATGGCGAGAGGTGAGGTGGTGGGAAGCACGGTCCAGACAGTCAGGGGCCGGGCTGCTGGCCCTGGCTTGGTGCTGGCCTGGGTACTCGCCCTCTCTGAGCCTCAGTTTCCACATTGACAACATGGAGAGATCAGAGCAGAGAACCTAAGACCCCGCCAGGTCATGACCATCTAAGATCCCAAGGGGACACTGAGGAAGCACTGAGTTCTGAAGAACAACTGGATTCTCTCATGTCAAGAGCTCAAAACTTCCCATCCCAGCTGGGCCACAGGGAGAGCTGCTCAGTCACTGGACAGTTGCTGGGTAGTGGACTGTTCTATAGTGGAGACCTCTCGTGAACCTAACACTGCTGTGCTAACTCGCGCCCGAGGCCAGAGCAGGCATCACAGAGAGCAAATACATCCTCTCCTTGGTGGGAGAGGTGTCTTACTGAAATGAAATGCTCTGCCCAAGATCATATGGCTGGCTTGGGGGTGGGCACCAGTTCATTCAGTAGGAACCCCTAAGATGTACAAAACCCCCACCTGCCAGCCACCCTGATGTCTAACATCTTCCCACTTCTGCCTCTCCAGGGAGACTGTTTTCTGGTGAATTGGCTTTGGGATTAAACAGATCTGAGTTTAAAACCTTAGTACATCACTGAATAACTTTGTGATTTGATTCTTAACAAGCTCATACCTTCACAGGGGCTATTCTCAATCTCTTCTTCTCCCTCCTCTTTGCCTATATCCATTTTACTCTTGTCCTTTAAAATCTCTACCAGGGGCCTTCTCCTCCCTCTTGCCTCTTCCAATCAGGTTTGCTCATCCCTCCTATGCTCTTGGTACACCCTATGTTTAATTTGTCTCTCGCACTGGACAATGATGCCCTTTTTCCTTCACTCTCACCCATGCCAGACTTTGAGCTTCAGGTAGAACAGAGCCATGCTTTGTACCTCTCCACAGAAATGGGCACAGAGTAAGTGCTCAAGGAATATGAAGCATGAGAGTTTCACAGTGCAATACAAAGGGCTGGGGGAGCACAGAGATGAGAATGTCTCCATCACACTCTTGCCTTAGTTGTAAATCCCTTAAGGATGTGGAATTTATCCATGGCAGGTGCCTAGCACAGTGCTCTGCACAAATTGTTACTCTCAAAATACTAAACAAAAAGCTTCAGGTATAAGTTGTTTCTATCAGTCATTTACACCTTAGTATGAAGTTGATCTTGTCTTGCCTGCCTCTTAGGGTTGCTGGCATTTTAAGTTTCTTTTCTTGTAGAACTAAAAACTTGTTCAGGGTCAACCATCAAGAAAGAGGAGGGAAGAGAGGGGAGAAAAGGGGAGGGTAGAAGAAGGGAGAGGAAAACTAAAGGGAAATCAGCTTCTCTGAAAAGACCAGTTTAGCCCCTGGGCCCACGCCTCAGGCTTACTTCTCTTCCCAACTCAGTTCTTTTTTTGTGCATTCAACCCTTCCTGTGACCCTCCAGGAGACTAGGCTCTCAGCAAGGCACCCTCCTCACACTCACATCTCCATCCTGCGCCTGCCAGAGGCAGTTTGTTTGGTTGTTTATGTGCTGAGAGAAGCAGCCCTGATTTGGAGGGAAGTGTGAACAAACAGGCTTGAGGCAATTTCTTTTCTCCTAGACTCCCTCTTGGAACAACTGTCGCTGCCTCCTTCCTCCCTCCTGTCCTCCCTTGGAGAGCTGTAATGTCAGGAACACTGAGTGGAGATTGCAGTGCCGGATCTGAGTCACAGTTTCACTACTGGCTAGCTCTGTGACATTCTGCCTTGGTTTCCCCATCCGTGAAATGGGCAAAAGTCCTTGCCATCTCTTCCACTATGCAGTCAGTTCAGGTAAATGTATCGATTCCGATAATGTCATGAATTCAGGGAAATGCTTCAGACCTTGTTGACGATAGGTGCTGCAGCTACAGAAATGCCTCAGCCAAGTCTGTGGGAAGTGTTAAATGAGGCGACATGGAGCAGCAATCGAGGAGTGGAATTTTATTCCAGGAGATGCTTTGTCCATGCTCAGGACCTGTGCCCTCCTGACTCACGGGGTTGGGCTCGTTTCCCGGAGGGCACTATGGTGCAGGGTTGGTGACGGGCACGTGTTCCTCTCCTCCCTCCAACCCACAGCAGACATCACTAATCAAACCTAGATGTCATTTGAGGATTGAGCTCAACACAGGGCACTTGGGAGCCACTGACCATCAGCCAGAAGTTGAAAGCCACACACCATTGTGAGAAGAAAAAGCACAGCTTTGGAGTCAAGCCAACGTGGTTTGAATCCTGATTCCTCTAAAATATTGAGCAAGTTTGACAATCTCCTTAAATAAAAGTATGTCTCTGCATCTGTATAAAGAATATATTTCTGTTGACCTCACAGATTTCTTGTGATAACTAAACAATATTAAATATTATACAAGGACACACAAATAGTAGGTATTTAATAAATACACATTTTCTACCTTGCTGTTCTAGTTCTAAACAAGCCCTTCATCTGATCCTCAGTTTTGATCATCTGTAAAACATTATTATCAATGCCATTCTCCCAGGGTTGTCTGGGGATTCAAAATGCTTTCCTTTGTGTATGACAGCTGTAAGAAATCTGAAGTCTTCACTTCCACCCTTGTCACTCTTCTCTGCCCACTACTGAGCCAATGTGGCCCCCAGCTGTAGGTCCATCTTGTCTCAGTTTCCCCCCATCCTCTGGCTAGTTTTGAAAATCAGTCAGGGTGAGTTGGAGAAGGGCTGTAATCTCCAAGCAAACCAAAGAGCTTGATCTTGGTTCAATGTGTGTACAGGGAGTGGGTCTTGGAGGGAGGGAAAAGGTGAGTTTATCCAGGTAGCAGAGGCCCCCAGCACCTACCCCTCTTGGTCTGCTCCAGCCTGGAGGTAGGGGAGGGGAGACCAGAGCCCATATATCCCTTAGAACTCTTGGATGTCTGGTTTTCCCTCAGCAGGTACTTGGGTTCCTCAGAAAATAAGTGTTACAACTGATCTTGGGAAGGAAGATGGCAGAAGAGGCCGGCATGTCTCAAAGGTTTCCCCAGTGATTCTCCCTCCCCAGTGGATCCCACCAGGGCCTGACTAGGGTGAACTAGGAGAGGCTCCTGGGCTGTAGACTTTAAGGAGTCCCTCAGTCTCAGGGTCCTGCAGGTGCCCACTGTGCACTCAAGAGTGAGGGACTGTTAGAGGTAGTGCCCTCAGCTCCCTCAGTGCCTCACCCTACCCACGGTCCTGGCAAGTATAGAAGGAATTGAATGAAAGCGTGAGGGATGGGAACATTTGAGGAAGTGGGCTTTAGAGTCAAGCCTCCCGGGTTCGAACTCCGACACCACCATTTGAGTTGTGGGACTTTATTGGAGATAATAATAGTACTATCCTCATAGTGGTGCTGTGAGGATTAAGTTAGGGACTGCATTAATGTAACCAAGAAAGCACCAGTAAGGATAAAAGAACACTTTTTATCAGACTGTGCAAGACTGAAAATAATAGAGATCCCAGGGGAAGAAGAGAAGAAGAAATTCCTACCAGGTGCCAGGTCCTATGCAAGATGCCTTATGTGTGTTTTTCCATGTTCAGCCACAAAACTGTTCTCTATGGCATCATGATTCCCACTTTCATGTGTTAAGCAATCAAGATCATAGAGGATAAGGAACTTGTCCCAGATGTTCTGTTGGTAAGAAGAGGTGATGGTATTTGAACTCATGTCCCTGAAATTCAAAATATTTTGTTCTTTCCTTCCACTTTCACCCTAAAGCCATCTCTGATTGGAAATCTGTAGACTGGAGGCATGGTTCCTCAGCTGTCTATTCATTAGAATGACCTGCGTGATGTTTTAAACATACACTTGCCAGAGCTCTAGGCGTGGATTAGAATCAACTGTGAATCTGCGTTTTTAACAGGCAGCCCTGGCATGAGCCAGCTCTGACAGGTTTGGGCACCACAGCGGGCTGGGTGACCTCTGTGCTCCCTTCTGCCTCCAATTTTCTAAGTATAGCCTCAAGAGAAAGTGAGAGTGAAAGTGATTATCACATTGCAAGAATAAAGTGCCTTTCTAAGAAAAGGCTGGCACTTTCTAAGGGACATATAATTAAAGCCCAATAGATTAAGATTCTTTTAAGAAATGACTAATACAAAGATTAAGGCACATCTGATATAGCTTCCTGAATGGCTGCTCAAAGATTTATAGGCAAAGGATAAATCAGCTCTGATGAGAGGGAAGAAAATGCACCTTATCATCTTGCAGTGGAAGGCAAACTGTGCAGAAAAGGAATCTCGGCTGGCAATCTTCAAGCCAGGCACCAGAAGGGCTTTTGCATGTATATCCTGGATGAAAAGAAAGAAAATCCCCTTCAAGAGAGCAGGGCAGGCTTGGTTGTCAGTCAGGAGTCAGTTGACGTGGCATGTCAAATTTCTTTCTTGGGCAGGTTTTTTTTTTTTTTTATCACACATGGAAAATGAGCAAAGGAACTTAGAGTAATTAGGAGGTAATGAAGTTGTCAGAATAAGCTATTGACCAAAGAGCAGACAAGGGAATAGATGAAAAATTTAAACGTTTCTAATTTAGCTGATCTGGAAGCTGTGCATCCTTTGGCCATATGGGAATTATCCTCTGTGCCTAATGAATGAGTTTTTCTGGGCAAAGCAGGGAGCATCCCAGAAGACAAAGAAAGAAGGAATTGGAATCAAAGTCCAACACGGTAATGGTGAGAGTAATAGAAATTATAATTAATCCCTTACATTTTTATCCGTTTTTGCAAAGCACCTGAACATAAATTATCTTGTTCAATTTGCACAGAAACTAAAGAGGGAAGAACCATCCACAGATGTGAGTATGAAAACTCAAGGTAATGTAATGCCTTGCCTAAGGGTTGAGCCTTACCCTTACTAGTGCAGAATTGAGACTTGAATTCCGGTTCATCCAGCACAAAGCAAGTGTTCTTTTTATCACAAATTAACACAGGGGACATCAAGGGTAATTGGAGTAAAGAAATTGACAAGCCAGTTAAATTAGATATATGTAACTAAAATGGACAAACCCTGTTTCATTCTTCCAGCATCCTTCCTTTTCTGACTACTTAACTCTTGCTTTTCTTTCTTCATTGTACAAGAGTTTTAACTGAAGGAAGTGGGTTCTCCGAAAGAACCTGGCCTTTCTCTGTTTCTGCTGGCTGGTGCTGCCAGGAGGGAGAACAAGACAGAGAGGATAATCCTTTACTCACTATGGGTCCTGAGCTTTGCCCACAA
The DNA here is from genome assembly GCA_008086735.1 of Cheirogaleus medius. NCBI lineage: Eukaryota > Metazoa > Chordata > Mammalia > Primates > Cheirogaleidae > Cheirogaleus > Cheirogaleus medius. The sequence continues at coordinate 71,864,101 of VBSM01001124.1, forward strand.
GGTCTTTCTCATTCAGTGCTAAAAATCATTCTGCGAGGTGCATGTGATCATCCCCTCTGTTATGAATATACAAACCAGGATCCAGAAAGACTAGGAAACTTTCTCTAAAACTCAGCTAGTGAGTTGTACAGCCCCACCCAGTCTCTCTAAAACCAAAATTCATGTTCTTTCCACTTGCCAGGACATGTTAACTGGAGGACAACATGCTACAAAGATAACAATGTAGCCTAGAAAGCAAAGGCTGAGAGTGAATATGGCTAAAGCAGTAAGTTTGCAGAGAGCTGCCTTGTCACCAGTACACAGCCTGCCCAGGCCCTGCACCTGGCCCATAAATGTGACTCTGCAGAAATCTGTTCAGCTCTGATCTGCTTGGTGCACAGCCCTCCCCATGGCCTCTTCCATGTCACAGCTACAACTACCTCTTCCTTGTTGTTAGCTCCCCAATGTGCACCTTTGGCCAGACTTTTTCCCTCAACTTAAAATTTTCATAGACAACCATCTAAGCAGCGCCCCACCCCCTGCCTCACCTCCATGTCATGCTCAGCATAACTGAGGGCAATAAGAATGCTTTCCCTGCCCTGGGTTATGCAAGTCACAGGCTGGAGTGGCATCTTGAACTTGGCTGTCTCCTTTGTGCTCCACGCTGAATTATCCACCAAGGTTGGGGTAATTCTGTTTCCCAAACTTCTCTTGAAACCATACCTTTGCTTCCAGTCCTGAAGCCAGCCTTAGGTCAGTGCCTGATCCTCTCTCACCTGTGCAGTTGCAGTGGATTTATAGGCAGTCTTGTGATACCTACTCTTTCTCATCTCCAATCAATATTCCACCATAATGCTGGAAGGATCTTTCCAGGAGGAGTAAATGTCTGAGCATGCTGTTCCAGCAAGTGTGAACAGCTCTTGGAACAGCTCTTAGTGTTAACAGCTCATGACCCAGGAAACAACCGAGTGGCAAGCGGAGAGTCGGAGAACAGTCTTTATTCCCTCTGCATCCTCAGCTGTCTTCTGCTCTTCTGACCCCCCTTCCCCATTCTCCTCAAACTTTTATACCTTTGGTAGGACTCAAAAAGCATCCAATCAGCAACAAGCTTCAACATCCAATCAGTAACAAGCGTTAACATCCAATCAGGAACAAACTTTAACATCCAATCAGGATCGCGCAAGCCGCGCTGCTGTAGAGGGGCCTGTAGCGCTGCAGCTGGACCCGGAGTGGGTGGCAGGGAGCCAGCGAGCAGCGGCCGCGTCCCGCTCTCCCTGTTAGTGCCACGTGCCCACTTGTGGCTCTCCTTTGACTTCATGTTAACGTTTGAGTTACACAGCTTGTGATTGAAGGATATTTGCTCTCTGATTTCCTTCCCTGCCTCGTCTCCTACATTTGCCATCTGCACACTTGAAGCCCCAGAAAGTCTGAACTTCCTGCAGCACCCAGGACATTCTAGCCTCTCTCCTAGCCTTATGCCGGCACCTGCTGCTTCTTCTGCCCATAGCGCCCAGCTATTTCTTGTCCTTCAGAAAATCCCTATTTACCCTTGAAAACTCATCTCAAGTCCTACCTCCTCTGTGAAATGTTTCCTGACTCGTCCAGGAAAACGTAAGTGCTATATCCCTTCTCCCTCTATTTGCCCTGCACCTTGTCACACACCTGTATCCCAGCCATTGTCATACTGTATAGCAACATCTTGTGGGAATGTCTGTCTTCCCCCTTAAACTGGAAGCTTTTCAGGGCAAAGAACAAATATCTATTTATGTTGGTGTCCCCATAAGGGCCAGGATAATAATCATATCTTGAATTGATTTAAGTAATTACCCAATCTGTAAATCTCTCCCTGACCCCAGCATACTATGATACAACACACCTAGGGCATAATATGTCTTCATTAGGTGATTAATAAAGTGTTTTTCGATTTGAGCGGAGGCAACAAGGCTTTATTTATGATTTTCCTCTAAATTTTTGCCAAATGAAATTTTACTTACCCTTTCTTTTCTCTGTTCTTAAAATTGCCCTGCCCCTGTTAAATAAATTCTGTACAAAGAGATATTTGATATTAAAACTGAATTGATACCATACATACCTATTGGAATGACACAAAAAATGATAATATCAAATGGTAGCAAGGAGAGGCAGCAATTGAAAATTTTATGCATTGCTTGCAGATTGCAAAATATTAATAACACAACCATTTTGGAACACAGTGTGGCAATTTCTTATAAAGGTAATCACACACTTATCATATGACCCAGCAATTCTACTCCTATTTACCCAAACAAAATAAAGACTCAGGTTCACACAAAACCTGTACACAAATATTTATGACAGTTTTTTCCATAATCACCACCAACCTAAAAATAACTCAAATGTACTTCAATTTGTGAATGAATAAACAAACTGTGGTACATCCAAACAAAATACTAATACTCTACAACAAAAAGAAATGAACTACCTAACCTATTGGGTACACATGAAGTTCAGTATAGACCATACGTGTGGACATACTTTAGGAGATTTGAAGCACATGAAGATGCTGTTATTATCATTTTCAGTCTGATGAATAGTCTGAACTAGAAAAAGAAATAAAACAGACTTATTTTTTTCCAATCACTGCCTAGAGTTGAATTCTTCCATCTTACCCCTTGGTAGCAACCTGGGAAGATTCCATAACTCTCCTATCACACCGGGAATAAAAAGTCCACTCTGGCTAGTCCAGTTGAAAATGTCAGTCTCCTACCAAATGTCATCCTCACTTCCTCCCTGTCTTACAGCTCCAGGCTAATGTAGGCCTCAGGGCCTTGATGTAGGGAGGCCGGAGGGTTTGTACCACTATTCCTCTTTTATTCCTCTTCAGGGTCCCCTCTTCTTCTAGAAAAGGGATGGGGGAAGGGAAAACACCTGTTATGGACCAAATGTTTGTGTACTCCTTGAAGCCCTGACCCCCAAGGTGATGGTTTTTGCAGGTGGGGCCTCAAGAAGATAATGGGGTTAGTGTCCTTCTAAAATAAGGAAGAGAAGCCAGAGTGCTTTTATGCTCTCCCCACCTCCTTCCATGCATACACACTGAGAAAAAGCCATGTGAGGACACTGCAAAAAGACAGACATCTGCAAGCCAGGAAAAGAGCCCTCACCAGGAGCTGAACATTGTTGAACCTTGATCTTGGACTTTCCAGCCTCCAGAACTGTGAGAAAATAAATGTCTGTTGTTTAAGCCACCCATCTATGGTATTTTGATATGGCAGCTGGGCCGACTAAGCTTCTAACTGGCTTGGCTTTCACTGGCCTCTGGTGGAGCTTCTGTCTGTCCAGCACTGCTGCCTCTCCCACAGGGCTGTGAACAGGCATTCCTGGGAAGAGGGCTTCAGGGCTGCACTGCACCATGGTGCAGGAGAGCACCCTGGCCTAGCCTCTTCTGGTGCCTCTCTGCTCCCACTCCTGCCAGGTCAACTCTCAGCCTGGAGCAGCCGACGGCCCTCTGCCCAGTGACCAGCCCTCTTGGCTGGAGCATTGACATAGCCTCGCAAGCTCAGCTGCATCCTGTAGTGTTCATGCAGTCCAGGAGAAATGCACACATCCTGGCCACACCCAGCAGTGTGGCACATTCCTTGTGTCACACATGCGTGTCTGCCTGTTCCCTGTAGATTGCGTGATTGGATCATTCTCCTCCCTAAGAGGATTATACCTCCTCACCTGTAGATCTGTGACTTGTGCCCTCCCTGGGGGCAGAGATGACTTCCCCACCCCATGGTTAGGCTTGGTCATATGACTTTCTTGAGCTATCAAATGTGACACAAACTGAAAGTGTGCTTCTTCCAGAAAGGAGCCATCAGAGATGTGTTTCCAACAACTCTTGCTGTTTCCCTCTGCCATGGAGAATGGCGTGGACAGACTGGGGAGCCCCATCTTGAAGCTTCTGTAAGGAATAGCTGGCTTTAATTGGCTCGGGTTTGTGCACTTTGGCATTTCTTAACAAATCACTGAGGCCACAGGGATGCACTATTTTGGTTGGCAAGGACTGGGTCATGTGGCTACTCTGAAGCCAAAGATTGAGTACATTCCACCTAAACCACAGAGACTGAGATTGGGGAAGGGCGGTCCTCCAAGGAGAATTTGGATATCATTTTCAGAAGAAAACAGAAAGATGCCTGGGTGGACAGTCCTCAATATCCACTCCAGAGAGCACCTGGGAACTGGGAAAGGGGTAGGCTGGAGGGGCGGGAAGGGACAGATCATGACAGAGACTTAACTCTATCCTGAGGGCAAGCAGGAGCCAGGAGTGGCCAATTTATGTTTTTGAAAGATTATTTTGACAGGAGAAAGAGGATGAACTTCAGTTGGGTGATGGTGGTGTGTCATGGGTGAAGGGGAACTAGGAATCGGAGACTTTAGTGATGGTCCTCTTCAGTCACCAGGAAAGCCTGAACTAAGGCAAAGTCCCAGAGTTGGGAAGAACAGAATGGATTTAAAATACACTTAGATATAGAGTATAATGGATGTGGAGAGACCAATCACTTGTGGGGGTTGAGGGCACAAGCCCGTGACTGCAGGCTTGGAGTCCCTGGGTTCTGTGGGCTGTGGTTGGCCCAGATCCCAGGGAAGCCCAGGGCTTCTCCAGCAGCGGGCCTGCTGAGCTGCTAAAGGGCAATGCTGGAGTAACAGGGTCTACCTGCTCAGGGTCATGGTCATGTCGAAGTCTGGACAGCACATTAAGGGCCAAAGTCCCAGGGAAGCTTGTCAGCTTGTCATTCCAAAGCTTCAGAGGGCTTTGGTTACCCAGCCCCAGGAAAATGAAAGTAGCTTTGATGTTAGCAAAGATCAGTTCAACGGAGCCCAGTTTCTGTAGCAAAAAAAGGCAAAATAAACCAAAAGCAATTAGTTTCACATAGTGCAAATGTTACCCTGGTCCTCGGAATTGCAAATCTCCTTCAAACTCTGTTCAAATTATGAAGTTTGACTTAGAAAATTTGAGGAAACAGCAGATATATAATCCATTTTCACTTTTTATTATTGAGAAAAAGAAATGTCAGAATTAATAAACATATACTATAATCACACACTACTGATACCAAGGTTTAGATTCAGAGAATAATCCAATTTTAAGTGTTTTCAACTCAACAGACTTTTTTTATTTTCTATTGTATACCAGATAATACTATACAAGGTACATACAGAGTTAGAAATAAGGTGTGTAATTCCTTACACACCTTATTTCTAACTCTAACAACAATTTTGCAACAGGGCTATAATTCTCAGATTACGATTGAGGAAATGGAAGCCCAGAGAAGGCCAGTGACTTATCCCAGATCAGAGAGGAATAAAACGCAGATTCACTTTGTCCAGGAGGAACTTATGAAGATGAGGTGTAGGAATGAATGGTAAAACGTCTTGTGAATTACAAAGGTTTGTATAAATGGAGTTGGAAAACTACTTTTATGCAAGTACTTGCCAACACAGAGCACTTTAACATGCATATTCCCTGTGCAGGAAAATACAATGAAATGCTGGTTTGTCCATATAGTCCCTGACTCCAGCCCTAAGCCCACCCCTTAGAGATCTAAATGCAAAGTGGATTAATATGTTGGTGGAGAAGCTGATTCATCCTGAGTGGTACTACTCAGTCAGCAGGGTGGAGAGGAAAGAGGTGATGCTCAGAACCTGGAAGACCCAAGTCCACGAAGAAGATGTGAAATCCGACTCACCACACAGTCTGAGTCCCCTTATGCGTCATGCCACAGCAAGTGCTCCTGCTTACCAAATGAGGCATAAAGCCCCCACTTCGGCCCACAAAGTCTTGCACGGTCTGACTGCTTTCCCCCAGAGCTCGTCTCTTGTTTGTCCAGGAATAGTCACTTGCCCATCTTTCTCTTTCTTGGACACGCCACATTCATTGCCTTCCAGTGGATTTTGCCTGCTGTGCACTTCCCCTGAACTTCCTTTTCCTTTTATTTTCCCCAGCACTTACTATCTTTGAACATACCATGCAATTTTCTTGTTTATCATGTTTATTTTATATTGTTATCGCTCCCCCTTCTACATAAAGTTCCATGAAGTCAGGATCTCTTTGTCTCTGTTCACTGATTTATCCCAACTGCTTCAAACTGGGCTGGCAGGTGGTGAATTTCAACAGACATTTGTGGAAGATATAAGTGAGTATCAATTGCTGCAGAATCTCAATGTCCAAAGCAGGGAACAGCTGCACCTGTCTGGATGAAGGAGATGAAAGGGCTGAGACCTCAGTGATGTTCTCTTCAAGACCTCAGGAACATAGTTTAATCCCACTGCTCCAGCAACCCTGACAGCCACAGATGGTTTTCCCATATATATTTAGTGTGGGTTACAACTTGTTACCTATTATCTATTACAAAGTTTGTTTCACAAACACTTTCACTGGGTTTTAACAAGTAATGTCCCCCGAAAACCATTCAGTGGGAAAATAAAAATGTAGAAACAAACAGATTTCTTTTCTGCAGAATTTCTCAGAGCCTTTAATATGCTCATGAGTGTTGTGAATTTCCAAGAGGATCTCAGAATATTTCCCAAATTTATTTGACCCCCAAACCCTTTTTCTATGGAAGCTCTGGTGAGACACACTCTGTGAATGCTGATCTGCCTGCTGGTGTCAGCCGCCAGCTCATTGAGGTAACAATTTTAATCACCATGAATATTAAACTCATAACTCTTATCTCAATCACTGATACATTAATATCAACTTTTCATTCATACGATCATAATTATTCACTACTCATTTTAAGTGATTAGTTGCAGTTCCCCTCTTAGTGCACATTGATTAAACTGCAGTCCTGAGAAGATGTGAAAGTGGTGGACAGGTGCAATGAGCACCCCGGTGGGATTCAGACGATCTGGTCCTGGCTTTATCACAAGTGTGTGACTTGGGACAAGTAACAAGCCTCCTGAGCCTGTTTCTTTTTTGTTAACTGAGCTGTTCTGAGTCAATCTGGGTGTTGAAGCTAGTACAATTCCTCCGGTGTGTGGCAATGAGGAAAGAAAGCACATGTTTCCCCATTCCCACCCGTCGTAGCTCTGATGCCTTCACCTGCGTTACACCAGCTGATGTGTACTGTTCACCCACGATGTGCCGGGCACTGTCTGTGTAGTCCCTGTCATAATGCGAAAACCAGTGACAAATGCATTTAAAATAAATTGGAATAATGAAGGAGAGACTGACTGGGGGACACTTTATTCCATGAAGTTTCTAGCTTTAATGTTTTATATAGCTCCACCCCCCAATACACACACACACACACTAATGTGTGTGTTAAAAATGAAAAACATCATGTTGAAAGAGCTTAAATGAGTATAAGAGACCAGGCAAACTGAAGGAGTTTAGAGAAAGGAAAGATTATCATTTCCCAAGCAAGGTTGTGAGGTCAGAGCTGGAGGGTGTTCTCTACTCAGCAAGAGCATTTCCATCTGTAATGAGAAGCAGGTCCCCAAAGGTTGCGTGTGAGTCAACAGCCCAGAGGTAGAATGTCAGTTGGATCTGCTTGGTTGTTTAGAGCTCAGACTGGGAAAACAGCAAGAACATTTCCTTCTCCAAATACTGTCAGGAGTCCCTGAGAAATCTGATACTAGAAATCAGACAGTCACCTTCTTGATCTTGTCCCTCCACGTGAGACAGTCAATAGCTGAGCCCACCTTTCAATGGAGAAGTAACAGAGCAGTTCAACCTAAAATACTTCTGAGTCTTAGAGCCTGTCTGAATCCTGCAGGTGACATATCAAATATATATGAGAGATGAGTCTGACCATATGTACTTGCACTCATCTGGAAATTACAAAGAATGTCTCTAAAAATATTAAATCTAAGGGTGTAGATAAAACATCCTCAAATAGAGACTTATGCAGACTCCATTTTTAAAAACCTAGATGAGGTTCTGATCAAGAAAGATGTTATCCAAGATTGGAGATGGGGTGGTAAGCTGTCTTCCCTGAGTTCCAGGAATTGAGGAGCAATTCTGAGCCCAAATCCTTAAAACATGCCACAAATCAAGGCCAAGGAAATCAATCTCAGTGTACCAGGCAAGTGAAAGGTCACACATCTGAGCCCCATGTCAAACATGAATGGGAAAAATAGCACATACAAATCAAGGAGGGTCCTTTGGTCACAACCTGGCCCTCCCAATAATTCTCCAAGGGATATTTGACACATCCTTTCCATATACTGGGCTTCAGTTTTTCCATGTGCAAGATTAAAGAGTTGGTACAAGATAGAATATGGTAGATGCATAGCATGGATTCCTGCACTCGTGCCTAAAGACAGGTATTGTCATTTGATCAGAGCACGCTCACCCACTAAGCCCAGGTAGTGCCTCAGAACCTTTTCAACATTGTGCTCCAAAAACTACACCAGAGATGGCCTGGGCATCCCTGCATCAGTAATGTCAAGAATTCCTTCCAGTGAAAACATGCTTTTTAATTCTATGAAAAGCATGCTTCTTTCCGTGGAAGATGTTTGGTCATTCTATTTTACTCTCACCCTATTAGTGCCACTGGCACAGGTTTCCTTTAACCCATGTAAATGACAGTTTTAAAATTGCTGCCCAGAATGTCCTCACCCTGAGTCATGCATCCCAACGTATTGAACCTGAAAGCCACCCATCACCTGAAGTCCTTGATGCTGTGGGCAGTTTTTCCAGTGAAAAATCCACTGTGAAGGCAAAGTCATAGGTTCCAAGGGGCATCTTAATGACTAAATCCCGACTGCTTTTACAACAAAACACATTCTTAATTGGACTTCCTTGGAGACCATCTCCTCTGTGGTGTTTCGAGGAATATTCTTGCCTGGCATCCTTGTGCAAAGGACATGTCACAACTTTTAGTGCTAATTATCCTATGGAGGGGAGAGGAGAGAGACCCTAACCAGCAGCTGGCTCCCCAATCTAGGTCAACTCTCTGGAGTTGGTCTTTTGTTATTTCAATTTCCTCAAGCTCATTATTAGGAGAAACCTATGGCCTCTTGATGAACTGGGCCCCAACTGAATGGAACATTTGATTTTCAGTAAAAGTTTCAGAGTCCTCCTCTCTAACCGCAAGAGGAAGATGATTGCAAAACAAGTTGATGTGAAGGAACTCAGAACAACAAAAGATGCTTATGAAAAAAAAAACATGTATGGCCTTATAACATTTGCTGTATTATTGTGTAATTTTTTTGTTTGTTTTAGTTGCTTAAAACAGCAGCCGTATGTTTGCCATGTTTCTTCCATGGGTCAGGAGTGCAGGCCAGGCTCAGCAGAGATGGTTCACATCTGTTTTACATGGTGGCGGCTCAGGCTGCTTGACTAGGGCTAGAGGATACAAGGTGGCCTCACTCACCTGCCTGGGGCCTTAGTGCCAGCTGTTAGTTGAAAGCCTTGCTCCATCTCTACAGGCATCTTTCTCTCCAGATGGTTTCTCCTCACCCAAAAATCTAGGCACCTTTTTTCATGGCAGCTAACTTCTAAGAATACACCTTATTTTCAAAGCTTGCATTTGTATTCTCCCTGAAACATTAATCTGAGGAGGAACATTAAGACATTGTAGACACCAATAACAGGGGTAAGGAAGAGGAATCTTTGATTTGTGCTCCTACCATCAGGATATGATGACTGTCACCCTCCAGGCTTCTTCTGCTTTTGAGATGCAAAGCAAGTAGGCCAGGAAAGCAGTGGGTAGTCTTCATTAATTGCCTTTCTTAGGTATGAGGTAGAGCAGAAGTCTCCGTGTGTCTCAGTGTGAGATTTCTCCAAACTTCTCCCCAGTACACAGCATGATGGAGTGTAACCATTTGTCAATTATAAGCCCATCCTTCAAATCCACTGCCCACATGTACTCTCTCTGAGTTTATCTCATTACCCACCTGGCTGCAGACTTCAACAGCTGTTCCACTGCCCCTAAAGAATCCACTTGTACCAAAGCATTAGTGAGCAATGTGGATTAATTGACAATTATGGAATGAAAAAAAATTTACATAGCACAACCCTCAGCAAAATTAAGAAGAAATATGTCTCCCCTGTTAGACATTACTCTTTCCCAAGTCCCTTCTCCTTCACAGGATCTCTGGGAGTTTTTTTCTCTCTTTCATTTCCTCCCACTACACCGAGTCTCCCTGAATCCATTCTCATCTCTGCCAGATGTTTCCAGATCCTCCAAATTCATCTTGACTCTATAACCCAAAGTGATTCAGCTCCTTCCTCCTAAATGCTTGACCTTTCTCAGCAAAACATTTTTTTTCTGTTTTAAGAGTTCAGCCCATGAAAATTGTAAGGTACAAAGGAGAAGAACATTCTGACCTAGTTCCACCCACCTATTCCACCATCAATAGCACCACCATCATCACAACCAAAACAACATGACATGACACTGGAAGCCAGTTCAGTGGCCCAGGTCTGCTAATGTGTTAATTCACTCACTATATACACTGAAAGCCCTAATCTATGTCAGACACTATGCTAGTCACTGTATAAGGGTGAACTGTACATGTCTTCATGGATCTCATAGTTTGGTGCATGGAAACCGACACATATAAATGGAATAATGCACAAATGGACTTCAGTGATAGGAGATAAATTGTGTTCTGCTAGGAAATAGGAGAAACATCCCTAGACAGGGTGATGAAGAAGGGTCTCCATGAGGATGGGGCATGTAGGCTCAGATCCGAAGGAGGAAAAGAAGTATTCCTTCTCTTGCCAAATTCTTTCCTTCACCTGCCATCTTCTTGCTCTCAGGGAAACAATCCCAAGGAAAGTTCAGAAAAAGAGAACGTAGACATAAATGACTTTAAGTTGGCAAAGAACTTGGCATGTTCCAGGGAGAGTGAAACAGAGTGTGCTCAGGGAAAATGGCTTGGAGGGAGGCTGGAGAGGCAGGTCAAGTCCGAATTGTACAGGGTTCAGTGTGCCAGGCATTCCTCCCATGGTATGGTCAGGGAAGCAGAGTCACTGCAAGTATTGTAGAAATCAGGAATTTATTGTTATAGGAATTATTCCTCACTCACATTTGGGAGGCACTGGGAAGTGGATATCTGAAAGCTGGGAGCTGAAGAATCAGAAAAAGTCCCTGAAGCACCAGCCAGGTGGACAAGTGAGAGCTTGCAGGATAATCCAAATTTGCAAACATCTCAGACCCCTAAAGGGGAACTGATAAGAGGGAGCTCAGGAGAGGTCTCTGGGAGCTGTTGTCTCTGGGAAGCAGTAGCGTTTGTATCACAGCTGCCCATGGAGTTGCAGCCAAGGTCCTGGGTCGTTGTCAGCAGCTGGGAAGCTGAGCTGGAGGCAGAGGCTCACGGACTAGTGGGGCCTGAGGCCTCTTCTGTGCCTGTCCACTGCCACATACGACCACAGCAACCTCCTGAGAGTAATCACACTGCTTTTCTTCCACTACAAGTCCCTTTCTCAGCCAACTCTAAACCAGAACCCTATGGGAAGGGATTCTGGGAAACAGAACCACCAACACCCCCAGGTGAGGGTTTAGACTTTACACTCATAGAAAGTAAAGCCCACTTGCCTTTACTGCTCTAGAGCCTGAGATAGAAAATAGCAGTTCTTCTCTGCCATGGACCTTGCCTGCGTTTTATGCTTCCAGCCCCCATATTCCTTCATATTTGATCATTGCTAAGAATGTTCCTAGGCCCTACGTCATTCAAGTATTCCTTTTTGTGGTAGACAACTGGTAGTATCATGTATTCTCCTCGTGGGCACTTAAGTTCCTCTCTGCAGGTCCAGATGCAACACACCTTCAGAGTGTGGTATGGGGGTTGGAGAGAGGACAGGACATATGTACTACCCACTAGATGGTAGTCAGGGGACAGTCTACCCACATAAACCTGTAACTCGCCCACCTGCAAAAGGATGTGGCAGTCCCTACCTCATAGAGTTGTTAAGGGGATTAAATTAAATAATGCATTATAAGCAGAAAGCTTATATGCAAAATGTTTTGTTCATAAAGAGTGCTCAGTTAAGGTTAAGTCACCTTTTCTTTTCCTCTGCTGTGCTGCCTGGGCTAACACTAACACAACCTTGGGGTTAGACATTGCCCTGTTGACTTCCTATTTCTCTTTATTGCATGCCACCAATATCACAACCATTATTAAGCTTCTAAGCAGGATAAACCAACTCTTTCATTTATCACCCTTTCTAGTACTTCAACACTGTAATTAGCTTCCTCAACTGTAAACAGGCATGGTAATAATGGTATCTAATTCAGATTCCTTACTAGGAGTGAATGAGATAATATGTGAAAAGGGGTTAGAACACAGCTTGGCACATGGGAAAGACTCCATGAATGTTAGCTGCTCTCATTACTGTGGCCATCATTACCACATGCATTTCCCTATCACAGAAATTGTCCAAGTCCCCTGTGGTGTGATTGGGAGGACCCATCAGAGTACTGGACTCTAAAGTTTTTTTCCTATCCTCACATAATGAGTGAGATGATGGTAAAGGTCAGGTGAAGGCCTCCACTGTTGTCTTTAGGAGAGCTCTGTGCCTTCGAGGGCATTCCTGCGAGGTCACAGAGGAACTGTGCTCTGTTTCCCTCTGATCTGAAACTCCAGAGCCTCTCCAGGGCAGATGGGCAATTTCAAGCTCGATTAATGACTTTCCCCAGGAGCCCACTATGTCCTTGTGTAAAAAGCCCAGAAATGTTAGCTGAAGGGACAGACTCATCAATGTCCCTTTCTAAGATCCTCTAACATATACATAATTATCTTCTTGAATGTCTATATATTATTTCAATAATAAAAAATAATAATGTCCAGTATATATTGAGCATTTAATATATGCCTGACACTATGTTGAATGCATAAGATCCATTATCTTTTATCTTCACATTGGCCAATGAAGTAGAAGCTGTTATATCAATTTTATAGAGGATGAGACTATTTTATATACATATGTGTAAACATTTTGTATAAATATATATATAAACATTGTTCTAGTGCTGGCTACTCAGCAGTCTGAAATAATCCAGAACCCTTCTTACTATGTACACACTTCACACAAATAGAAATGGTGGATAAAGTATTACAATTTAAAGCAAAACCACATGCCCATAGCTTAGTTTTAAAGTAAAGAAAATGACCAAGTACCAGAAATAAAGAGAGAATTGAAAGCTAGAGTGATAAATATAAAATCTTATGCTGTGGCCACCCTGGTGAGTAGGGGATAGTATTGGAGACAGAAAAATGCCTAAATGTTTATGGGCTTAGATTTCAATCTAATGTAGACATAGGAGATACGGTCTGAAATCTGTAATAGGTGGAAAGTTGGAACTGAGGCCTGAATTGTTAGTGAAAACAGAATTAGAAAAACTCCAACCACCAATACTGGGAATTTACAAAGAAATCTCTCTCCCCTTAGGGCTCTATGGAAAATAAAAACCTTAAACTTTCATTGCAGTTGGGTTTGGAAACTGAACTACACAATATTAATCATTCCGAAATCTCAATCTAACAGATTAGTATCAAAGGCAATTCCTGGTTTATGGTACCTCTGAATCCCTTGACAGGAGCCAAAACAAAGTACTCAGAAGCATGATTTACTCTGCAAAATGCACGAACTTTCCATAAGAAAAATTAGTCCTCACTGAAGATGTATTAACAATAAAAATTTACAAAATATATGAGGAAGTGACTAGCCACAGGGGAGTTGTAATGATCATAATCGTCAAGGAACCAACACTCCCAAGAACCTGAGTCATGCCACAGTCCAAAAGGGACTACAGAATAATGATTTTTTAAATCATTAAACAAATAAACAGAAGCATAGTAACCATAAGGGAAAAATAAGATAATATAACAAAAGGCAAGATTACTTTGAAAGGTAAGGAAATTGAATGACTAGACATTAAAAATTGAGTTCCTGAAATTCAATATCCAATGGGTCAATTGAATGTCAGACAGGACACATCCAAGTAGATGACAAGTGAGCTGGGACATCAATCTGAAGAAAGCCGCACAGGGATGCAGGACACAAAACACAGAAGGAAGCATAAGATCTGATGTGTAGAACGAGAAGATCCATCATTTCACTAGTAGGATTTGTACAAGCAGAAAATAAAGAGAGTAGGGGAAGGCAATGTTTAAACATACAACTATGAACTCTCCAGAGTAGAAAAGACATAAATTTTTAGAACATAAGTCCTGAGCAAGAAGGGTTAGATGGCCTTCTCAAGGCAGGATAACCAACAAGCAGTAGAATCAGGTTCAGATAGACTCAATAGAATGCAAAGCTCCCCATTTTAACCAGCACCCCACACTGCAGGCAAATCTTTGGCATTAACCTTGAGGGCTCAAATCAGGAGTAATTCATGGAACCCTTAAAGTTGAATTCTATGTGGTTCAAACACAATTACAATCACGAAGCTGTCAAGCCAGCATTTTCTAAAATGTGTTTTAAAGAACATCTGTCCTATGAGACGTTTTTTGGGGAGAGGGGTGTAGAGTAAGAGTGAGGAGGCTTCTCTGATCAAATAGGTTCGGAAAACAATATATAGCACACATCTTTATGTAGGAAGTATCAGTATATTAAACTTTCTGATTTGTCTGGAATAAAGATATCTGTTTGACTCCAGCACATATTTCTCCCCAAATAGCAAGAACTATTAACCTTCAGAAGACTCTGTGTGTCACCTCCATGTACAATTTTGGAGACACATAATTATTCAACTTTCTTTGAGTGCTACCAGTTTTTCAATGTTAGGGAGAAGTAAGTTAAGGAATTCACTAAAACCAAGGCAGCCTTCTCTATTTTTAGACAGCTTTTATTGACAGAAAGTTCTTTCTTATATTGAAAGAAAGTGCTTTACCTTCTACCCATTGGTACTAATTACATCCTGTAAGGTTACAGAGAAAATGTCTTAATGGTTAAATAAAATGGTTAATTTATGCTGCAGCCACAAATGACTGCTGGATTTCAGTGGTTTACAACAAAAATTTCTTTTTTCTTGCTAATGTACAGATTAGCTCCAGGTGAACAGAAGCCGTGCTCTTTGATCTTCATTTCAGGGCACACACTGAAGACACATCTTGGTCTTATAACCCAGGAGACAGTGAATGGCGGAACCACACCTCATTGTTAAAGCTCAGCTGTGGCAATCACTTCTTCCTCTCACATTTCATTGGTCAAAGCAAGTCACCTGGCCCAGCCGATTATCAGAGAGCATAAGGTATGGTCCTTCCAAGGACGGGACAGTCAATGTCTGGGAACTACAATACAGTCAACCGAATGGTCAAATTCCTCTGTCAGAAATATTTGAAAATAGCTATCATGTGACATTCACCCTTGTCTTCCCAGCTTCTCTGGGTTGCAATTTCTTTTTTATTCTTCTACGACATGATTTTGAGCCTTTTGGGATCTCCTTTCCTTGGATATGTTCCAGTTAATATGAATATTAGTAGTAATAATAATGACTAGCGGATATAAGCCTGCGGCTGTGCTCAGTCCTTTACTGGCATCCTCACAGCAGCCCTGGGGATTGTACTCACTGTACAAATGTACATATGGGGAAACTGAGGCTCAGAAGCCTTAATTTAACCAAATTGACGCAGCTGGCGCATGGCAGAGTGTCTGACTATGAAGCTCAGCTCTTAACCTCTGACGCATGCACTGCCTCCCTGTGTAGCTCTATTCCCTGGGTTCATATGAGAAGCTGAAGATGAGACCTTTCCCCTTTTAAGCACATATGCTGTGGGACATAAATGTCCAAAAGTGAGATAGAAACTCTGTGATACAACATTTGAATCAAAAATAAGGATATGTTGGCACATCTTTCAAAAGTGCAGGTCCTCTAAGCACCTGGAGGCCCATTTATGCATTTAATATGCATTAAAACCATCTGTACCTTCTAGGTGCAATAATCAACAGAGTAATTTATGGACATGATTTGGATCACAGATGGAAATAATTGTTTTACTTTATATATCAACACTGATTTTTCATAAGTGACCACTTCGAGCACAACGTTGAGAAGGATCTGGAGGGACCCTTAAGAAAGAGTGGCATCATCAGTAAGCAATGTCTGATAAAAGAAAGAAAGAAGGAAGCTATGCTATGTACACCAAGCATTTGTCATCCTTGTCCTGGGGACCTGGGGAAAACCACCCATATGGTCCAGAGAATGGATCTTCTTGGAGAACCATTGAACTAATATTTAATTTTATTTTTTAAAAAGGGGAAAATTGATATTATTTTAGCATTTACCATTGAGCACATATTTTATTTCACTTGCTTCTCACAACACAGTGCAAATGGGTATAGTGTTCCCATTTCACAGTCAAGAAGATGAAGGCTCAGAGCTGCTAACTAACTCTTTCTGAGACCCATAGCTAGTCAATGGTGAAAACAGAACTCAGTCCTAGGTCGGATGGACTCTTGATACTACAGCATAGAACATTTCAAAATCTTCAGAGCTCTGTAAAATGTACCACTGTTCAACTAGTTGTTTTGCCATGATATGGCTCAATTCCAGGACATCCAACACCTTTCCGTTCTGTTCTGTTCTTGTCTTTCCTCCTTCTCACTGGCTGAGGACTCACTCCTCTCAGAACGCAAATGGCTTTGAGGAAAGACACTTTGTGTTGGACCAGATCGTGCCTCCTAAAGGTAGCAGGTTTGCATCACGACTTTACATAAACGCTCTTGGCACTGACGGCGGGAAGCAGGCAGCAGAGTGACTCTGCTATGTGACAAATATAGAGCTGCTGTCCTTAAAGCTCTAACAAGAGACTAACCCTCAAGGGAGACGCCATGCAATAAATAATTTTTGCCATAACACATTTCTTCCCTTTGCATAAATTTAACACCCTGCTCTCTGTACAATATGTGATCTTCCTGCTAACTCCCCATAGACAGAAATAGCTCTGGTAAGATGTGATAAAAGACAAGTGGCAGAAAGGAAAGGAGACACGACACATGGAAAAACTTGACTTTAGTGCCGGCTTTTTCACAATGAATATCATTTTTTTTGCATTCTTCCCAATTAACAATATCCAAAGGATGACCAACGTGGAAAGATCACCAGTCTTATGGGCTTTCCAAAGCATTAAATGAACTGTGTTTTTGGATTCTAAGATGCTGGTTTCCTGTTTTCTCTTTCAGGTATTACCTGCATGCCAGCCTCTATCTTCCTTCTGTTCCCCACAACAATGGTCACGGGACCACCTTCCTCACCCTAAACATGGAGGGAAGCCTGTCGCCAGCCTCACGACCAATCCTGCCTCCAGTGGAAGGGTTTTTAGAAAGTCCAGCAAAACTCAGATATTCAACTATCATATCTCTGGTTTTGTGGCTCAGTTCAGGTTGTTGTAGGACTTTGGGGATACACGAATAGACACAGGGTCTTTCTTTCTGTAGATCAGACATCACACACTACATAACAGTCTGCCTTAGATGTTTTGAATCTACCTAAATAATTTCTCCCATATTTTATATCCCCTAAACAAAGTCTTTTGGCACCTGGAAAATCTTTAATTTGGGAGCAATACCTTGTGTTCTCTTTGATCTAGACAACTTGCGCAGCCTGTTTCCATCTCTAGGAAGGAAGCACACTGTTTATAAAGAATCCCTCATTCCTGAAGAGAGAAGCCATCCTGATTAGGTAAAGACATGTGCTCAGGATTTCTTTATTGCCAGAATTCTGATAGTAGCGCCTTTTCTCTTGCATTGTCTTTTTCCCATCTCATGTCATCTGTTGGGAATGCCAATCACCCATCCTCTGAACCTCCAGGCTTCTGCGTGACCACCTGATCTGCAACCCCGCCTCTGGAAGTCGGACAACAAGAAGAGTTCCAGGGAATAAGCACATGACTACAGTGAGAGCATTCAAGTCACATGCATGGAATTGGCCAGTTTTTCAGTTTCAAGTGACAAAATCTCCCATCCAAACCTGTTTAAACCAAAAAATAAATAAATAAATGAATAAGACATAGGATGCTATGTAAACTGAAAAGAAAGAGTAGATTTACTTCAGAAAGAGTCAGAAGACTCAACTGATATCATCTAATAACAGATCTCTCTCGATGGGCTCTTTGTTTTCCTTCACCCCCATATCCAGGTCTCTCTGCATTTGTCTGCGTTGGCTTCACTGTCAGGCAACTTCTTCCAACATGATAACAAAGGTGCCCGTGGACAGCTCCAGGCTAAGGCTCCATAGCACTGGCAGTCTGGAGGAAGCAGGATACTTCTTTCCCAACTGATCCAGTCCCAGGACTGACTTTCATTTGCCGAGCTTGTGCCCAGGGACCCGTGACTAAATAGCTTAAACCACTTTTAGGTGAAGTTCTGTCATATGTAATCGGAAGAGATGGCTCCTTTCTGATGGAATGTCGACTTAGACCTTGGCTTATTAAGAACCCATAGGATGGAGATTAAGACCAGCAGAAGACACACCAGGACATAAACATAAATGAATTTGGAGGGATGATAAACAAGACAGAACTAACCCCAGCTCTCCTCTCTCATCTCTCTGGACAAAGTCACTAGCCGCCTAACATTGCTTAAGTGGGAAGTTCTATCCACTGTTGCACCTGTCTGGTATGGTACATGTCTCTGTATGGGGGTCAAATGGACTAAGAGGTTTAAATGTTTTTGTGGAAGTTTAATCCTGAGCACTGAGATTGATACCACTTTGCCTCCTACCACAATGCTAGTTGGCATCAAAGGTCAAAAGAGTCTTCTAGTTACTGCTTTCATTATCTCAATGAGCCAAGAAAAATCAAAGATATGGAGTGAGAACACTAATAATTAAGCTCCTGCTGCAATCCTATGACCCAGGCTCCCATTCTTATCACTCAATCCATGCCTAGGTCATATGTTCCAGTTATAGTGTTGGTGGCTGGTCTGATATATAAGTCCCCCTAGGACTTTGTTCCCCTAGAGACTGAAGCTATGTCCTTGAACCCCCCCCCCC
>VBSM01001124.1:71883000-71898657 GCA_008086735.1 Cheirogaleus medius
ACACCCAGGCAGTGCTGGAGAGCTGTTCTGTGCTGGCATTCCTGCAGGATAACCATAGTCGGCCAGATTGGTGAAACTCGTTGCCCCAAACTCAGTTACAGAAAATCTCCACTGAAACCACCTCTAGCTCAACATACCCAGCAATTAAGTGCATGCACCAAATCTCTTCTCTCCAATTTGCTCTTTCTCTGATGCTCTCAGCTTCAGCAGACAGCATCACTATTTTATCCTTCTCCCAGTCCCGAAATGCAGAGGCCATCCTTGACTCTTTGCTTTTCTCTAACCCCACCCCATGCCCAATCATTCAATCCTATTAATTCTACTTCCAATAGTTTCTCAGGATTATTTCATTTTCTCCATCTCCATTGCTAGCACGTTGGCCCAAGCCATCAGCATCCTTCACTCTAACTACAAAGCTATCTATTTCCATCCATGCCCTGCTCCAGTCAATTTTTCACACAACAGCCAGAGTGATCTTTCTAAAACAGAAGTTGAATTGTATCAATCCCATACCTAGTGTCCTCCAATGGCTTCCCGTTATCTTAGTCCCTATCCATCCTCTATTTCTTAGATTAAATGCAATTTCTGTAGGTCAGTTTCCCATGACAACTTTTATAGCATCCTACATTCAATCTTCATAATGTTTATCACAACTGGAATGTACCAATTATTTGTGTCACTATTAGCTAAGATCTGCCCTCCTGGTAAATTAAATTCTGTCAAGGCAAACACTTTTATAGTGTTTTTATAGTGTGTCTAGTTCTCTCCCCATTTCCCCAGAACCTAGTTCCCCACATGGTTAAATTCAATAAATATATAATGAATAATCTTATAAATGGATGTCATAGCACATCCAAGCAGTGTTTAAGCAGAGCCTATGTAAATCATCATTCTGGAACACAGCAGAGAGAAAGCTCCGCTGTGAAAGTTGGACTAGACGCTTCACAGAACTCCTTCCACGTAAGTCTTTGATTCTCTCTTAGAGTCTCATTGTCCTAAGGCTAAAATTGGCCGCCATTGCTCAATGTTACAGCTTCAAACATAGACGGTACAAAAGGTAAATGCTGAGATTTCAGTACTTATCATCCTATCACAGGAGGTTCTGATGGCTATTATTAATATATTGTGTTCATTGTTTCATCTCATTCGTATTTCATTTTCAAGCCTTTCTCCTAAAAATGGGAGAAGGGGACAAAGTTCTATTGATCCAATTTATCATCATAAAAACTTAAGCCTACCAATCTGATAAATTAAGGGATGGTTATAGGCCTTATGAAAAGACTCACCGAAGGGATTCCTTGAAACAGTAAGTTCTCTGAGGGCATTTAAAATTGGATTTGATTTACAAAAATTTGATTTGCACATAACTATTCAGGAACATATTGATTGCTTTAAGTGAGGTACACCAGGACATAACTACCTTTAATCTTTCATAACAAAGGAAGCAATTGAAATTGCTTTTGCCAAGCAATTTCTGAAATTGAGGGTTTGATCTCTGCTGGCTTTCCCTCACCCAGAAGACTCCCTCTCTCCCTACACACTTTCTTTCACCTAATTAAATGAGGTAACCATTTCGGATTATTTGTAGAATGTAGTTTCTGACAGAATCACACTCTCATCTTAGGGATACTGAAAAAACCTGAGCTAGAGGCTTAATTTCACTTGCCTCCCTCTCTATTAATACAGACCCTTCTTGTTCTCGCTTCTCGGAAGCATTGTTAGAGAGAGATCGATTTGTCGGTTATTAAAAAATGGTCAATTACCATGGTATTAGCTGGACCCATATTCTCCAACCACAATGTTATTTTCATCCCACGAAAAAGTTTACCCTTTGTGTGTGTGTCTGTTTGTTTGCTTTATTTAGTTTGTGGTGCGGAGCGCCTAATAAGGAATCCTGGCGCTAGTTTGTTCCATCCCTAGATTGAATTTCTTTATAGATCAGCCTCAGTAATTCATTTCCCAACTGGCTCTGATCAATACAGCTTGACTCGGCTTAAGGTTGGAGAAACTAGCAAAACCGTGGTACTGATTGGGTTTGTCTTTTATAAAGGGTCTCTTTGATGGTGACCTGTCAAACTGACCCTCAGCCTCTTAGTGGAGTCAGGACTGAGCGCTATGCAAGCAGCAAAGCTGTCATTGTCCTGTTCTCTTTGATTCCATGAATCCAGAGGCCAGAGAGGCATCTACAGAAGCAGCATGGTGTGAGGGGAAAAATGAGTAATGGCACATCAGGGTACGGAAGCCCCTGGCCCGGTTGTACTAAGGACTTGCTGTTGAGCTTCAGTGAGTGGCCAACTACGCTGAGATTCCGTTTCAGCCTCTATAGGCTAGGACAGCTGGACCTGTTGCTATCTAAGGCTCCACTGAGCTCTGAAGTACCAAGATTCTATGTAGAGGCAGAAAGCCTGCCATATCCTCAAGCATTAGCCTCACTTTTCAACAGTGCTCCCTGAAATGAGCACCATTTGGGTAAAGGAATGGGAAAACATTGTTCCTAGATCACAGAAAAAAATACATGCCCTCTCCCACAAGGATTCC
Source organism: Cheirogaleus medius (assembly GCA_008086735.1). Lineage (NCBI taxonomy): Eukaryota > Metazoa > Chordata > Mammalia > Primates > Cheirogaleidae > Cheirogaleus > Cheirogaleus medius. Next base: position 71,885,539 of record VBSM01001124.1, read on the forward strand.
AGACCAGGCTTTCATCTTTTCTAGCTGCATGGCTTTGGCCAAGTCACATTATCTCTGTTTCTTATGTGTAAAATTGTGACACACAATTCTGCCCTTCATCCATTAAAGGGTGAGTATCAAATTAGGTCACAGATGTGAGAAGCACTTTAGAAAGCAAGGCAGAATGTATTAAAGGGTCTGTTAATCGGGTAGCTATTGCAGTGCCAGAGAACAGAGGCATATACACCAACCTGGAGCTTCATACAGCTGGCCTCTTCCTGCTGCCTGCTCTCCCACCCTCCTCACTGCAGCTGTAGTTCGTGCTAGCCCAGAAATCATGACTTGTTTACAAGCTCTTTCGAATGCAGGGACTCATTAGTGTAGGCAATGGCACCTATCCTTGGGGACTACTGCAGAAATTCAGCCAAGTAAGTTCAGCCATTCTGTTCACCCCACCCTAAACCTAACACTCACTGGCCAGCTAACCAGTCAGTGCTCTGCCCCACAAACTGGGAGCACAGGGCTTACAAACGCTGCAGGATAGGATCAATCATGAGAATGAGCTGACCTCATAGCCTTTTGGATCAGTAGTGGCATCCGAAGACTATGCTGTGAAGTTCTAACAGGAGGCATGTTTGTACTTTTTTCATAAAATATTACTGACTTTTTCCTTAAATGGAATATCTGTAGACCCTAGAATCTGGAGATATAGTTATATTCAGTGGACTTTTCTTTTACATATCCATAATGTCCTGCATTCTTACTCTAAACTAGATTTTGCACTGGGCACTTTCCATAAATGATATCATTTAATGTGTTCTTTGCAACATCTCTGTGAAGCAAGTATTTACTTAGTAACCTTTCTTGAATGAATGAACAAAGTACAAAATGAATACAGTTAAGTTATGAACATTTGTTGAATGTTTTCTACATGCTAGGCATGGTTAAGCGTTGGAGATTTGGAAATGACCAAAACAGTCAAGGTAGCCATTGGCATTGCGCTTGTGATCTAAGAACTATGATCCCCATTTGTAAAAACAGGATAACAGCACAGAAGATGAATTAACTTGCCTGAGGTCACACAGATAGACAATGTTAGGTCAAGGGATCAAAAGTAAGTCTGGCTGTGATCACAATGTGCTAACTAACACAAATTTATCTCCCGTACCCAAACAATAATAAAACTGTACAAATTGTGTGAAGTAAACTTTTCAGGCATTGGACATCAGCCAGCACAGGACTATAATCCTGAAGAAAAGAGAATCACCCAATACAAACCTTGTTGTGTTCTGGCTTTCTGCTTGGGATCACTTTCCCAACCTCAACACAAGGAGGTGGGGCCAGAGTGAAATGGTACTGCTAAGCCCAGGAGGCAGAGTCCATGTTTGCTCAACAGTACCAGAGAGATAGGAGCTGCAAGAAACACAGGGTGAGGCATAGGTTTAGGGGTTCCCACTGCATGTGCACAGGGAAAGATGAATATAAAGCCTAACAGACAGCAGCTGCTGGGAGCTGAAAACTGAAGGAGAATTGCAGAGGTCATGGAATGCTGAGAGATATTGGAGTTCTAGGCCATTTAGAGTGCAGAGGCTTCACAGAGCACCTGCAGTATTTAGGTAAGACCTCAAGGACCAATTTCAGAAAGGCCAAACTTTAGGAGTAAGGATCAAGACCTAGATCCAGGATCAATCCTTAGGATAATGACAAAATGAAAACAAATCAGGCTTAACAAGGTAAAAAACCAAGCATGGAAAGTTGAGAGAATCTGCCCATAATTAATATCCCACAACAGAATTTGATGTTATAAACATTCTTGGACAAGTCTTTTCTTAGACATACCTTTTCATTTATTTTGGGTAAAAACTTAGCCATGAAACAGCTAAGTCATAGGATAGATGGAGGTTTAACATTGTAAGAAATAGCCAAACAGTTTTCCAAAGCATTTGTATCATTACATTCCAACTACAGTGCATGATGGTTCTGGTTGTTCCACATTCTAGACAATATTTGGTGTTATTCTTTAAATTTTAGCCATTCTAGTAGGTGTGTAGTGATATTTTATTGCGGCTTTAATGTACACTTCCCTGATGACTAGCCCCAATAGGGAAACAACACAAATATCCACCAACAGGAGAACATATAAGCATGTAATATTAAATTAACTCAATGAAATGCTAATTACCAATCAATGCTATGAAGTACTGATATTCACAACACGAATGAGTGAAAGTAGCTAGACAGAGTACATACAGTATGATACATTTATACAAAGTTCAAGAACAGGCAAAACTAATCTATGGGGATTTAAATCAGAAAACTGGTTGCCTTTATGTCAGTGAGGATTGAATGAAAAGGACCATGAGAGAACTTTCTAGAAGGATTAAAAAGTTCTTTATTTTTATTGTTTTTTTTTTGTTAGAGGAAGGTGTGTATTTGTCAAAATTTATTGAATTGTACCTTTAAAAATCTGTTTATTTCCCTGTAAAAAAATTTTACCTCAGTTAAGATAATCCAGTCTGTCTGACTCCAAAGACCATATTCTTTCTACCATACTGTGCTACAAAGCAGGCAAAAGCTAACACCTGGGAATTCTGCTACCCAGAAATGAGGCAGCAAGTCATGGAGAAAAAAAAATAATGGATTTCTCTTCCAGTGAGCATAAGAGAACAAGCTGTTTATAAAAGTTACATAAATATTTTTAATTATTCTAAGATACTATCATTATTGTATATAAATTGTCGTAACTATTAAAGCAGTAGTACACCCTAGGGGCTTTGAAAATGCTGGCCATTGGTATTAGTTATTTATCTACTGTTGCATAAGAAACCATCACAAAACTAAGTAGTTTATAACAACAATCTTTTTTTCTCTCATTTTTTATGGGTCAGGAATTTGGGAGTGGTTCAACTGGGCCATTTTGGCTCAGTTGTTTAACAAAGTTGTGGTCAAGGGGTCAGCCGGGCTGCAGCCATCTGAAGGCTGGGGGGTCCACTTCCAAGTTCACCCCAAGGTTGTTGATCTGCCTCATCCTTAACTAACCGGCTGTTCACAGGAGGCTGAGTTCCTCACCAAGTGGACCTTTCCACAGGACCAATAAATCGACTACGCATGGTACAAAGTCATGAGAACTATTTGGGAACCAAGTATTGTTGAGAATATCTGGCTTTTTGGGAATACTTGAGTATTCTTTCATATCTAGAACTGGGAAAGACTTGAGATGTAAGAGCGGCTGGGAATCTGCATGAGTGATGGGATACAGAGCACTAATTTCGGAGAGCGACCCTGCTCTCTCCACTGACCGGCTGTGGGCCCTGTCACAGGTCCTTTAACTTCTCTGAGCTTTTTTCCCCTCAAAAGTAAAGCAGAGATAATAAAACCTATGCAGGTTATTGTGAAAATTAACATAAATTAACATATGTGTGATTACTTGGCGGTAGATGTGCTCCATGTTTGTTTCCCCATCTGTCCTGCTGGAAGGGCAGGACCAGTGGAGGGAGCTTTAATTTCCAGCAAGCTTGAGAGGCCTGGATGTCATCAGGGGAAGGAAAAAGAGGCAATGACAGAGAATCTACACCACATTCACCCTCTCGTTGCTTAAAGACAAATGAGTTATCAACTATCATTTATTTGGGGTACTAAAACACTAAGTTATTGCCATAGAGACATAATTATGAGTAACTAAATGGAAGCGTTTTCTGAAATCTTTTTAAGTTAAAGTACTAAATATCTACCTTTTCAAGCAATCCATATAAACATAAGTCAAAAACTATAGCACATATCTTATTTTCTTCCAAATCAAACCAGTGAGTTATTTGTGGAAATTTTGTCAAAATGAAATCCTCTCTCACCTTATTCCAAATGTACAACTTGCACCTTTTTCCTCTGGAAGTGGGAACTGGCACACCAAAGAAACCTGCAGTTTAGCCTTGTTTTGCTTCTGCATCCCAGTAAAGGTCTGTGAGCAGGTAAGTGGCTGTTGAGAAAGATCTTCCAACATCAGGATAAACCTGGGCTCCCTTTGCTAGAGAATTCCATAGAGGGATCCTTTAAGGTTTGAAAGAGACCTGTGAGCTCCTATCACCTCCGCCCTTCTTTCTCATACTCAACAACCAGTCCCCCACCAAGCCAAAATTCACCCTCAACCTAAAACACATTTCAAATCCATCTGACCTAAGCAGTGACTATAGCCTCTTAACTGGTCTCCCTCCAGCTACTGTATTCTACCACCCTAACTTGTTTTCCCACAGCAACCACAGTGGTTTCTTAAAAACACAGAACTGCATCACTTTTCTCTTTGGAAAGAAGGCTGAAAGGCCTTTGAATGGATTCTTGTTGTATTTAAGATAAAAAGCCAGATTTGTTAAGGGACCATCAGGGGTCCACTTGGACCTGCATGCTTTTGTCCTGGTCTATTGCTCAACCTCTTCTGTAGGTACTTAACCCCATGGTACTGAGCGTTCTTCCAACTCTTTAATGTTCCAGCTCCTTCCTTCTTAGAATCTTTGCATAGTCATACCTTGGCCTAGACTACCCTCTCTCCTACTTTTTATATATCTGGTTCCCTTTCACCTTTCATCTCAACTTAATGTGACCTCCACAAAGTGGTCTTCCTTGATTCCAACAGATTTCCCTATTATTCTCTGCTACCATTCCATTCATTTTATTTAGCACTTAACCCCAATTTGTTATTATAAATGGATTTGTGATTTGACTTGTTTGGTGTCAGACTCATCCATTGGATGTGAGCCCCATAATGACAGTAGTGATGTCGTATTTGTGTATCACACTGTAACAGTGCACTTCCCTGTGCCTGACCCCGGAAGACATTCAATAATTATGATGGAGGGATGGGTGGATGGATGAGTAAACAAAGGAGATAAGTTATCATATTTACTAGGAAACCCAAAATATTTTCAAAACCCCATCAGATGGCCCTCTCTGGAGCATTCATTGACCATAGACCTGGTGGGAGCCTATCCTGATGTCAGGCAGTATCTCTTGGAGGAAAAAGCAAAGCTTGGAGGTAATAAGAGAACCTGATTCCTCCTGGTACTTAATATATTTCCAGTTTTCCAAGTGACTTTCAGTAGATTTTGGAGTTTTTCTGAGCCACAGCTTCCTCCTGGTTAAGACCAGGGTTTGCAACCAGATCAGGGATGCTTAACTACAAGGGCCCTGGTCTGTCTCCCATGGATGTCCATTTTATCTTATTTTAGGGTAGTTAGCTTTCATCAAATTTTAAAATATTCTTGACTCCAAAAAAGGTTAAGAAATATAAGATTAGTTTAACTCTAAAATTCCATTTGCTTCTGACAATTTGCATTTCTATAAAAGGAAGGTCCGATATTAGTCAAGATTAGATATGGTTACATGTAACACCGACCCAAAACAATAGTGTCTTAAACAAGATTGACGTCCATTTCTGTCTCTCTCTCTCCTACAGGTCTGGAAGTGAGCATTCCAAGGCTGGTAAGGATTCCAAGCTGCCAGAGACTCGTGTTCCTTCTGTCTTTTGTTCCACTATCCTTTGAGCATGGCCTTTGTCTGAAAGGATATTTCGCCACATGGAAAGATGGATATTCCAGCCAGCAGGCCTGGGGTAGAGGAGGGAGAGTAAGAGGAATGCCCCTGACCTTTAAAGCCAGAAGTGGAAATGTCACACAGCACTGCTGCTAACTTCCCATTGGCTACACCTAGCTGGAAGAGTGTCTGGGAAATGCAGATTTTATTCTGGATGGCCATGAGCTCAGCTAAAAATCAGAGATTCTAATACTTTGGAAGACCAGGGCAATGAGTCCTTGCCAAATTCAGGGATTCTGTATGATCTTAAGAGATGTGTCAGAGCTGCCCACTATCACAAGAGATATGCTAAGTAAAAGGGAATTAGGCTCATAGGCTGCACTGAGTAACAGAATTTGCAGAGTTTGGAACATCTAGTAGAATGTCAGGTTGCAAGGGAACTCAAGAGTTGTATAATATAGAGCCCTTTTTGTTGCCATAAATCCTTCCGTAGCATCCATCATAGTTTCTTCCTGAATTTAATTCAGTTATATATAGAATGAGTAACTTATTGAGCACTTATATCTACTATATGTAGAGACACTGTATCAAACACAATATAAAGAGTCCCTTCCCTCAGGGAGTTCACAGTCTAATGTGGAGACAGACAACAGACCTTCCCACAGAGGATAACCAATTCTCACAGAAGACAGTGGGCACAGAAAGAAGGGGACCCTACTCGACCTTCTTGGGAATCTCATGATTCAGGAAGGACCTTCCGTAGGAGGACCCCAAGCTGAGTTTTGAAGGATAAGTAATGGACATAGCACCTGGCAAGGAAGAAGAAAAGGAAGTACATCATCTCTGAAGGATGACTGAGAATGAAGGAAGGGATAGAGGAAGGGAGAGAGGGAGGGAGGAGAAGGAGATGGGAAAACAGAATTTATTGTACTGAGAAAAAAAAATCACTAGAGCCTTTCAGATTGCTGACCTGGTAACAATTAGGACTGAACTAAGGCTTAAAATGTTATTATATATAGTATTTTTATTATTAAAAAATAGTAGTGATGTTTTATGGAACAAACAGGCTGTATTTCCTTTTTCCTCTACTATTTTCATGCACACACCCCATTACGCCAGATGTCTGTGCTCATTTGAATGTCCATCTCCTCTCCAGATGGTGAGCCTCAGAGGGCAGAGGTTGTGTCTATTTATCTCTGTAGACTCAGACTCCAGCAGGGTCTGACACAATAGCAAGATCAATAATTGCTTGGCAAATGAGTGAATGAGCAGGTGTTAGCCTGATGAAGGGCGGGGAGGCTTCTAAGCTGAGGAGACAGCATCAAAAATGATAGGGAAGGTGGGTGGATTCTTCTCTGCTGGGGGCCAATGTGCACACTGGGGCAGAGGGAGTGAAGGCAGTTGGGTGAGAAAACCACCACCCAAAGGTACTTCCTCAAATGCTGCAGCCTCCTCCAACCCCCACCCCCAATCAGGTATAATGCTAATTGCTTAAGTCCTTCTTATATGGTGCCTGGCACCATTTGCAACCATGCAGCTAAGAAGTAGTGCATAGTGATTAAGGCTGCAGACTCACTTCCTGGGTACAAATCCTGACCCAGCCACTCTCTAGCTGTGTGATCTTGGGCAAGTCACTTAAACTCTCTATGAGGAAGTTTTCTCATCTGGAAAATGGAAATAAAAATGTCTATATCATGGGCTTGTTGTAAGGTTTAAATGAAAAAAAAAAACCACTTAAAGTGATTAGAATGGTGCCTTGATTATTAGCATTTAATAAATGTTAGCTATTATTAGGTAGGTAGATAGATAGACAATATATAGATGGAGACAGAGATGATAGATGATGGGTAGATAGATAGACATGTAGGTAGATAGGTAGGTAATCTGCCCTATTGGTTGGTTAAGGCGTATCTACCCTAATACATTAAAAGTAAAGGGCAAGAACACCTCTTACCCTATGCAGACAGCCCAGCAGAATGTCTGGAAGGAGAAGGAGCTCGGTGAGTGCAGATTGAGAGGGTGAGTGTTGAAGATGTGGCTGGAGGGGCAGGCAGGAGCCAGATCACATGGGAACTTGTCAGCTGTGCTAAGAAGCTTGAACTTTTCCTGGGAGGTACATCCAGGCTCCTGAAGGAACTGAGATTATCTGATGCTGAAGAGCATCTGGGTAGAGGAAGAGGCAGCATGGAAGGAAAAAGGAGTTTCACCCTCTTTGACTTTACAGATGTTATTTAACATCACTCAGTATTAATTTCCTAATGGGAGAGCAGAGCTAAGTACACAATTCTCACAGAGTTTTTTGGAGAATACATAGAACATATATGAAGAGTGACTCACATGTCCTTGGTGCAGTAGGTAATCAGCACGTTAGTTACTCCACTTCCCTCCTCATCACTAACACACCCCTCCCAGGATCATCATCCAACAAACACATGCAATTAACATTCACTGGTAAATATTTAGGAAAATAGAGCCTAACCTTCTAATCTTACACTCTTAAGAATGGAAGGGCCCTTCAAGTTCTATTAGTCCCACTTGAGATTTTTAGAAATGGAAGAGTTACTTCTCCATACATACACAGACATGAAGAATCAGAAAGATAAGGTGACCTGTCCGGTGTTGCATAGCTTGTCGGCATTAGAGCTGGTCTGATTTGCGCCCCTCCCCCCTCCTCCCCATTGATTCTACAACCACCATTATTTCATCCATCTGGTCTGAAAGCTTGCCCAGTGTGTGATGTGATATGATTGTGAACATCCAGGAATATTTATTAACCATGTTCACAAACACCAGTGTAAGTTAGCTTAAGGTAAAGCAGAAACTCCGGAGCAATAGCATCCATGACGTGTAACACGCAAACTGTGCACTTTCTTTACTTCCATTACTTCGTTGTGTCCTCATTACTATTCTCATTTTACATATTAAGAAACCAAGTCTCAGAGAAGTAAAATAATTGCTTGTAAGTAATATAATTAGGACTCAAACACATTAAAACATCAAGTGAGCGACATTAAGTAGTATCGTTTGAACATTTATTATCTGCTGGATACTCTAGATACTGCTAGATAATCCATCAATTTGACCCCAAACCCAGCTCTGTCTTACTCCAAATCACTGCTCACCCTGCAAAGCCCATTTGAAAACACCATGTATTGAATTCTCGGGCCATTTTCTCTTCATTGTTTGGGTTTTATTTATTTGTTTATTTTTGCATTGATATGTTTTCAATATTTTCAATGATATTTTTAAATGATTTATTTTTATTTCCTGTCTTATAGTGCATCAAATTTCAAGTCTGTCCAGCCCAATGAATGCTTGATTGAGTCATAACTATGTAAAAGCAATATGCTAGAATAGTGTATGGGGAAATGTAAAGAGTGATAGAGTAGAATCCTTGCTCAGCAGGAGTTGACAGTTTTATACTAGATAATGTAAGGATTAAAGCCAGGTACTAGGCTGGGAAGGTGGAGGGAAGAGAACATGACATTTAGTGAAGGCCCATCTGGTTCCGGATGCTATTGATTGGAACTTCTCAGACATCATCATGTGTAACCCTCATAAGAGTTGCTTCTGGTGGAAAACAGGAGAACATTGCAGGCTCAGAGAGCAACTAACCTACCTAAGCTCACACTCCTAGTGCTAGTAAGAAGCAGGGCAGGGATTCTTCCCCCATCCTGTCTGACGTCCCAAACCTGGGCCTTATTCATTATATCACATCATTATCAGAAAACAGTGGCAGAGGAGGGGACTGTAATTCTGACTGAGAAGTTCTATCTCCTTTAACTGTTTTTCACTCTCATGTTAGAAACCTGGAGATACAATGTCAAAATTGGAAGGGGATTTAAAGATCATCTGGTTTTAAGAAGGCAAGTAAATATTTGTCTTCTAGCCAGTGGGAAAGGCAGCTCTAACCTAACAGCTAACTAATTTTACCTTCCACTTTATGAGGTGGGAAGTCCAGAGCCCAGAGAGGTAATGGTCTTTGTGTATACTGAAGACCATGATATTAGGTGGCTGGAAAGGGGAAAGAATAAGAGCAGTTCAAGTATGGAAAAAGCCTGGGAGGAAATAGTTGAGATGGAGTTGCAGTTCCAGAACTAAATGAAGAATTCTGAACGGAATCATAGCCATGGCTAGAAGAATGGTTATAAGGGAATGGATAAGGTGACTCAGGTACCAGGAACAGACAAAGAGGAAGGATCTAACACCTTAAAAGCAGGCAGTACTATTAAGACAAAACCGAGAGAAGTGGAGCTTGAAACAAATAATGAGACCGTAACACACGAGGCAGGTCAGCCCCAGAGCCAAGAGGGAAATTGATATTAACTGGACATCATGCCGTTAGTTTTGGATACACTAATTCATTTAATCCTGTATTGTGGGGTGGGTATTCTAACCCCTGTTGTATAGATTGGGAAACTGAGGCTCAAAAGGCAAATAACTTGCCACACAGCTGAAACTATTATCAAAACCTGATCTTTTATTTCTAGCAAACTGATCTTTCCATCAGCCTAGTGTTTCTCTATCAAACATGACTTTTTCTTCCTCCCAGGTGCATTTGGCAATGTTTGGAGAGATTTTTGTGTGTCAAAACTGAGGGTTTCTATTGATTCCAGTAGGTAGAAGTCACGGATCCTGCTAAACACTCTACAATGCACAGGGCCCCCTTCCCTCAGTGACAGAAAATTATCCACCCACAAATGCCAACCATGCTGTGGTTGAAAAGCCTTGGCTGGCCTACACTGCTGAGGCTGGAAACAATATATTTTGAAGCAAGGGCTTTGTGTTTGAAATTATGCATTCATTAACTCTTCACAAATTTATTGAGTTCTACTAGTTCCAGACACTGTTTTAGACTCTGATGATACAGAATTGAATAAAACCATAAAAATCCTGCCATCTTAGAATTTTCGTTCTAATGAGAGTACCATTAATAAATCCATCGTCTGTTAATAATACCAGCAAGTAGACAGCATGCAAAGCCATAGAACTGAATGGGTTTATCTAACGAGAGAGTGGCAAGAACATTCTAACGGAGGAGGGGCAAGAGGAGAGTTCCAAGCCCCCAACATTTAGAGATTAGAAAAGGGCACAAGATCCGGCACTGGCACCAGAGAGGAGCAGCTATGGGGTAAGAGGAGAACCAAAAGAACGTGGGTTTCCTGGAAACCCAATGAAGCAAGTGTTTCAAAAAGAAGGGAGCAATCCTCAAGGTCAGAAGATGTGGATGCAGATTCTGGCCTTGCCACTCTCCTCCAGTGAAATGATTCAATAGGCTTCGAAGAATCTCCATTTGTCTCTCAGAGGCTCATTTTCTTCTTCTAAAAATAGGACTCCTGAAGGTTGTCATAAAATAAAATCAGTGAATGAATATGGAATCTCTTTGTAAATTTCTTTATATGAATTAAAGAGATCATCATTATGCCCTCCAGAAAAACCTGTGTTTCTGGAGTTTGGTTTCATGGTTGGTTGGCTTCTTTGTTTCCATTTGAAACCATAACAGAGTGAGACTGCTGATGGGAACAAAGGCAGATCTTTTCTGATATGACATTTTATAATGTGCATCAGAAACAACCTGATAAAAAAGCAGAGGAGAGACTTTTTTTCCAAATTTATAAAGAATGTAAATATTTTAAAATTTATTTTTGATACGTTCACTTAATGAGCCATTTTCTTGACATTGGAGTAGAGCCAGTATGATCTGTCATTACGCTCTATTGTCATGTAGGGACAGAATTTGAAAGTGTTTCCCCAAAAGATATTTGGGAGCTTTAGAAAAAGGAAAGTAACGCGTGCCGGGTAGGCAGTCAAAAATATTTACTAAGCTGATGACTCACCCTTTAAATTTAAGATAAATCTTAAATAGGGACCCTCAATTTTTAAAAATAACACATGTTTACATAGTGTTTACCATGAACCTGACACTGTTCTAAGCACTTTACACACGTTGATGCATTTAATCCTTATGACAACACTATGAGGTAGGCACTACTGCGATTCTCCATTTTACAGATGAGAAAACTGAGGTTGAGCAAATTTCAGAGGTTACCTAGCTACTAAACAGCAGAGCTGTGCATGAACCCAGAATCTGTGATGTAACCATGATTCTATGTTCCTTCTCCCTGTGGAGATGAGCTAGCAGAGGCTCAGAGAGGTGAAGGGACTTAGCCACACTTGTTTACTGTCAGTAATGGAGCAAAGTGATAAAAAAAATGATCAAACAACCATTATTTTGGCAAATAAAGATTTTAGGATTTTTTAGGAGCTACATGAAGAAAACTGAGGATGGTGGGAAAGGGAAGGTGCGGTGCTTGGGCCAGCCTGTACTCATAACTACTGGAAGCTGCAAAATACTGTCCCAACAGAGCTTTATTGAGATTCCTCTGCCTGTGGCATCACTCATCTGGGCTGCAGCTCCTGTGGGTGAAATAGCACGGATGGCCCATCCCTTGGAGATACGGTCAGTAGGGCTTGGATGTCTTCCACAAACTAAGCAGCCATGAGAAGCAGAAGTCTCTGCCTCCAGCATTTTGCAGCATTAGGGTCCTCCAATACAGCTTCTCAGGCCTTCCTGGGGAAATCAGCCACCAAATCAGACAGTCATAGAAATGTATTTCCCTCTGGAATCCATACAAGCTGCAAAAGAATTAGTGAGGCCGAATTAAGAGCTGTCAGAACTTGGGAAAGGCAAGCTATTTTCTACCCGGGAGCAATCAGTTAAGATCATAGAAATCTGGACAAATAACTGGAAAGCACATCTCAGGGAAAAATTCCAGACCAGTGAGCAATAGAGAATGATTGTCTGGCTAAGCCCTGTCCATCCCTATTACCTCCGATCCTACTCTTGCCTGGTCTCTGAGGAGCCATCTAGCCAATATCACCTCTCCGCAGGGCCCGGTACTCGGTCTGCCTGAGGAGTCAGTCTTGCCTTCCTCTGCTTCCTCACTCCTCCCATTCTGTCCAGGAAAACTCCAGGATGAATTCTGCCATGAGCAAGGCACTTCGTCTCTGATGGAGGCTGGTTCCTTATGAACAAAGAAGAAGAATATGCATATTCATGCTAAGGCTGGTGGGAAAATATAGAAAGAGGAGAATCGCTTCTGCATCTTTGACATTTGAAGCATGTTTTTTTCTGCTTATTCTTGGAACTTACATTTTCATTAATCAAGGAAAAGGTTTTTTAAAAAAATACATTTATTGTTTGTGTTGAGCAATTGAACAAAGAACATCAGCAGAATCCCTTGGTTGATAAAACAAAACAAAACAAAACAAAATTTTGTCCGATCATTGAAATTTTACCAAAATAAACATATGGATAGATGAATGGATGGATGGATAGATGGATGGTGGGTATAGGTATGTTTATATATTAAGCTTGAGGTTTACAGAGACATTGATGGCTTATACTGAATCAGAGAAAAAATTATGAGATTACCACTAAACTAGAGTTAATTTTAAGATTTATTGAGTGTCTTCTATGTGCCAGGCACATAGACTTCACAAGCCTCTTAATAACACCAGGAAATTGGTACCTCTATTGTACCCCCCTTATAAATGAAAAAATATAGATTCAGGCCGGGCGCGGTGGCTCACGCCTGTAATCCTAGCACTCTGGGAGGC
>VBSM01001124.1:71898757-71911424 GCA_008086735.1 Cheirogaleus medius
TATATATATATATATATATATATATATAGATTCAAAGAGATTGGGTAACAACAAAATTCCAAAGCAAGTCAGTGACAGAGCCAGAATTTAATCTTGCTGTATGCCCAATCCACCCCTCTCAGCACATGTTCTTAACCATGAAGTTGTATCATCTTTTACCAAGTGATAATAGGTATCTACTTTACTGAAATACAATAGATCTCATACATTGTGTGATCATAGTCCTGGTTTAGTGAGGATAAAGCCATGACAATTACGCTTATAAAACTTTTTATCCATATTCCAGTTGTGACTTTCATAAGGTTCAGGATCTCAGACAAGGCAAACCTAATTGAGATTTGCTTTTCCTGTCTGTGAAATGCAGGAATGCAACTAGAAGCTCTCTAAGATTTCTTCTGTATGAAGCATTTGCACTGAATCAGATCTCATGCTCCACTTCCACTGCCCATGTCTACCTGCACCTCACACCACACTGTGGCCCCCAGGGCCAACCAGTCACTGGGAGCACAGCCCTCACCCACTGGCTTGGCCACTACCACACAGCCAGCCTCATTAGTTGCACTCATCAAGTTCCGGTTCTTTGTGCCATTTCTACACTGACTAAAAGGCCAGCATGCCTTAGGATGAGGGATCTGGCATTTTGAACAGCCACTAAATGGGTCAGGGGAATGCAACTCAGACAAGCAGGATAGTTAAGTTCTAGGACCTTCACCAGGTATGGGTAGGGTTGGAGCATATATGTAACCTACAAAGCCATCCAAAGAATAAGAAGTTTTGAGTCCATTCCCTCAAGGAGTTTTCAGCTTGGTGGGAAATTATAAAGTACAACTTATAATAAACCACGATGAGTATAGCCTTATATTATGCTCAAATAATTTGTGCTCGCCTATTTTATGTTTTCTGGGGCAGTTTTTTAATTGTGCATTCACTGGTGCTGTGAGAATTCTAACTCAGGGGGAAGTAAGAGATGCAGGAAGCCCAGCTAATAAATTATCCCTGCATCCTCCCTGCAATGAGCTGCTCTACTGTGGGACCTCCCCACGGAGCCTGTCATCCCACAATGACCAGCATGTGGGGCAGAGCCCCTGCCAAGAAACCTGCTGCACGTCCATGCAGCTCATTGTATGCAGTGGCCATTGTGCTAATGCACACTCTGCATTGCTGCCATCCTTCTTTCTGCCTTCTTGTCCTTTTCCTCACTTTTACTGCCCTGACTTTGCAACTTCCAAATAAAGCATCAATACTTAATCCTTGTCTCAGGCTCTTTCTTTTTTCCTAGGAAACTCAAGAGTAGATAATATTCATCATTATCTTGTTTATATTTGAATTCAGTGCCCGTCTGGTTATGACAACCCTATTTCTCACCCCTAGCCTGGCAGAAATCCATGGTAAACTCATCGCTCCTCCCAAGGTGTGGCTCAATGGGAAGAGTAAAGCTCAGTAGTTGGAGCCTTTTGGTGACACCCCTCTTATCTACCACAGCTTTTTTGAATTTTCCCCATACCAGTGAATAATGGATAATCAAAAAGTTGCCCCAGAAAATGCAAAACAGGTCAGTGTAAATTATATAAGTTTAGTATAAAGCTATGCACATCATGGTTTTTTGTAAGTTTTGCTTTAAAAATTTCCCAGCAGGCCAAAAGCTCCTTGAGGGAATGGACTGAGATTTTCTCATTCTTTGGATGACTGTGTGGCCTGCTGATTTGCTCCCTCCCAACACTGGATGAAAGCCCAGGGGCCATGTCTGTATCATATAAACCTAACCCCAGCCACAGCTTGTTGGTCCCAGAGAGAACACCTCTCTCTCTCCCCTGGGAATTTGAAGATTGAAGTAGAAAGATGGAAACAACAGGGACATTCACAAATCCCCTCTTTATCAACAACTAGTGCAAAATATGATTATATAACAGCACTACAACAGCCAGGTGGCAAGAGAAGGTCAATGATGCGAAATATTCAGGTGTCTCCTACCAGCAGCTGAATGTCTGCAGACAAGACAGTCAGTGGCTCCAGTGACCTCTGTAAATATTAATAGATAGAAATGATAAAGAAGTGAATGAATGAATTCACCATGGGCTTCTATGGAATTCTGTTAAGAGGCAGCTTGCCTCCTCCCATCTTTGGTCTTTACTCAAAGTCTTCGAGCAATCTGCACTGTTCCTCAGACCCTGAGGATGAAGGTCTCTCTCTAGCCAGTCCATGACCTGGATTTTAGACCCCAGCCAGACCCTATAACACGTGGACAGCTCTCAAAATGCACAGGTGGGCCTGGACTCCTCTGTGGTGCCTGGACAATCTCCTTTAGCTTTGTCCCCCTTTATGTTGCACCTTGACCTCCCCCATCTAATTTTCCACTTCCATTATACCCCCCTCCTCCCCCAGCTCAGAAAGTGACAAGTGTCTGATCATCTGCAGTTAGATATTGCCTTACACTGAATATGGTGCCTGTCTAAAACTCATTCATTCATTCATTCAACAAATATTGAACATCTACCATATGTTCATAGAGAAGTGAACAAAAGGATAAGAATACTTTTCCTTTGGGGACTTACATTCTAGGATAGAAAGACAGACAAGAAACAAATAACTATGACAGTGATGCAGAGAAATGAATCCAGGTGAGTAGAGCAGGTGAGTTATGAGCACTGACTGCATAGGCAACTCTAAACGGGGCAGGAACTCACAGGGACGTCAAGGGGGTCACGGCTAGGAGAAGAGGAAACTAAGGATTGCAGTAGAGGTTTGTGCCAGTTCAAGTAAAAGCAAAAGAAAGGAGTGATCACTTCTGCTGTGGGCCAGGAAATGATATAAGAAATTAAGAAGGTCTTTAAGAAGCAAAGCATACTGAAGCTGAGCCTCAAATTCCTTCTGAGCAGACAAGAAGGGGGGATATATTCCAGGGTGGAGGATATTCTAATCTATAGCCTTGCTATAGATTTGCAAAGTGGGGTCTACAGACCATATACAACAGCATCACCCAGGAAGTTATTAGAAATTAATAAGCTCAATCAGAATCTTCATTTTAATAAGATGCCCAGGTGATTCCTGTGCAAATTAAAGTTGAAGAAGCACTTTTTTCCACCAGCAGCTTTCCAACTTCACAGTACATTAGAATCACCTGGGGGAGATTTTAAAAATCCTCATGCCCAGGCCACAGCCTCTACCAATTACAGCAGAATCTCTGAGGATAGAACCAGACATAATTAATTTTAAAGCTCCTGAGGTGAACATTCTGCCTTATAAAATTTCTCCTCACCCCTGACCTATGTGCATTTTCCTTAGTAAATACTCAACTGTCACACAAAGGGACTAATTGTGAAATAAGAAATCTTGACCATAACTTTACAGAAATGTCTACATTGGTCATAAACCCCCAGAAAGCTTAATCAGAGAGAGGAGAACTTCCAACTGGTAAGTGGGGGAGGATGTGAGAATTTTCACCGAGTGTGAAATGGATTTCCCTGCTTGGTGACAAGTTGGCAGATCCGGCCTCCTGCAGATGGCTCTGCTGTTGCAGACACAGTGCCGCGTATCTGACACATACGTGTTGGGCTGAGTGTTCCTTCCTGAGCCAGAGCAGACGGATTTGGGAAGAGAGGACAGCGGTCTTCAGAAGAAAGGAGAGCACGCTGTCCCAAGTTCTCATCCACAACAGGCTCTGTTCTTGAGGAGTAGCCAAAATGCTTATTTCTCACCAAAATTGAGTCAGACTAAAAAAGCAAGAAGTAGCGCCAAGATGCAAACTTTTCTCAAGAAGTTTATTCCTAGACTTTCAGTCTGATGCCATTTGTCTATGTAGATCCTTTGAATTTTCCACCCAAATTCCCCTAACCTTAAATCCATAGGAAGGGACCACAGCCAAAAGCTTGGGGCAGTGGAAGACCGCCTGCACTGGAGCCTCTGAGACTTTGATGTGAACATTGGATCTGTAATTGAGGTTACACCTTTCAAAAGTGATGTAGATCTCTGAATCTCATCGCTTTGAACATTGTAAAGAGTATAACTTTCCTCATCAATTTATACTCTCTGTTCATACCCCTGTCCCTTTTCCCTCACTGTTATCAAGGTTGGGGGCCAGAGATCTACTGGTTCTTCCACGGATGCTGTATTAGATGCAATCAAGAGCAAAGTCAAGGGCTGGAAATTCCAGAATTTTTCATGGGTTTAGTCATGAGTCTATCTGTGTCCATCTTTCTCTAGTTCCTGGTTCTTTTATTCTTACTCTACTGTAGTTGGTTTTGTCTACTCTCTTGGGTCCATCTATGTCTTTATCCCAGTGGCTCACGAATCTGTGTTTCTGGTCTAGGCTTAAGCTCTGATTCAGGCCATCCAAGTGCCTCCAATTCAAAATGTCCTCAACTAAACACTGTGGTGTCTCTGTTACACACACACACACACACACACACACACACACACAAGCACATTCACACTCCATAGAACTGGAGCTTCCTCCAGCAAGCCCCTGCGGAGAGAGTTACCACTATTCATCATCCAGTTATTCCTCCTCAAATCTTGGCTCCCATCCTTGATTCTCTTCCCTTTTGCCCTACAACAACTTGACTGCTAGCTCCTACTGATGCCACAGCAGAAATGTGCCTCCACTTCTGTGCATTCTCCCTGCCATAATCCCAATGCAGACTATTCCCTCTGTTACCCAGAGCACTACCCCAGTCTCCAAGGACTGTCCCAGTTGAGACCCTCCAATCCACTAGTCTCAGGAGCAGAGTGATGTATCTGGAATGCTTATCTAATCATGTCCCTCATTTCTTCAAGACATTTCCATGGCTTCTCATTGTTCATAGGAGAAGGCCCTAGCTTCTCAGCCTGCCCTACAGGCAGAGTCTTCAGGAATAGCCACACATACCTCTGAAGTTTCAGCTCAGCCTCTTCTCATACCAGGTGCTCTCAGCCCAGTGAACTTATTTCTGTTTCTCAAATGTTTCATACTCTTTCTCACTTCTGCATCTTTGGATATAGGTGTAACTTCCTTTCTCTCAGTGTTTTTCTTCTGGGTAATTTTTCCCATTTTTTAGGCTTCAGGTTTAGTTCTGCTTCCTGCAGGAAGTCTATCCACACAGAGACCAGGTTGGGTACCTCTGCTAATTACTCTTGTACTCCTCTGTGTTTCCCCTTGGTTGAACCTAGCAGACATCCATTGTTTACCAACTGAAGACTGGACTAGACAATACTCTCCGTGAGAGGAGGAGCCTTGTCTGCATGACAATAGTTCTTTCCTCAGCACCAAAGTAAACACTCAACTAACATTTGTTAAATGACTGAAAGGTCCTCCTGTTCTCCAGTAGTATATGAAGCCAGAGTCTAGTCAGCCTTTAAATTCCTCAATGCCACTGCTGCTAAATTGGTTGAGACTTTAATCATCTTTCAATCAAGCCCTTATTGTAAGACCCTCCCAAAATATTTTCCTGTCTTCAGTTTGTCCTGTTTCCTACCCAAGAGGCATCCTCTGCTTCTCTGCCTCTTTCTAAAATGAAGATTTGATTGTTTCACTTTCTTGGTAAAAATCTTTCCATAGATACCATTGTCCTCAGGATAAAATCTGACCCCTTCAAGATAGCACACAACTCCCTTTGCAACTTGACCCACAGGGTCATCTCCTCAGCTTCATTGTTCATTAGTTTCCACCTCACACCTTATTTTCAGATTATCTTGAACTCCTCTTAGATTCCCAAATACTTCAGGGCTTTTTAAAATATGGCTCTTTCTGCCTGACATGGCCTCTGCCTTTCCGTTTTTCTCTGTTCCATTTCACCTCTCCATTAAACCAATATTTGCTGACTGTCTACTGTACATCAGGCTTGTGCCAGGAACCAGGGGCAGATTGTTGAACAAGACATACATGGGTGCCTCCCATGCAGAGCATGGAACTTCCTGTGGAAGGGGCTGCTCATGCGTCCCTTCTTAAATGATTCTACTTCTTTAGGCATTGCTCTGCCTGTCCACACTTTCATTCTTATAGCTCATTTTTACATAGCTTATGTAAATGGAATCACACGGATCATATGGAAAAGGGACCATGCCTGATTTATTTTATGTCCCCAGCACTAAGCACAACAGCTGGTGCATGGTAGATACTGGGTAAGTATCTGTGGGATGAATGAATAAGAAATTAACAACTTACTTTTTACCAATAATTGAGGCTCTGAGCAAAAAAGGACACAAAGCAGATAGGTATGATGGATGAGATGGCAGGAAAGTGTTGCTCCATGGAGGAGAGGGGGCTCGAGTTGGGCATTGCAGTGTAATAGCTCTGTAGCCAGGGGATAGCAGAAAAATATTAGTCAGTGAAAATGAAGGTTTTGATTGCAGCAGATTTGAGTCCCTACCACCAAAATTGGGATTTTCCTACTGGACTCTCAATCCATATGCCATACCTATCTCTTGGATATATCATATTTTGGGCTTCGTTGATACTGATACAGAGTAACATTTTTGGTTTTCAAAACTTAATCATGATTTAGCAACCTTGAAATATCTATTAAAATTCAGCATGCCTTTGCCACCTGACCCATCAATATTTTGGGAATGTTGTGCCAATGGGAAGTTGATGCCAACCTAAGTGTCTATTACTAAGGGAATTGGGAATTGATTAATATAATATAGTGGATGCTTATTTCAAAATTGTATGCAGTATTAAGAAGCACTGAAATTGATGGGCTTACAATAACATAGATGGTCTGAAAAACACAGTAGCAAAATAGCTAAATAAAAGGAAAGACAAGATTTACAATGCAATACCATATATATTTTTTAAATGTACACTTAAAATGCTATATGTTTTTCACAATGATACAAGCATAGTTAAGGGACATATATCACACATTAAAGTGGGTGACTATAGCTGTGGAAGGGGAATGGAGAGATTGAAGAACAAGAGGAAAAATAAAATAAACAAGAATGAGATCTTAAAATGAATTATGATAAAGTAATATGAACTAATGTGTTATTAATATCTTCCCCTAAGGTTTAATTTAAAAAACATTTAAACTATAAAAGATTTTTACCTATTACCAACTTGGCATAAAGTAGCTTTCTAGGTGTTTGTTGAGCCTACCCCTCTGCCCTTCTCTTCACCCCAGCCACATTCCCAGACTGTTGAAGAGACAATTATTCCAGCTTAGACTCAACCTGGCAAAGAAGATGAATTAAATGTAGAATCTTACAAGGCTCTATCAAACAGATACAGCATAGATTCTAAAAAGAAAGAAAATCTCTGAGTCCTAGAAAACCCAAGCTCTTAAGCCTGCAATCAGTTACTATTTTCCCAGGAGCATCTAACCAGATTGCCCTCTGAACCCTGTGGGGGACCTTAGAGCTCTCCTTGGTGCTGAAAAAAGCCCTTCTGGTGCACTTTCTCCCACAAATCCTGGTTTTGCTGGCAGAGACAATTCTGCCTGACCCTATTCTGTGACTGCTCTTAACCACTAGGATTTACTAAAGGCAGAGGTTGTAACTTAGTCAACGACTTAGAATGAAATTAGCAGTCAACACAGTTTCAGTATATGAATGTTAATTGAACAAATACATTAATGCTTCTCTGTCCATTCTTGCCCACTGCCTGCTGCCTACATCTGTTGTCTAAATAAGCCTTTCTTCTCTGAGTCAAGTCTTGTGTAACATAAGCATAATACCTACGTAGGTCTCTTGGGGAAAGAGAAGTCAGAACACTGCAAAACATGGACTGAAAGAAAAGAGGTTTGGGAGCACATACTTTACCTCTCTATAGCTTTTACCTAAGAATTGTCCTGAATGAGTGTCTAAAGAGATAAATTATTGTTCCTCTATCTCGAATATATTTTTCTTTCTTACTCTAAAGGAAATATCCCTAAGCACTCCTACTATGCTCTGTCTTGGAACTTTTGTCCAAAGAATCAAAAGGAGCACAGGCTGACACCCTCAAGAACAGAGTTCTAGGTAAATGCAAGGGAGTCCAATATGGCTGTAGGGCTAACATCAAGTAAGATAGCACAGTACCTGGATTCTCATCATAGAAATGCAGAAAGGAAGATAATAAACATTTACCAAATCTGTACTACATTTCAGGACTATACTGACCCAAATAACCCTTAGAACAACTACAAAAGAGAGGTTTTTATCCATATTTTATAAGTGAGAAAACCAAAGTTCAGGAGATTTAGTATGTTGCACACACTGAAATAAAACTAATAAACAGAATTAGGATTTGCACCCAAGACTAGTTGATTCTAAAGGCCCTGTAATTCCCTCCCTAATAATAGAAGGAAGGACTCCTAAGCACTGACTAGGTTGGCCAGTACCTAGCATGATTTCATCAAATATTACCAAAAGGACTAGAAGGTAGATACTTTTATTATTCACATGACACTTTAAAAACATTTGAGGAACAGGTCAATCAAGTTCTTATCTAAGGTTATATAGTTGATAAGTGGTATATGTTAGATTCAGACACGTTCTAGCCTTATCCCATGCCTCTGTTCTTACCATTCCTCAATAGTTCCTCAATTGATGTCAAAATAGATGACTCTAAAGTTCTCTCTTCCATCTTGAAAATGTCTTGATTCTTGAGTCTGTAAGCATGATATTAGGATTAAGTGCATTTCTTAATTGACTCTGCTCCAGGAATTCTTTGGTGTTTCTGTCATTAGACATTTGAGTCCCTTTTGAATTCTATTTACCTTATGTGCCTGGGAATTGAAGCAGAAAACACAATTGGAGTTTATCATCTTAAACTCCTTTCCCATAAGCAGATGACCACAGGAGAGGCCAGGAGGAAAAACTGGAGGGCCCAGTTTGCACTGGATTGATGATGGATGCAGGTGCGTCATTTTATTGATGCAACCTGCAAGCTGCAAATAATAGTGTCTGGAAACTGATAGTTTCTTAAGCAATTTCTATACCGTGGAAATTTGAGGAATAAATATTAAATGAGATGATGCCTCAGAGGATCTTCCCCGCCCCCAGGGGTCACTGACCACAGTGGGCCTACCATCTAGATAAGACAGGGATGCCATATCCATATGGCTGGTACTTGATCAAAGACTCCATTTATCCCCAAATGCATTTTCCTTGCCCTAATCTCCTTCAGGGAAACTATGAGAGTTCAAGAAATGACCTCATAGAGAGGCAAAGAAAGTGGTTGCTTGACTCATGTGATTTACCCCCTAATTTTCCCTACACTGTTTCCATGATGCCTAAAATATTATCATTAAAAGCACAAATTGAGTTAGAAAGACAGCATCTAAAGTGAAAAGATTATGCTTTGCCATTATATATTCTTTGCAAATATGACATTTAATGAATGCATAATATTCTATTGAATATTTCTATTATTGGAAAATAAGGTTTTTTCATTTTTTACTACTTTAATGCTGCACTAATTTAATATTTTTATATATACATATCTGTCAAAATCTATTACTAGTTACTTAGAAAGTATTCTAGAAGCAGATTACTAAGTCAAAAGCCCTGAACCTAGTGAAAACGTACATTGATAAAATTTTTGAAAAACATTTTTCCAACCAACCTCTAAATTTTTTAAATTTTCAAATACTTTGCATATGGGTTTCTGTTAAACCAGGTCCCCCCTATCCCCTACTTGTGCCATTGATTTTGGGGTGGCATGTATTCACTTAGCATATTGTGTTATCCTTATTACTTTTATTAAATGTAATCTTACTAGTTTGAGTCCATCACCACAGTCTGATATTGTCCTTTAGGATTTTGCTACACCTCAAACATAAGATCTACCCCTCCCAACATTGGGTCAAAAATGAGTATGTCTTCTGAGCCTCTAGCTGGATCATATTTGGGGTATACCACATGAAGTCTCATTCTAGGTTGA
Source organism: Cheirogaleus medius (assembly GCA_008086735.1). Taxonomy (NCBI): domain Eukaryota; kingdom Metazoa; phylum Chordata; class Mammalia; order Primates; family Cheirogaleidae; genus Cheirogaleus; species Cheirogaleus medius. The sequence goes on from VBSM01001124.1 coordinate 71,908,596, forward strand.
AAGGAATCCACTGATACTCATGAGCACATATGTTCATTAGGAGTCATGGACTGCCCATAAGTGTGCTGTTGAAAGTGATTTGTGACCCTCCCTTGCATAGCATTTCAATGACAGTATCAGTAATGAAAAATTGCCTGATATAGGGTGGTTATGGTGGCTCCTGGGGATTACCTCTTCTACACAGACACACACACACACACACACTCACCTCACACAAATCTCCAGAATACTGTGTCATAGGATGTTTCTGGGCAGGCAATGATGTCTACTCAGAGGAGTTGATATTTAAACGCAAGAAATGAATGACAAGGAGGGTCAGTCACATGATCGTGGAAGAGTGACATCGAGGAGTTGCAGTCTCCCAGGTTCAGGGTGGAGGAACTGAGTAGTAAGTTTGACGGAGAATCACAAACAGGGCCTTGGAGCTGTGGCAGGTGGAGATGAGAGAGATACCAGCTGGCCGGAGCTGACAAGGCAGGAGAGTGAGAGCAGCAAGCAGTGGGCGGATGCTGTTTTTATGACATTTTCTTCAACTGGTTTTGCTTTCTCTTCTAAGATTTTGTTCTTCTTCATTCCAACTCAGAATTTGTTTTTCTATTACTGATGATGTTATATGTCATATATTTGTTTATTCCTTTTTGGCTTATGCCAGGAGGATCCTTACCTACTCCAAACATGGGGGAGTATTTGTGTATACATGCATGTGTTCTTTAAGAACGTGTGCATGCCACCCAAAGTCTGGAGGAAGATATATTTGCATGTAAATTATGCATTACACATATTTGCATATGAAGCATTACAGGAGACCAAGGCTGTCCCTAGCACCTCTTTGTGCGATGGAAAGACATGAAAGAATCAGGTGGGGCTTTGTCAAATTTGGCCAAAATGTATCTCCTATTCCTAATGAGCAAGGGCTTGGGAGTCAGGAAACAGGGGTCCAAATTATAGCTCAGCCACTTGTGAACTTGGCCAGCCTCTATCTATCTATTGAGCAAATATTCTTTAAGAGTTCCATTCTTATGCCCATTCTGGTCAGTGAAAGGACACCCTCTGCTATAGCATAAATTTATGTCCTTAATCTAAAACCGTCTCCCCTTCTTGTCCCACCCCTATACTCATCCTAATGAGACCACACTTGAATTCTTCTCCCTGGTTCTGAGCTCTGGATTTTTTCACCCTTTCCTGGATGATGCTCTGCCCACCCCCAGGTTTCATCCTCTTCTCGGTTCTCTGAGGCAGATGTACTGATTCTCTGGAGCTAGAGCGTAGGCACTACTCTGGCAGAATACAGCAGGACAAAGGAGCCCGGATGTACTGTGTATGCCAGAAAGTATTTTTTATACTTCCCGGATTATTTTTCTTTGTCTCTTGTTCAACTTACTATTTATTGGAGGTTTTTGGAACAGGCAGAAACTAGAACATTGAAGACAGGACAGCAGTGTCCTGGGGCAGGTGTTGGAGGAACACTTACTCCCATTCTTTGAGGTTCTACCTGGGGCATGTCTCTGACCCACCCTCAACCTCAAGCTCCTCAAAGAACTCAGGAGAGGAAGTCAAGAATCTGATGAGTGAGAGGAGGAGAAGTCAGAGGCTCCTGACAGCCTCAGGGGAGTCTTGTTTCCTGCATATCCATGTGATAAACTCAGAGGGGTAGCAGAGTCCTCTGCCCCTGCTGTGGGGAGGCCTGAAAGTTGGGCTGGTTAAGTCCAATGTGGTGGGGATGGAGGGAAGAGGAAACTCAGTTTGCAGCAGCTCATCCAAGCTATAAACTCCAAACAGCCAGTTCAGTTATAGAGCTGACCTTTTTATTTTCATTTCTCTGACTCTGTGTGTCATTTCTCAACTTATTCCAAATTCTGAGGGTACACAGGATGTGTTATTTATTAAAATATTTACCCCCTGAAAATCCCACATGTTAAAGGATTTGCCTGGAAGCTTCAGAGATGGTCACTGGAATTGTCATTTGAAGCCCAAAATAGTGCAGAAAGACACTCTCTGGCATGGCCAAGTGCTTTAGAAAACTTTGGTCTTATGGAATTTCCTGCTGCAGCTGTGTGAAAGGCTGTTAAATGTCAGCAGCCACAGTCTGTTAGTGAATCCTGATCCTGGGGTCTTGCTGGCTGATTCTGACTTGAGCAAGTACCAGAGAGGCAGGCATCAGTTTACAGAAGGAAGAGTCTTTTAGGCCCTGGGAAGGCCTACCTCAGGGTAGGCAGAGATCCTGTTTATGGGCTTTTCAGTCAATAGTAAGAGGAATATATAGATGTATATATACGTATATACATATACACGTGTGTGTGTATATATATACTTTTTTGCTTCTTTTGCTGTGTTTCTCAGCAAGGACCATAAACCAGGACTTAAAATTGGAAAAGTGGCTAAATTCCATGTGAATTACAGAGGCACTAATGGACAGGATTAGACGTTAAAATGGAAATGCCGGGGATGTGTACCTCAGCTGCCCTATGCACATTCCTAGAATCAATCACTCCCTGACACTGATATGTTAGCCCAGGCCATGGTTTGGATTTCAGAGGCCCAGATTGTTGCTCCGTCCACTAACCAGTGGCAAATACCACCAGGGTCCGAGAAAGGAGCAGGGTCCCATATGGCACAGGGTAAGGCCAGCCTCTCAGGTTGAGCGAGAAAACAACGATGGATGAGAAAGACGTTTAAAAGTATGGAACCCTCTCATTCGAAAATCACAGAAGAATTCAACTGGTTGATAATAAATACCAGATTTATTATCAAAGCAGAAAAGAAAAATAAGGGCAATCAGAGTGATAAAGCCCAGAAAGAATGCAGGGTTGTTTTTTTTTTTTTTTTTTT
>VBSM01001124.1:71911524-71981598 GCA_008086735.1 Cheirogaleus medius
CAAAGGAGGCAAGAAAAGCTTCATCTTTCTCTGCTGCACCCCTTTTAATAAAAGTATTTGTTCTATAAAATTTGGATTCAGTCCAAAGGCCGCACTTAAGGACTTAGAAGGCCACATGTGGCCTTAAGGCTACAGGTCCCCACCCCCCAATAGATGCTCATTCCCAAAGCTCCAGGAAGAGATGGTAATTGGTTCAACTCAACAACTCCTTCTTGGACTCCAAGGTGGCCCTGCCAAGTGGTTACGCAGATTCAAGAAGGCCAAACTGAGAAGGTGGGCAGCACTGAGTAAGGTCAAGGGAAGATGGTGTAGTGAAATGCGCTCTGAGGTTGCACACCAATGTAATTTATGGAATTAAGACTCAGGGAAGATGTAGGGGAACTAAAAAGCAATAAAATATCATGTCAAGGCTTGGGCTAGATGTTGGCCTGAGGAAGGAACCACTCCAGGGGGAGGATGTACAACTCAGGATGTGGTCAAGATTTGCTTGAACTATGGATGATTCTGGAATGCCCAGATCTTCTTGACTTTGTCTATTTTGCTGTGCTGTACTCACAAGATAAAATCTAGACAGTGTTTGAAAACCAAATTCCCTTGCCAGTAAGATAGCAAATGAAAAGAGAAAGGAAAGGAAGGATTTCAGCCAAGGGTATATAAAAGGAAAGGAACATATTTAAGAAGCAAGATAAAAATGTTAAAAATTCAGCCAATTTTGCAATGAGTTCAGAAACAAGGAGAAAGTGGATCCTCAGAAGCACACACTGCAACCACAGGGAAAGGCATGAGACAGGCTATGTTGAGTTTACCTGCTACTAAAGTCATATCAATTATCCAGACTTGAACAATTTGCAGAGCTGGGGAAAAGCAAAACTCTGGAAATGAGACCACTGCAGAGGTATCAGAACTCAGGAGACCTGAAAGTCCAGAACCTCAGAAACCTCAGCTTCATCTTTAGTTCAGGAATCTGCTAAGGATGTTTCTGCAGCTGCAACAAAAGGGCTGCTTGACAGGCCAAAATGATATCACAGCTGGAGGCAGGGCAGCAGCCACTGCAGCTAGAGCCTGGGGCATTGGACAGAGCTCACACTTCTTGTGGCAGAGGGTCAACCCAGGACTGACAAAGGACATGCACATGAACAGGGTCTGAAAGCAGCATGAGAAAGAGTTTCAGGGAATGGCTTGCAAAAGAAAAAGTATAATACAGTGTCACCATTGCAGTGTCTCAACTTTGCAAGCAGATGGAAATATCCCAACTGCCACCTTCTGAAAGTAGAGGGAATGTGCATAGAGAGATGTAGTTAATAAGGCACCAAAATTAACATCCTGATGGGACAGTTCTTTGCTCACCACTGAGAAATTTGGACAACTGGTTTAGACTAGCTAGCATTCAAAAACCAAGTGTTTCTCTGCTTTCCCTAAGATTCCCCTAAAGATTTTTCTCTAATCTTTGATGGCAGAGACTATATGGCCTGGATTAGGAACCAGACTCCGGGAACATAATTTTTTCTTAGGATAAGTAGTGGAGGGGTTAGAGTTTTCTAAATTATGGGGTGGAGGGACAGTTGGGGAAGATTGGCACTGTAATATTGTTGCTTTATTAATCATTTAGGCTCTTTAAATGGCAAGACACATTTAAGAAGTTAGCTGGGTTTCAATTAACGTAAAGGTCTTCAACAAGCTATACCCATTCTCGTGAACAGTTGCCCAGGAGTAAGCCCAGGCAGGCTGGTGCCTGGGGTTCCATATATCCAAGTCACCTTCCTTGGAGGACGTTTATGTGGCCATTTAATCTCAATGCAGAACATCTGGGGCTTTCCACTGGAAAGCATGGTCATGCCTGGGCATACCTGGAGATCTGGAGTGAATAATAGAGTGATTTTTTTTTTTTAGCCTAGAGTCCAGGGAACCTCATTTTGGGGTCTTTTGTGGCAAAGGTTAAACCTCTTCCAGTAGTCCAGGAGGAAGAAGGGGTAAGGAGTGGGGGGAACCTATGAAGATGGGCAGAATTTCTCTGATCTCCTTCTCCAAAAGTGAGAGCTGCACTCTGGCTGGTCATCCTAATAGACGGGGAGGAGGGAAGTGTTAGAGGGAAAAGTGTTTGCTTCTCAGCTCAAACGTCCACTTCCAGCTTCTCAGTTTTTCTGCCCAAGAGAGAAGAGAGATTTATCTAACTGGGGAGGCTGGGTGGAGGCACTGGGCTTCCTACGCATCTGTAGGGGACATCGGCCAGGGCAAGTGCTACCTCTGAAGTTTGGGGTGGTTGAGTTCAGCTCAAAGGAAAACGTGTTAGGAAGTCCAGGTATGTCACACGGTGAATGTGCATTCTCCAACTCTGCCTTTTTCGTAATAATATATATATATATTTTTTAATTTCTCTGTTTACAAACTGTTATAAACTGAAGTGATATTATGGATCGTGCTGCTTTAGACCCAGCAGCAACTTAATGAGTATCATGGACAATATCAGAAATTGTGGAGGGACTTCAGGAAAAGTGAAATTCAGGGGCTGAAGCTGGTGCTGCCTGAGCCATCTGTGTCCACTCCCAGAGACTCAAGAAAGTCCATGTTCTGATATGTTGAGACACATTTCCCTACACAAAGTATTAATAATATTACATAATATTTAGCTGTGTCGGGTACAAGGCTACACACTTTATTTGTACCCTCCTATAGGAATCCTACGAGGAGGTTCTATTTTTATCCTCATTTCATAGATAAGGAAACTGGCTCAGAAAGGTCAAATGGCCTGTCCAGGGTTATAATAACAGCAGGTGGCAGAGCTGAGATTTGGCTCTAGGACAGCCTGACTCTGGGATCATACCTTCAGCCACTCCACTCTAAGACCTCTCCCGAAATGTGTTTTAATACCTTATAGAGGGAAGGATAAGGTCTACAACACTCTAACCTCTGAAGCAAGTTCCCCAAGACTATTCAATAGCCACTGAAAGGGTGCCAATGGAAGAAATTAAAAACAAAGAAGAAATCCGTATGTTATCTACAGCATGGTAACTCGGAGCTCATAGACATATGGTACAAATTTAACCACAATCTTTACAGAGCTCAATTTATTGATGTGTAGGAATTTGTTCTAGGAAAATAATTATACAGGGCACAAAGATATATGAGCAAAGCAGTTCTCTAAAACATTATCTGTATCAGTAAAAAAATAATTTAAACAACTAAATATCCATCTCCAGGGGGACTGGCTGAATGCACTGGATGGAGTCAATCCATCTGATGCACGCACAGCGGCCATTTACAAGGGTGATGCAGATCCATACGTATTGACTCGGAAATACGTTAGCTGAAAATGGCAAGTTACACAGAGTATGCATTGTAACATCCCATTTCTCTCAAAAAAATAAAAAAGTGTGAGTGGGTTTGCCTAGGAAAAGGCTAAGAGGATACGGCAAACAAACCTCAGCAAAGAGGGAGTCTTCTTAGTGGATCCCATCCTCAGGTCTGGCTTGTCACCTTGGACAAGTTCCTGAACCCTTCTGACCACAGCTTCCTCATGTGAAAAGTGGAGATTGCCATTCTGACCCTTTGGTGCTGACTTGAAGATTAGATGAGATGATGAGCGTCACGTCTCGGCACAGAATGGCACATGCTGGACACTGAGCAAAAGGTAGCTATCTTGATATTTATCTAGTGGCGTAAGTTACCGGGCCAAAACGTAGTGGCTTCAAGCAATAACCATTTTATTGTGTCTCATGAATTCAGTTGGGTCTAGATTTGGCTAGAGCTTGGCTGATTCTTCGCTCTCTGCAGTCATCTGGGGTCATTCGGGGGTACGTGGCTGGTGGATATGCTGGTTGGAGCACACAGAGTCACTTCACTCATGTGTCTGGCACCTTGGCATGGATGGCTGGAAGGCTATACTCAGCTGAGACTCTTGATTGGAGCATGAATATATGGTCTCTCTGGAACAGTGGCCTCAGGGTAATTGGACTTTTTGCATGCGGCCAGCTTCCCTTAAAGATATTGTTGCCATCTTTGGAAAATATAACCTGCCACAGAACCTCTATCTATTTATCTTAGTATTTTGCAGATATAAAATATACACATCTATAATCTAATGTATATCTCTATAGCGTAGAGCTGTAAGAACACTTTATGTAACTGAACACAGGAGCACACAAATAGAGACGCGTATAAAGATAGGTATAAATTCTGGAACAGAATTGCTTTGGCTGAGGAGGCAGGCCTGTTGCATGTGAAGTCTGAAGTGTTTGTGTAGGAAAGTGATGGAAAGAGGAAGGAGACGCTCACTTGTTGTATATATAGCGTAGGTTTTGCCCTTTACAATAAAATGATGTATTTCATTTTGCTTCCCCTGTTGCTATGGTATCTGTCACTTTATTTATAACTGTGTCTGTTCAGTTGCATCCAAGTACTTGAGAGGCTTTTCTGCTTTAAGAAAGAACTACAGCAAGCGTCAGGGGGCCGGAGGGTGGGGATGGTCAGCATGGTCTTGATCATTCCTTCTGCCTCCCCAAGTTGCCTCTCCAGCTCCCCAACATCCCTCAGGCAAAGGGTTCTTGTCTGCACCCTGCACCCCCCAGCTGGTCATGCATGTCAGAATTGAGGTCTGCCCTGAGCTCTATGACCTCGCTGGCTTTGTGATCTTGGGTAAGTTACTCAGTTTCTTTATGCCTCCTTTCTCCCTTCCCTCTTCCCTTTGTAAGATGAAAAGTCTAAAACAGAACTTACTAAACTCTCTTACCAAATATACCACTCTCAATGGTTCTTTCAGTTTCTGGAGAACCCTGAACCCTTTCCACCCGATGCCTGGCTTCCTCTGGCTGTTAGAGCCTTCCTATGCTCCTCCTTATCCTTAAACGTCACCTCCTCCAAGGAGACTTCCCTGATGTGCCCACCTGTCGCAGATGCACTCAGTGCTCTGTTCTTGGGCTCACATCCCTTCAGATCAGACCCTTTGGCCATCTCTCGCACTTTGGCTCCGTGGGTGTGTGTTTACTCCCAAAAGCCAGTACCTGGGTGTCTTCATCGTGAGGCTCTCCTCAGGCTTCCAGAAGCCACTTTGCCTGAACGCAAGGGGAGATGACAGGGCTTGGGGAGTCATGTTCCCAGGACTGATGGGTGCAGGAGTGTAGATGCCTCGGCTCCCTTGCCACTGATCTGACAGCTCTGTCCTACGCTGTCAGTTGAGTGGGGCTTGGCTTGACGTTGCTCACTTGCTCAGTTTCCTTCCCATCGCTGTCCCACAGTCCCACTTCCCCACTTGCTGGGTTGCCCTGAGAGGACTTCATCTCACACACATGCAGGGGTGGCCTCTGGGAAACCAACCTGAATCACTGGTTGCCTAACTCCATGTCCTGGATGTCTCCAGGACGGCAGGCACATGGCCCAATTCGTAAGCATCTCTTGTTTACTTTGTAAATCTTTCTTAGCCCCTCTAGGCTGTGTGTTCCATGAAGACAGAGGTTGTTCCTATCATGTGCACTATTTTGTATCATAATTTGATTCTTGGAACAGGAAATGTGCACAAGTTTGTTAAATGAAGGAATTAAAGAATCATAGAATGATTACCTTCTTATAACTTTCACATTGGCAACTTCATCTTTGCTCTTGGTGTTGTCTAAGACACACCACCATGCTTCATGCTTTCCCTTATTATTAATATTATATAACCAGTAAAGAAATATGTGAAAAATATCCAAGCTCACTATTTATCAAATGCAAATTAACACTAGACCAAATATATAAAGAGCTCTTATAACTCAATACTAAAAGATAACCCACTTAAAAATGGGTAATAGGCATTTCCCTAAAGATATACAAATAGCCAATAAGACATGAAAAGATGTTCAACATCATTAGTCATCAGAGACACACAAATCAAGACCATGCCAGGAAAAAAGACTACTAGGATGGGTGCTCATAGAATGATCTACTCTATGCTTCCAAATTTTCTGTAATGTTGATATATCCATTTTATACTTTTAAAAATATCCTGCAACTTCTCAAAGTTCAATGCCAGTCCCAACTTCCATTTGACATCCATCCATAATAATCCCCCAGGCTACATCATCCTCTCACTTTTCTGAATTCCTAGATAATTTATGGGTTATATGACATGATCCGGCCTGTGATTAAGAATAATGATATTTATAGCTACCATTTATTGAGTGCCCTCCAGGAGTCAGACACTCGGCATACACTATTTTACATAATCTTCTCAATACCCTAAGTACATAGGTACATTTATACACTATTTCTGGATGAAGCAATTAAAGATGAGAGAAGTAAAGTAACCCACCCAGAGTCACACAGCTGTTAACAGTGGGACTGTGACATGACCCAGGGCTCCCTGGACCCCTCAATCCACAGTGACAGCTGCAGTGTTTCTACAGGAGGGACGGTAAGTAACAGATGCTGTCAGAGCCCATCCGTATCCCACTGGCACATGTCTTCCCTACTGGAAGCTTCTTGTTCCCAGCACGTGGGATTCTGCCTGAGGGATTCCTCTGGCCTATGCAGAGGGCAGGCCAGAAGTACCAGGAATGAAAAATCCCAGGAGAGACCCCAGCCGATGAGAATGGGACCTGTAGATAAATATCCCAGCTTGGGTAGAACATTTCTGAGGCACGTTCAACCCTGTCTCCCAGGGGACCCCATGGGATTAGGCTTCAGTTGCCCACAGTGGCGGCCTGCTCACTGATGCAACACATATTGGCTTCCTTCCCTTCCCTGGGTCTCTTCCCCTATAACGGTTTCCTTGGCTTAGCTTCCAAATAAGCTACTTACAGCATATCCTTGTGTCAAGGTCTGCTCCTAGAGGAACTCAGCCTTAGATAAGGGCCATGAGAGACATCTGGTAGAAAGAGGAGTCTAGGAACCTTGCCCTGATGCAATTTTTACTGTTTTTTTTTCCTTTATTTAATTTTTTTTTTAAATTTCAGAATATTACAGGAGTACAAACATTTTGGTTACATAAATCGCTTTTGTAACATTTGAGTCAAAATTATATGTGCCCACCACCCAAAAAGTATGTACCACACCCATTAGGTGTGAATTTACTCATCCTCTCCTCCCTCCTCCCACCCACCTGACACCCAGTGAATGTTACTTCCACTACTGGAATTGATAAATAAGTTAAGAAAAGTCTCAGGTTACAAAATCAATGTACACGAATCAGTAGCACTCGTATACGCCCACAACAGTCAAACTGAGAACCAAATCAAAGACTCGTTGTCTTTCACAATAGCAACAAAGAAAATAAAATACTTAGGAATATATTTAACTAAGGAGGTGAAAGACCTCTACAGCAAGAACTATGAAACACTGAAGAAAGAAATAGCAGAGCATATAGACAGATGGAAAACCATACCATGCTCATGGGTCGGTACATGGACAAGCATGGGGCTCCTTGTCCTCCCATATCAATGAGCCCTAATTTTGCCTTCAGACCTAGACCTTTAGGATGGAGAAAGGGAGCTGGAGTTGGGTAAGGGTCAGCAGCACAGAGCAGAACCATGAGGTTCAACCTTCTGGAGCACTCCTCGACCTCCTCTTCCACATCTTCACCTGGAAGTGAGAACCCTCAGACCAGGAGGCTCCGTCACCCTGCCCTTGAAGGCAGCAGGGACAGGACAGTTGTGGAGGCAGCCACAGCCATCTGCTCTGTTCCGGTCAGGAGACAGGGACACAGCAGCCCTGCAGAGGGGAGGGATGGGGGCAGTGCTGAGGAAGGGGCAGGGGCTGAGCTTCAGGGCCCAGTAAGGAAGGCAGGAGCTCAGGGCCAGGACTCAGAAGTGGCCTGGGTGCTTGACAGTGCAAGGGTCCCCAAGACAAGGATCCTCCCAGAGAGGACCATGGTGTCTCCCACCCCTGGGCATCAGGAGTCCTTCTCCTACAGGAGGAACAGGCTCACTGGCAGGGAATTCCTTGGAGGCTGTCAGGAAAGGGCTGCACCCAGCGTCCCCCTTTCTCAGGCAGGCCTGTCTCCACCCACCCTCTTTGCCTGCTGACTGCTCTGCTTTCTCTGGTCCATTTGGGAACTGCCAGTGGTAAAGCTTCTTCATTAATCAAAATGCTCAGAATGGTGCCTTAAGCCCTGGGAAGGCAAAGTACCCCAGAGACTTGTCAGATCAATATACAAGGGCGAGAAATTGTCGGAAGATCATAAGAATCGGTATACTCTGAACTCTGCCTAATGCAAAAGGAAGGGCCCAAAGGGAAGTAGGCTACTTTAACCTCTGTGTGAGGTTGCCCATTTCAAACACCTGCTAGCCCAGGCCCTTGCTTTTCCAATTGTAGACACCCCTTTTAATGGAAAAAGAGCACAGGTTTGAGGCTCAAAGGACCCAAGTCTAATTCCCATCTCTGCTAACTAACAAATCATTTGTTCATCCTGGGAAATCACTTAACCTCTTCAAAGACCAGATGCTACTTCCAGAACCTTCAAATATGTTGATAACTAATTCACTTGGATGATGGCAGTATTAACTAACATACATAAAAATCTCTCTGGAATTTTGAAACTGTTTGAATATTAGTTCCTTTTGTGATTTTTTTTTATTCTCATTGTGAAGTTCCTGGTTGTCTAGAGACTTTCAGCCCCTAATTATTAGTAATACCTTTGGTTTCTAAGCTTCAAGTTGGAAAAAATAATAATAGCATTGAAAAATATTTGATGAATAAATAAAGGAATGAATACATCCATAAGTTAATCAATCAACCTATAAAATTGAAGATAAGGATCCAGGAGCAGATTCTAAAGCTTCCTTTGGATTGCAGGACTGTCACGAGCCTGCAGGAACTTTGGTCTCAAACATGGAGAAGAGGCCTCACTCTTAGGGCCAGGAAGAACATGAAGCCTAAAAAGAAGATTTCAATTCCAAGATAAGCTAAACTGGGAGAGACCTTCCAGAACATGGGCAGAGATGGTGGGCAGGAAGCAGGATGGGGATAGCAAAAAGGAGTGGCAAAAAGAGGGGAAAGGAGGTGTAAAAGAAACCCAGGATCTCACAGCCGAGGCCCCACACTCAGAGGAGCAGGAGGTGGGAGCCAGGGATGGAGTAGATCATGTGAGCAAACTGAAGCGGGGTAACATAGTGTCTACTGCCTGCATCTTTAATGGTGGTCCAAGCTCTGCTCCCTCATCTGACCTACTGCAGTGGGACACCAGGGGGAAGGAGTTGATGTCTCAAGTCCTTTTTGGAATGAGACGGGATAGAAAATATTAAAATGAAAGTAGTGAACAATAAGGAAATAGCAGCTCTGATTCTGCAAAGTTGAAATCTGTCATCTGAGTCATGGTGGGCTGTCCCTGGTGATCACTGCCTGCCTTCTTTACTAGATGACAGTAAAGCCACTTAGGCAAGAGCCGGGGCCTTCCGTCTGCCAGCAGGTGCCAGGCACCTGCAGTGTGAGTGCTCGTCTAGCCCAGTGAGGGAAACAGGAATGGAAGGCCTGGCCCCAGCCCTCACAGGGTGCCCGGTTTAACATGGTGTCAAACCCAGCACATATGGAACAACCCAGACAGCGTGGGCACAGAGAAATGCTGTAGGAGTCTTGGTTCCCCAAACACCATTTGTTTTATAGAGTTACGATTCTGTGCCTTTGTGTACAATCTCTGCCTGCTATGTCCTCCTACTCCTCCATCAGGGACAGATCCTACTCACCCTTCCACGTTCAGACGCTAGAGCCCCCTCCTCTGTGCTCCAGGAGCACTTTGTATCCACTGCCCCAGGGACTTCTCCAACTGTGTAGTTGTGTCCCTGACCCTGTAGCGTAGGGGCTCCCTGAGGACAGAAACTGAGCACATGATGGCTACATGGTTGTTGGATGAATGAATAAACGAATGAGTGAATGAATGGGTTTCAGAGCCAACGATCACTAGCCGTGAAACCCTCAACGTGCTATTCCACCCCTCCTAGTCTCAGTATCCTCATATATAAAATATGAAACTGGATAGACTTTATGATTTTTTAACTCTTACCCCACCAATCGCAAAAACTTTACCCAGATTTGTATTTACTGTGGCTTGTGTTGCCCCCCAAATTTGTTAATTTTCTAAATATAAACTTAGTTGATTATATTTAATATGGTTTTTATAAACTATATATGGCCCTTGCCAATGCCATCCTTCCCCTCTCCAGAACCGCTGGTCACTCGTTGCTCCATCCTCCCAAATCCGAAGGTGCCTACAGTTCTCACCATCGATTTTCATCAATTTCCTCATTCCACACAAATTTAGTAAGCGTCTATCATGTGCTAGGTGTTGGGATATTCTGTGCACAGAGTGTCTCTGCTTTCATGGAGCGTAGCAGCCGACAAAGGAGGTAAGCAATGAGCAGGAGGCGCTGAAATAGCTTCACAGCTGTGACTGTGATGAAGCCGACATTGATTGAAAGCCCGTGTGGAGCCAGGCACCAGGCCAAGGGCCTTACGTGCAGCATCTCCTTGCGACTGCATGAGAGCTGTGCAAATATAAGCACTACTGCTGTTCCTTGTTTTACTCAGAGGGGTCAGGGCATCAGTGTAAGGCATCAGTGGTGGACCTGAGATTGGACCAGGGATGGAACCTGCATGGTCTGTCTTCAGCCTGTGTTCTGAACCTCCAGATTGGATGAGGTTCCATGTTGGGAATTCCAGAGAGCCACGGAGCCTGAGCAAAAGCCACACAACAGCATGTGCACCATCCCAAGGCACAAGGGCAAAGTCCCTCTGAGGAAGTTCACTGTGGCAGGAGGTCAAGTGCAAGGAGAGAAATGGCCAGACACTGGACAGGCAGCTCTGCTCTGCTCCTCTTCCTGGGTTTAGGGAGCTTCAAGCCCTAGGTTGAGATAAAACTTCCATGGGCAGGCACCGCCAACTGGGCCCAGAGCCATCCTACCTAATTGCCTAGAAGTGCTCTCTCCTTTTTACCTCCTGCCTCCTGGTCCCAAGACCACTCTAAGCCTAGCAATTTTCCTCTCTTTAGTTTTTTCCCCTGTTTTTTATTAAGCAGAACTGACAGGCACAAGGATGGAGCCACTACTTGTTTCCATAATCGTTTGATGAACACATAATGAGAATCGCTTATCAGATAAATATGCTGCAATTAGCCTGGAACCACAAAGCCATCTGTGTTTTTTTAACACCCAAATGCAGTTGAAGGCAATGGCAGGAGCTCTTCTGACTATGTGCAGAGATCGGCAGGATGACGACTGAGGCGGGTCCCAGGAAAGGGTCTGGCCAGGTGTGGGGGACAGCAGGCTGAAGAGTCTAGAACCTTTGCTGGTGGCTCAGTTGATGGGACTCGAGGGTCAACTCCGGCAGGGGAGCTGGGAAGGAACTGTCACTTCTTACGATTCTGAGCTTCTGAGGAGAGAGAGGTGGGCAGGACACATCTGTTCCTTTCTTTAATCACTTTGTTAATTGGCCCTCGAAGGGAATAACTTATTTGATAGAAAACACAGTGTGCTGTTCATAGTAGGCACCTGATAAATATTTGCAGGATTAACTGCATAGAGATTTCTGTTAAGTCCAGACTGACTCTCTGGACGTCTTGGGCAGGATGCCCAAGCTCGGAGAGTTCCTCTAAGTACCCCACATGGAGGTGAGTGGTGGGGAGGATCCACATGTCAGAAGGAAAACAGAAGCAAACCTAGAGAAGTATAGCTTAGTTAGGTTTGGTATTGAATAATTAAGTATAAAATTGAATTGTAAGATTTCTTAGCATCCCTGGGCAAAATTGGGAAGCTGATGAAGTTTGTCCTTTGAGGCCCCCACTCTTCTTATACTGATCCCTCTTCCCTCTTTTTGAACTCCCAAGGCAATACCAGGTGAGCCAGTTAACACGGGTAAAAAATGCCAGCATCTGTCAAGGCTGATGCTTGGCTGCATGCAATAAAACCCCCGACCAGGACAACACAGCAAAAGGAGTATCTGAAGGAGGCACATCCCTCTAGAAATCAGAGAAATAAACTAAGGCAACAAGGATTTACCATTCCCACTCAGCACATTAGTAAAGAGCTAACATTTGTGAGACTATAGAGAAACAAGAACTTCCATCCATCCCTGGTGGCAACGTAAACTAGGAAAACCACTTAGGAAAGCCCTAGGATGATACCTGGTAACGTTAAAGATGAGTGTAATGAGCCTTGCAATATAACCTTCTCCCTAAGTTTACCAGGGAGAAATTTACCAGCTAAGCCTAACAATCAGACTTAACTAATCTCTCCACAGGACTCACCATCCATCACCAACAGCTGAGTTCTGAATCACACCAGCTGAACACCCTATGACTCCAAACCCCACGCAGCCTGACCTGCCTCCCACACCCACTGTAAAAGCCTTTCCCTTAGTTGGTCAGGGAGACAGACTTGAGACTATTTCTCCCATTTTCTTGCAGACGTCTTTCACATTAAAAGTCCTTTCTTCCCTGGCAATCCTCGTTGTCTCAATAACTGGCTCTTTGGGCAGCTAGTGACAGGACCTAGGCTGGACCTTTTATGGGTTTGGTACCATGAGCATGCTCCACTGTCCTGCAACGCCATTGCTAGCAGTGCCCTGAGGACAGCTTTCCCAAGCTGTCATGCCCAGGGTGGTCGAGCCAGCATTGTTTGTAACAAGTGAAAAAGGAGGAAATAAGAGAGAGAAGGAGGAAGGAAGGGAGGAAGGAAGGAGAAAGAAAAACACTCATCTATCCAACAATAGAGAAATGAATAAATTGTGATACACTTGTGAAAGACGATAGCTAGGACTTAAAATTAATGAACTAGACATACATTTATTAACATGATACAGAATGAGAAGGCAAATTACAAGAAAATTCATAAATATAAGTCATAAAAATATATATGTAAATGTTCTAACATCCACAAAACAAAAATATGTATTTTTCCAAAACCATACATGTTTAGTAAAACCATAAAAACATGGTTTGACAGGACGTGTACAATTTTTAGATCCCGATTATGTCCGTAAAAGAAAACAGGATGGAGGGGCTTCCATTTTATTGGTTGATTTCGTTTAATTTTTAATAGCATGTGAAGCAAATATCTGTATGGAGGATTTATGTTTACCATTCTCTGTACTTTTTAGTGCTTTTCATAATTTTAGCAATAAAGCAGATCAGCAGATGCTTACATGTGTGGCTGTGGGAGCCTGGGGCTGGGTGACCCACGTGTCCTCAGCTGGCAGGGACAGGCGGTCTCCAGCCTCCTCCAAGAAATGAGGTTTGGCCTCTCCCCCGGTTCAAGATGTCTCAATTTCTTGGGTTTCAACATAATCAGACTATATTTAACAAA
This sequence comes from Cheirogaleus medius, assembly GCA_008086735.1. Lineage (NCBI taxonomy): Eukaryota > Metazoa > Chordata > Mammalia > Primates > Cheirogaleidae > Cheirogaleus > Cheirogaleus medius. The sequence goes on from VBSM01001124.1 coordinate 71,924,787, forward strand.
AAGTTATTGTATGCTTTAATATAACTTTTATATACCAGGTGGTCTGGATTCTTAGCCAGGATCTCAAAATCCTATGAGCAAGAAAAATAAATGAGTGCAACAGAGATATTCTATAGCAATTATGTGGAAGATAAAAAGGAAAAAAAGAAGTTTTTATGTAAGCGTCTGGTCTCTTAACCTATTCTACCTTTAAATATACTCAAATAGGGAGAAAGGGGAGGGGAGTCCCGAGTACTTCCTGCCGGTCTGCACAGCTGATCCAGTCTGTTTGAATACTAAACTTCCATAAGCATAATATTCTCAGGACAGCTGATCTCATCTTGCAGATAAACTGATTTGCATTAATATTAATAATAGCAACTATTGATATAGTCCTTCCTACTTGACAGACACTGCACTAGGCATTATATACATAATTCCATTTAATCTCCACAGCTGCCCTAGGGGATGTGTGTGCTTATTCTTATTTTATGGCTGCAAAGAGGTGAAGAAATGTGTCCAAGGTCACATGACTGGTAAGTGGCAGAGCTGGGACTCAACACAATAGCACAGTGTGGCTTTGAGTGTTTGAGGTGAATAGCAAATACGTGTGTATACATTCCTTATTGAATACCGTCTGTTCATACCATCCATATACTGAAACAAATTGCACCTCTGGTCCTTACCACTTGCTTTGCTTCACACTGCCTATTTGCTATCCCCACTTGGATGTCTAATACACGTGTTGAATTTAACATGAGTTCCAAGACTGTTTTCTTTCACAAATTGTTTCTCTCCTAGTCTTTCCTGTTGAGGTAAATGGACTCAGTATTCTCCCAACACCCCAGACCAAAAACTTAGGAGATGCCCTTAAGTTTCTCTGTCCCTCAAGCTCCATCCCATCCATCAGCAAGTCCTGAAGTCTCTACCTCCAAAAGATGCTGCAGGTATGACCACTCACTGCCCCACTGCCAGATCTCAATTCAATCCGCCACTGCCTCTTCCTCAGATGACAGCAGCATCTTTCCAGATGGAGTCCTTGCTTTCATCCCCTACCCCAGCCATATCCCCTCCCACACACTCCCTCAGAGCAGTCAGTGATTTAAGTGAAATTGCTCAACATACCCCCATTTTCAACCGTCCAGTGGCTTCTCACTGAAGAGACTAAATGGTAAGCGGTGGCTTATCCATCCCTATACACAGCCAGCTTTATGTGTGTGCAACTTGTGCAGTTATTCTCAGAAAGGCCACACGCTTGGTTTAATGTTCTGCTGTCACTATCTTGGAATTCCTTTTCTTTAAATTTATTTTTATTTCAAAATATTAATGGGGTACAAATGTTTTTGTTACACGGATACCTTGTATAATGCTTAAGTCAGGGTTTTTGGTGTGCCCATCACCAGAATAGTGTTCATTGTACCTAACAGGTAAATTTTTATCCCTAACCCCTTCCCACCCTCCCCACTTCCTGCTTTCCAATGTTTTTTATATCTCTTTGTGCCCATGTGTACACATCGTTTAGCTTCCACTTATTAGTGAGAACATGTGGTGTTTGCTTTTCCATTCCTAAGATACTTCACTTAGGATAATGGTTTTAAGTTCTATACAAGTTGCTGCAAATGACATTATTTCATTCCTTTTTATGGCTAAGTAGTACTCCATGGTATATACATACATACAATGGTATGTGTGTGTGTATATATATATATATATACCTCATTTTCTTTTTCTACTCGTGAATTGATGAGCACTTAGGTTGATTCCATATCTTTGCAATTGTGAATTGTGCTGCAATAAACATTTGAGTTTAGGTGTCTCTTTTATAAAATGATTTCTTTTCCTTTGGGTAGATACCCAGCAACATGACTGCTGGATTGAATGGTAGGTCTACTGTTAGTTCTTTGAGGAATCTCCATACTGTTTTCCATAAAAGTTGCACTAACTTGCAGTCCCATCAACAGTGTATAAGTGTTCCTTTCTCTTTGCATCCATGCCAGCATTTACTGTTTTTTGACTTTTTAATAATGGCCATTCTGACATGGGTAAGGTGCTAGCTCATGTAGTTTTAGTTTGCATTTCCCTGATGATTAGTGATGTCGAGCATTTTTTCATATTTTTGTTGGCTATTTTTCTATCATCTTTTGAAAAACTTCTGTTCATATCTTTTGTCCACTTTTTGATGGGTTGTTTGGTTTTTTTCTTGCTGATTTGTTTGAGTTCTTTATAGATTCTGAATATTAGTCCTTTGGTGTATGTATAGTTTGTGAACATTTTCTCCCATTCTGTAGGTTGTCTATTCACTTTTTTGATTATTTTCTTTGCTGTGAAGAAGTTTTATAATTTAATTAAGTCTAATTTATTTATTTTTGTTGTTTTATTTGCCTTTGCAGTCTTAATCATAAATTCTTTGCCTAGGCTAATGTCTAGAAGAGTTTTTCCTACATTCTTCTAGAATTTTTATGGTTTCATGCCTTATATTTAAATCTTTTATCCATCTTGAATTAATTTTTGTATATGGTGAGTGATAGGGACCCTGTTTCTTTCTTTTCTGCATGTGGCTATCCAATTTTCCCAGCACCATTTATTGAATAGGACTTCCTTTCCATGTATGTTGTTGTCTGCTTTGTTGAAGATCAGTTGGTCATAGCTACATGGTTTTATTTCTAAGTTCTTTATTCTCTTCCATTGGTCTATGTCTCATTTATTTTTACCAATACCATGCTATTTTGGTCACTATAACCTTGTAGTATAATTTGAAGTAAGGTAATGTGATGCCTCCAGATTTGTTCTTTTTGCTTAAGATTGCTTTGGCTATTCAGGCTCTTTTTTGGTTCTAAACGAAGCTTGGGATTATTTTTTGCAGATCTGTAAAATATGATGTTGGAATTTTGATGGTGATTGCATTGAATCTGTAAATCACTTTGAGCAGTATGGACATTTTAATGATGTTGATTCTGCCAATCCATGAACAAGGGATGTTTTTCCATTTGTTTGTGTCATCCGCGATTTTTTCACTCAGTGTTTTGTAGTTCTCCTTGTAGAGATCTTTCACTTCCTTGGTTAAGTATATTCCCAAGTATTTTATTTTCTTTGTAGCTATTGTGAATTGTATTGAGTCTTTGATTTGACTTCAGCTTGACTTTAACTAATATATAGAAATGCTACTGATTTGTGTACATTGATTTTGTAAACTGATTTTGCTCAATTTATTTATCAATTCCAGGAGTCTTTTGTTGGAATCATGAGAGTTTTCTAGATACAAGATCATATCATCAGCAAACATGAATAGTTTGACCTCCTCTTTCCCAATTTGGATGCTCTTTATTTCTTTCTCTTGCCTGATTGCTCTGGTGAGGACTTCCAGCACTATGTTGAATAGAAGTAGTGATAGTGAGTACCTTTATCTTGTTCCAGTTCTGAGGGGGAATGCTTTCAACTTTTCTCCATTCAGTATGATGTTGGCCATGGGTTTGTCATATATTGCTTTTATAATTTTGAGATATGTTTTACCCAAAAGGCCCTGCATTTTCATTTTGCACTGGGCACTGTTAATTATGAGCTGGTCCTGTCTACACACACTAGTGTGGTGGTTGACCTTATTTCTTATAACTCTCCATTTCTCCATCTGCTCCAATGACACTAGTCTCCTGGATGTTCCTAAACCACACCAGGTTTATTCCCTTATCAGGGCCTTTGCCCGTCAATGTCTTAAGCCAAAGATTCTTTTCTTCAAGGTGTGTGCATAGTTCCTTCTTCCCATCACTTGGGTCTCAGCTCTAAGATCCCCTTCTGAAAGAGGCCTTCCCTGACCATCCCAGTGAATGAAGTCCCTTCTCACACTCAGTTACTCTCTATCCAATTGCCCTGTTCTGCTTTCTTAATAGGAATTATTTCTGTCTGGCATTATTGTATTTATTATTCTACATACTTGTTATCTGTCTTCTAGTAGAAGACAAGCTCCATGAGGAGCATGGACTTGGTACTTTGTAACCAGCCCTGAGTAGGCACTCAGAGAGTGTTTGGGGAGGGAAGAGAATGGGTCAGCCATGGCCCAGGCCACTTTCACTCCAGAGTCCTCTCTCTTGTCCCTGCATGGCATAGTATCTCCCAAAGAACCCCACTTGCTCCCTGCAATTTGATCCTCGCTTCTGGAGAAAGCATGTTAGAGTAACAATTTCTGCACCTTTTAGGTTTTTACCAGCACACAAATAAAAAAATCTGTCCTTTCTCTGTTCCTAAACAATGATCCCACTGAGGATTCTACTGTCTTCAGTCCACCTGACTGTAAAATTCTGCTTGTGGTCATTATTATAGCCACAGCGCATTCCTTGTGCAATGAGGTGCAAAGATGAGTAACATTTCCTGTAGATGCCATAATCCATATGGGTCCCATTGAAAGTCATCATGCCACTAAGATAACTCCATATAACACTCTCCTTGTTGAATGTGTGTTCTGATTCCTCCCACAAAATTGGCAAATGATGAGGATGACTGATATCATCCCAGGCAATTCAGTGTGCTGTTCTGTAACTACCCAGAGCATAGCCATGGCCTAGAACAGAGTTGAGTAAATGTTTCCTTTGTAAATGAATTAATGACCACCCACCCCTTATAGACCAGCACTATGTTATGTATGGGAACCATATATTAATTGGGCATGGAAAGAGCTGTAATCAAACTGAGAATAGCATCCCACAGGAGTACAGGAAAGGACTGATTAATTCTTCCCCTGAGGAACGTGAACAGTGTCTAGGGGATGTCTAGTTTGTGCCAAGCAGAAGACAGACATCCTTGGGGGAAGGAAGGTCCATGCAAAAATGTGGAGGCTCAAACTGCACAAGAATCTTCACAGGAATTTTCAAAACAAGCCCCTGAAATTAGTAGAGCAATTAGAATAATCCCCAATATACAGTTGAGAAAACTGAGACTCAGAGAGGTGAAATAACTTGCTCAAGGCCAGGCAATGAGAAAGTACAGAACCTGGTTTACAATGTTTGTGACAGGGTTTTTTCGGGTCTTTTTAGTCTTCGGGAATGGATCTGCACATGTTTCTTGACCATCTAGTCTCTGTTCTGACCTCCAGAGCTCATAGTAAAATGAGCTGCATCAGTGGGTACTGCAGCAGAGACTCCGTAGCTGGAGTAGTGGAAATGATTTATCTCAATACTCTGCATATTTAACTGGAATTTAATGAAGAGAAAGAAGTCTGAACAAGAAGTTTAAAGTCCTGGTTTGAGCTCTGCTTCTGGCACTGGCTTGCAAAGTGGTCTTAGACATAATAATTACCCACTGAGCTAGTCTTCTCATATGAAAAAATGGATTCATTCCCTCTAGAGAGTTGATACTATGAATAAATGACATATTCTGTGTGATGATATTCTACGTGCTTTGAAGAGTTGTATACATGTTGGATTTATTACTATATTTTATTATTATTATATATTATGTCATAGTATATATTATACAATGTATACTAATAATATAAAATATGTTTTAATTAATGTTATCATTAATAAAAATACTTTCCCAAACAGAGATATTTAATAGGAAATTTTATAGGACAAAATACCTTAGCTCAGAGTTCTTCAAACTTCAGGTCACAATCCATTCATAGGTCCCCAAAACTAGTTAGCCTTTTTTTTTTAATGTGAGGAAATACAGTTCCTGACCAAGTACTCACAGTGAGTTGTGAAGTAAAATGTATTATTGCTGGAGGGTCATGATAAAAAAAACAACTCTTAAAAACTCTACAATTAGAGAAAAACCTAGAGATGCTGGAAACCAGTGTGCTAGTTATTTGATTAAGAAAACCTTGAAGATGATCAGGCTCCATCTCACTCACTGCTTGGATAGAAATCTGAAGTCCAAGGAGAGAGAAATGGAGTGATTTGACCAAGGTCCCACAGCTATGCAACGGCAGAGGCAGGTCTCAAAGTCTGGCTTCTGAATGAGGCACTAAACCAAAGAGGGTGGGGCTTAGAAATGAGGGCTCCTGCCTTCCAGGAGGTTTATTCAAGTATTTAACAATTATTTAGTGAGCAGCTACTCTGCCTAGCACCATGCCTAACTTTAAGGAGTTGCTGGCTTATTAATGGAAGAGAGAAAAATTTTAACACAAAAAGTACACACTGAAAAATAAATAAAATTATTACTGGTGGAAATAAATTCAGTGAAGGAAGTAATCAAAGGAAGGGATAAGAAAGAGTAGGGTGGAGTCTACTTGAAGGTAGTCAGGGAAACCTATGTCCATAGGTGACACTGAAGTTGAAACCTAAAGGATGGAGATCTCTGAGCCTGTCTTGGTCTTTCCTTAATGATTACAAGGTGGGTGCTGCACCTGAGGCATCGTACTCTGTTAGAATCAGGAAGAAGAAGCAGGGGAGGGAAAAAGGTGATGCCATGTGCTCATTTATCTTTCATTAGAAAAATAAAATATCACCAGAGGGGATATTTCTGATTAATTTTTGTCAATTAAAACCCATGACCCTGAAATCCCACTACTGGCTATCTACTCAAAGGAGAAGTCATTATCTCAAAGAGACCCATGCACTCATATGTTTATCGCAGCACAAGTCACAATTTCAAAAATATGGAATCAACCCAAGTGAGTGGATAAAGAAAATGTGGTAAGAACATACCATGGAGTACTTCTCAGCCATAAAAATGAAGGAAATAATGTCTGTTGAAGCAACATGGGTGGAACTGGAGACCATTATCCTAAGTGAAGTATCTCAGGAGCAGAAAAACAAATACCGCATGCACTCACTTATAAGTGGGAGGTAAAGGATGGGCATATATGGTCACACAGAGTGATATAATGGACTTGAGAAATTCAGAAAGGGGTAGGGTGGGAGGGGGTTGAAGCATCAAAAATTACCTATCAGGTATAATGTACACTATTCAGGTGACAAGTACACTAGAAGGCCTGACTTAACCACCATATAATTCATCCATGTAACAAAAGAACAATTGTACCCCCTAAATCTATTGAAATCTTTAAAAAGCAAAGCAAAGCAAAGCAAAGAAAAAAGTCATACACAATAAAACTAATTTAATTTAATTTACAAAAAAACAGTGTGTGACCTGGCCACACCCAGCTGCAATGGAAGCTGGGAAAGCAGCATCTCACCTGAGCTAATCACGCTACTTCCAAACAAAATTGTGCTTTGATTACCAAAGAGGGGGAATTGGTATATTAGGTAGGTGGCTAACAGGGATCGCTGCACATACCATTCTATTACATATTTCTATGCATTAGTTCATGGAATTCCTTCAACTCAGCACATGCTTTTTCAACTAATAAAAGAAATAAGCCCATGGCCCTATCACTTTCCCTCCCCTACCCCTTCTTCCTGACTTGAACAGATCATGAAGCTTCACATGCAGCACCCACCTTATGATCCTGAGGGAAAGACGGAGACAAGCTTACAGACTTCTCTTCTGATGTTGACAAGCAGCTGAACCAATACCAGCAGTGCAACTTTCAGATGTCTCTCTTCATCACAGAAGCAAGGTTTACGTGTGTAAGCCACCGTGTCCAGCTTTCTCTTCCTGGCAGCCAAACAGAATCCCAACCGACACAAGGCAGCATGCGGAATGACTTCCCACACTCCCCACAGCACCTACCTGTTGCCATCCTTATGTGACACACCTTCACTTACCTGCAGACCCTTGGGAAGCAGGGGTGACATCCCGTGGAACTCACTCCTACTCTGACACTCAGTGAGTAAAGCTTCCAGTGTGCCATCAGAGCCACCTCAGATCCACGCTCCCTACAACTGATGCTGCGTCTCTGCCCTCGCTGAGCCCTGCCTCTGATCCTGACCTTAATCCTCCTGCCCCATCTACTGTTGGACTCTCCCCAGCTTTTTATCTCAACCCCATAAGTCCAGGTAACACCCCCCCCTCCGCCAAACTCAGTTGAATCCCACATCTCATTCCTAACTTTGCTTCCCCACTCTACTTGCACTGACCCAGCCTTGATTTCTAGCTGTCTTAGGAAGGGCCCTGGAATGACATGATCACGTCTGACTGTATTTTGTCTATACCCTGTAAGGGGCTGGACTTTGTTTTTCTAGTAAGCAGCACATTTCTTGATTCATAATTGATTATGCATTATTAGCCCCAGCTTTTTGTTGGCCTGATTGTTTCAAAAATTACAGGCTCCTATTTTAAATTAATGCTGATTATGACTTTCCCCAGGTGCATTAGCTTTCATTTATCTATATTAAATCTCACCTCATTTGCTTCCAAAAACTCACATTCTTCTCTGTTCTTTTAGCCTCTCCAATATTCGTTGTTTGGAATTTGGTGGCATCTGGAATGTAATCAACTTGTCTTTCTTTCTAAATCAGAAATGAGCTTAGAATAAATGCCTCTAGCATGTATAGGAAAAGAACCAGTATTTATTGCCCATGCTCTAGATATCTTAGCTGATATGGCCCCCCAAAGCATCCCTTAAGATGCAGATTTGGCACATATTGTTTATGTGGAAGGACAGCTAGGGAGTGTGAATGGGAGACAGGAAACAGGAAAGGCAAGAAAGGGTATGTAATTGAGCGGGTTGTTAATGCTGACTTCTGAAGACCCTAGGAGAGACTTCACAGAATACACCAAACTGACTCCTGTCATATACTATTCTGTGGTCACCTCTAGGGTGAGGGATTAACTCCCGGCACTTACCACTGAGCTTGAGCCCAGCAGGCTCCTGTATCCAGAAAAGTCTTTCAGGCAGTAAGGCAGAGGCTAGAGTAGGAAGGTTTCACACATACAAGTTTATCCACAGAACAGCAGGTGACCTCTGAGCCAAGGGTATATAAGCGTCTGCTACAGTCCACACTTGGCACCTCTCAGATCCACTCTCGACACCCAGCAAGATCATTTTGTCTTCCCACTGGCTCTTCCAGGTGGTGTACTGGGGGTCCCCACCTTCCTTCCTGCCATTCATTCATGATAGGCCTCTGCCACGGCCAGTATTTCTGCTGCTATAAATTGCTTTCCCAGTGGGACAACGCAGAGCTTGATCATTGAGGCATAAGAGCCCCTGACAATGTGACTAAATGACAACATGGCGATGTCCTTGTCACACCACGACTGATGAATTGCCCACTTACAGTTACCACCAGTGGGCATGGAAGGACCAAGAAGCACCCCAGGGAACCTACTGAGTTCCACCCTTACTCGTCTCTGCCCCTGTTATCACAGCAGCCCCTGTTCCTCATAATAATCAATCAGTCATTCACCCTCATAACAGTCAGTCATTCCCCCTCACTAGGAGAGTGTCTCTTTCTGCCTTCTGATCTATCAGCATGAGGAGGCCAGTGTAACCAGGCAGCAGCCACCACTTTAGGCTTAGTAGAACCCTTAATATCCCTGGCAGAGATGTCTTTGTTCTGGAACTAAGATCTTCCGTCCACCAAGGCCAAGAGTTGCAGGTTCAGGAGGTAAAACATTGCCCAAGAGGTTGACCAGGGGTGATGGTGCAATACTCTTCATGTCCCCTCTCGCAAGGCACTCTGAACACGTGTCTCTTCCCTAGTTTCCCTACAAATCTTCCTATCACATTTCTTTAGACCTTTATTCAACCAGTTAAGCCACTCACCACTGTATGTAATCTTTCTTCAGACCACTTCTACCACCACACGAAGTTGATGATGAAGTCTACTCAGAGCTCCAGGTGCTGAGATTTCCCCTCATCACCTCCATGGAGATGCCTGAGTGGAATTGGAGAGTGGCAGCAGACTATAGCACACTCCCAAAGCTAGCTGGCCCACCCAAGAACCAGGACTGGGATTTTCCTTCTCCTTCAGTGGTCCTACAGAGACCCACAGTACACCATAGGTGTGGGTGGTGGGAGAGGACCTGGTGCCACAGAGGGAGATGGCAGGGGGTCTGGGACACCTATTGATGTAATTTACCTATGCCTTCCAGACCTGCCTGAGCTTCATCCAGCATGGACCATTTTCATCACACGAGGACTGTTACTGCACCTGCCTACCCTAAGACCTGGTAAATCTGACAATACCCAGCTCTTGATGGGCAGCTCCTATCACATGGTCATTTGATGTCAATGATACTCAGTCTTTATTAAGATCCAGCAGCATAACAAGGACTGCTTTTTGAACAGTGTATAATTCTCTGTGATAGAAGCACCCCAGATAGAAGCACCTTTGATCCAGAAAGCTAGAGGTCTGCTCTGCGATTCCCCTACTGAGTTTGCCAGATTCTCCATACAAAGTCCTTATTTACCTTGGATGGATCTGGTGCCATAAGACCTGGCATCTCATGGCTCCATGGCAGAGCAACTTTTACTGTAGCCTGAACCTGCTGCAAAGTCCTCTCTTTCTTTTGGCCCAAATCAAAACTGGCAGACTTCCAAGTCATCCAATAAATGGTTGGAACAGTATTCCCAAACACAGAACATGCTGCCCTGTGAATCCAAAGAGGCCATCAAGCACTGTGCCCATCATTCATTTGTAAGAAGCTTAAGGTGCAATAATTTGACCTATAGTTTGGGGGGGCATGTCCTGCTATGCCCAGATAATTAGACATCTAACTTCACACAATTTCACCAAGGTGGCAGTCACCAGAATCTTCATGGGTTTATCTCCCACCCTCTGGCAGTGTCGGGGCTCAGAAAATGATACCCCAAAGTATGATGCCTTGATATGTTGAGTATTTTGAACTGGAGGCGATTAAGAGCACCTCAGAATCTTCTCCTGCTCCCTTTTCTTCCCCAAGAAGAGTCACAGAAACCAGAATCCTCTCCCCGGAGGCATATGATAGAAACTAGAACTCCTGTCCACCAAAGCAAGCCATAAAACCTAGAAGGGTCATTCTCTGACTTGCCTCCCTTGAAAGTAGATCATAAGACCCTCATTCCAGGCTGGGCGCGGTGGCTCACGCCTGTAATCCTAGCACTCTTTTGAGGCTGAGGCGGGCGGATTGCTCAAGGTCAGGAGTTCGAAACCAGCCTGAGCAATAGCAAGACCCTATCTCTACTAAAAAAAATAGAAAGAAAATTAATTGGCCAACTAAAATATATAGAAAAAATTAGCCGGGCATGGTGGCACGTGCCTGTAGTCCCAGCTACTTGGGAGGCTGAGGCAGAAGGATTGCTTGAGCCCAGGAGTTTGAGGTTGCTGTGAGCTAGGCTGACACCACTGCATTCTAGCCCAGGCAACAGAGTGAGACTCTGTCTCAAAAAAAAAGACCCTCATTCCAGAGGCGTCCTGCCCCATATCCCAGAGGAAGTAATGCTGTACAGAGAGGCCAAGAAGCATCTGAACAAACAGGCTTTGCTAGGTTCTCTCTCCCAGTTTATTACCATGAGATCATACCCTTTTTGCCCCATTATATTTCTCCATGACTATCCATGTTTTTCATCAGATTTAACATAAAAACATACCATTTTCCCTGGGTCTTTTGGTCTTCATTTCTGAAGTCTCCTATGTCACATAAAACTTTGTTAAATAAATGTTACATTTTTCTCTTGCTAATCTGTCTTGTTAAGGAGTGTCAGCCATGACCCTTGTGATGGGTGAGGAAAAGGTACTACCTTTTTGTCCCTACAGCAGGCATGTGAATTTTGGTGAATGAGTATCAGTCTCTGACATACACGTGCATACACATACGTGCATGTAAATACGATCGTACAGTTTGTCAAACAGTTGGCAAAGAGGAGCATGAACAGAAAAGGGAAGAGCAAGGATTGTCCTTGTCTTTGGTCCAAGCACGTTTAACTTCAGTTTACTCAGAGTTACAATCACACTTGAGTGTTCACGGCTGTGGATTTAATGGGGTAAGAATCCATTCACTGAAATCTGGAAATTATGTAGAACTATTCAGACTAAATAAACAGACACAGACTTCGGCACAAGTATTCCGGTTAGCAGAATCACCAACATTCCAACCATTTGCATATTCCATATCAGCATACCAGCCAAAATAATTCAAGGCAACAAAAAATGAGAAATTAAGGAGGACATATGTATCACCAAAGGCTCAAAGAGAACTTTCTAAGTAAGACAGGAAGCTCAAAAGTTATGAAGCAGGAAAAGAATGAATATAGACAGAAGAATTAGATTTTTACATGACAAAAGAGCATAAAGCAAAGTCAAAAGAAAATTAATAGATCACGGGAAATATTTGCAACTCTCATGATAGATAAAGGTTAATATAAAAAGAGTTCTTACAAATTAATAAGAAAAATGCCAATAACTTAAAATAAAAATTGGGCAGAGGATAAGAATGGTCAACTCACAGCAGAAATTATCCAAAAGGCCAGTAGATATAACAGTTCCTAAATAGAAACCAATCCATTTCAATAAAAAGCCTCCTCTGCTGCACTTTGGAGAACAATTTCATGCCGAATGGAATGGAAATAAAGTGCCTCTTGGAATAGGGACAAGAGAGTTGCAAACATGAGCTTCTTCTGATTTGAGCTCAGTGGAGCAAAACAGAGCTCCCAAGTGAAGGTACCTAGGAGACTTCCTGATGCTAAGAAGTTGCTGGAAGGACTGAGGAAGGCACAGAAAAGCTGTTATCAGTGATTTCCATTTTGGTAAGTAAGCATACACTTATATGCAGACTCCACCAAGGCTGGAGAATGGAAAAGAGCCAGATCTGTATTTGAGCCCATCACTGACTTTCACTAATTAAATCCTTGTTATGGATTGAATTGTGTCCCCAAAAAGATACATTAAAGTCCTAACTTCCAGTACTTTAGAGTGTGACTTTATTTGGAAATAGAGTCATTGCAGATGTAATAAGTGAAATTAAGTTGAGGTAATGACTGAAACACGGTGAGTCTTTAATCCATACAAATAATGTTGTTATAAGAAATAAAGAAGAAACAGAGACACACAGGAAAAAGGAGGCCATGTGGCAGTGGAGACAGAGATTGGAGTGCCTCTCCACTGTTGTTTTAAGCCACCCAGTTTATGGTACTTTGTTACATCAGCCTTAGGAAACAAACACGGCGAGTCACCTGAGTGAGCCACACCTCAGCTTCGTCATGGGCAGTAGACAGGTAACACTCCCTCCCAGGAATGGCATGAAGGTGGATGCATTGTTAAGTATAAAATGTCTCCGACATAGGAGCCTCTCCAGAAATCTATGCTCCTGTCGAGTGTTCATGTGTTCAACAGGAAGATACAGTGCTGACGTTGTGTTTTCTTTCCATTAACATGTACATAAAATGCATTTTAGAAATAAAAAGTGTTAGAGCAAAGAATTCCCAAATTAAATCTTGGAGGCTACATGAAATTCACCTATTTTAAAATAGGAAATTATAGGTCCCTTCTCTAGGCTTCGAGCTCCAGGACTTTGCATCTTACTACAAAGTGCTGAGAAGATCTGGGTCAAGGTTTGGGAACCACTGTGAAAAGTTACAGGATACATAGACATCTGAGGCGTGCCCATGAGAGTGGTATAGACCACACAGCAAGAAGTAGCAGGTTGTAATAGCAGTAATAGTATATTTGGAGTCAAAATACCTGGGTTCAATCCCAGCTCGTCTATTTCCTGGCTGTGTGTCACTGGCTAGGACACTTGTATTAGTTTCCAATGGCAGTTGGAACAAATTTACACAAACTTGGTGACCTAAAAGAACATACGTTTATTTTCTTATAGTTCTAGAGGTCAGAAGCCTGAAACCAGTTTTACTTGGCTAAAATCAAGGTGTTGGCAGGGCCATTCTCCTTCTGGAGGCTGGGAAGCATCTGTTTTCTTGCCTTTTCCAGCTCCTAGAGCTGCATTCCTTGCACTCCTCTGCTCTTGGTCCCTTCCTCCCTCTGCAAAGTCAGTAGCTTAGCATTTTGCTTCAGTCATCACATTGGCTGCTTCTTCTATGGTCAAATCTCCCTCTGATTCTCTCTTACAAGGGCCCTTGTGATTGCATATAGTACCCACCAAAAAACATCCAAGATAACCTTCCCATGTCAAAATCCTTAATTACATTTCAAAGTCCCTTTTTCCATATAAGGTAACATTCACAGACTCCAGGGATTAAACCTGTGATACTTTGGAGCCTACTACAACCTCAGCATCTCTGAGCTTCAGGTACCTTAAAACTGAGATAGTGATACTTACCTGAGATGGCTGCTGATATGACTACATTAAACTATGCATTCCAAACCATCTAGCACAGGGTCTGGAAAATAGGAACTAAGTAGTACACACCAGTTGGAGTTTGGAAATCTTGTATGCCATGTGGGTTGGGACTGTGTGAACATGCCTCCTTGGTAAATCCTCCTACATTGCTGCTCCTTTAGTAGTTGGCCCATCCCCACCTGCAGCGCTCTTGGGTCACAAGTAGCCTTCAGTGTCTAGCACACACCCAACAGGACTGTGTGATGAACCAGATTCTTCCTTCCCTGAGTCTTGGGTGAAAAGGATCTTGCAGTTTTATTTTATCAAATAAAAATTGCTTTATCTGTTATTGCACTTTCAACCTTTAGGGAAAAGTAGTGCTATTTTTTTTAAATCCTTAAAATCTTTTAAGATGAATCTGCTAGTAGATACCCATGGCTTCAGATAACTCTCCCACACCAGGCCCTGTTCTTTTAACAGTTTCTATTTTTTTTTCTCTCTCTCTCTCTGCAATAAATCTTCATTCTCTTTGTTTATTCTTGATTCATTCAGGTAGACACACTTTTCATACTCCATTCTTTAATCAGAGTTGGGCTGTTAACCTGTCTTCATCAGCTTATCACTTAGAAATTTTTGTTGGTACATACAGTCACAATCATTTTAAATTTTTTTATTTCACTTTTCTTTCTTTCAACCGGGATTGTAGAAAATACTGTCTATGTATCAAGGTTGACAAGTCAATTGTGAAAATCATTTCACAAAGACTCTGTAAAAATATCATGTGTAAAGACTTTCAAAGAGAATTTCTCAAAAGCCAAACCCACCTGATGGTCTGGCTAGTGTGGCTGGTGAGTAGTACAAACAGGCCACACAGAAAGATGCAACCAGAAGGGCCTCTTGGTAATAGTCCAACAGAGCTTTGTTCCAACTGTTGTTCTGCTGTTGTTCTAACTGTGCAACCTTGGGCAAGTGACTTCGCCTTTCTTTTTCTCAGGTTCCACATCAATAAATGCAGGTAAATTCACTTTCCACAATATTGTGAAAATTAAATTAAATAATATATGCATAGTACCTGGCATGATTCTAGAGATATATATGTGTGCATCCATCTATTAATATCTTTCTGTCTTTCTATGTCTATATTTATACCCATATCTAGATAGATAGATACATAGATAGATGGTAGGTGCAAATGTAATATAGAAATAGTTATGGCTGTGGCTATAGACATAGAGGTAGACAAATGTTTGTTTTCTTCCACCATAGGAATAGGTAAATCATCACAGGACATATTAATGTACTCATCAATCACTCATTTACTCATTCATTCTCTAAACATTTATTGAGCTTTCACAGTGACCTAGACTAAAGCTCGGGGATAAGATGGACCGCAGTTTTGGCATTTCCTCTGGCGAGCACTGCTAGTTGCCCACTGTAGCAGGTGCTGTCAGTGCTGCACCCTTATCTCTTCGCCCTTATCCTCTCTGTTCACATCAGCCTCGCTTCCAACTGCGGCATCTGCATTTCTTTTCCGGGGGATTTCCCTTGTTGTTGGGGCCCTCTTTGCTGTTGGCATAGAAGGAAAAAGCACCAGGAAACTGCCATGGCCCTGGGAGTAGCTCTCAAAGAAAGACTGACAGACGCTGGTACATCAGTGTCCCAGCTCCCTCGCCCTGGTGTGAGATAACTCTGAGCTGTGTTTCATGTGAGCATCCCGAATTCCCAGTAGGATAACTGCATTATGCACAGTGGGAGATGAATAGGTAGAACACTCTGCGTTGTCTGCCTTCACTTCCCCGTTTCTGTCCCTTTCTCCCCTACTATTAATTTCTCAGCAGTGAAATCCTGCCTCAAAGTCTGTGTCTGGTAACGTCCCACTAGTTGACCCAGGGTAATTCAGCTTCAGCCACTCAGACGATGACAATGTGCTACAAGAAAAGAGTCGCAGAATGGGAAGAACCAGGCCCCTGAACAACCCGTGGGCAAGAGCCGTTTGTATCCATGGACTGCTGTGTGAGAGAGAAACAGAAGCATAGACTTTTTTTTCAATTTCAAAAAATTTAAGGGTATAAGTGTTTTCTGTTACATGGATAAATTGTATCATGTTGAAGTCAGGGTTTTCAGTGTACTAGTCACCAGAATAGTGTACATTGTACTTGATAGGTAGATTTTTATCCCTCATCCTGCTCTCACCCTCCCCCATTCTCAGTTTCCAGGGTCTATTACTGCTCATGATGACCACATCTTCATTTAAGCATAGATCTTTAAGACGTGTGTCATTGGGTCTGTTTGCTGCAGCAGCATAAACTTTTATCTTAAGTAGTACCTCCACTAGGAGCTTTCAGTCTAGATGGGGGAGAAAAAATAATAAAAATTAGTGCTTAATAAACAATGCTAAAATAAATGTGTGTATAGTTTGTCATAAGATAATTTTTCTTTCACACGTTATCTCAGATAATCACCCTGGAGCTCCATGAGGTGGGTGATTAGCTCCATTTTGCGAATGACTACTTTCCAAGACCCTGAGAACAGAACTTCTTTCTGTCTTGGAATGTACCATGTTTCCTTTCGTTCCCAGGCCTTCTATCTGCCTGGGCCTTCTATGATATGACTCCTACCAACCCACCTCTCCTGTGTGGCCCCTGGCTGGCCCCAGGGGTCCTCAGATCTTAGCATATTTGTAAATCTCAGAGAGTCTTCGCTGACCCTTACAAGAGGTCAGCTTTCCTGATTTGAGATTCAAATGAGCACTTTTGCAACACTCATCATGCTTGTCTTACATGTTTGATGGATAACATCTGTCTTGCTCACTGTCTAGCACAGAATTGGGGCTCAAAAATACTTTTTGAATCAATTGAGCTCAGAAAGGCAAGCAGATTTAATGAAATCACAACACACAACTTAGAACACTACATGGTACAGGGGAAGATTGTTAGCTACTACTATTTTTGTTGGTATCATCAAAAGTACACTGCTAGAACACAGCAGAGCCAGAACTCAAATTTCATTTCTCTTTTCCTCTGATTCCCAACCTGAGCAGGAGGAAGCTTCCACTGCACGATCCCCATCTCTCTCTCAGGGCAGTGGTCATATCTGACTCTCAAGGGTACTGTGTGAGCCTGTGTCGTAATTCGTCTGCCAGATGTGAGCTCCTTGGAACAAGGACTGTATCTTATTTATCCCGATATCCCAGTACAGATGGAGGAGAGGGAGAGAGGGAAAGAAATGGGTGGAAAGGGAAGAAAGGAGAGGGAGGGATGTGTTAATGGCGGGACGTTGGTTCCCTAAGTACCATTTTTCTAAGTTAATGAAATGTTCTCATTATAGGATTTTCAAATCCTTCCTCACTCTAATTGAACAAACTGCAATGTTGCTGTCAGCACAGCAGAATGGGAGAGGAAAGGCTCTGGGGCCAACAAGCCTGGGTTTGAATCTCAGCTGTGCTCTTTCTAACTGTATGACATTGACTAGTAAAATGAATAATCATAATGTGGTTATGGTGATTAAATGATATATTTTTGTAAATACTTTGGTGCCTGGAATACAGTATATACTCAATAAATGGCCATCATTAGTACTCTAGTACTTTTTCAAACCCCCACTACGCAAGATTAGCTAAGAGGTGTAACATGAATACAGCTCAGACCCTGGAGAACAGCTATGTGGAAGGTTTGTACAGTGTTGCAGTTGTATTCATTTTCTATTGCTGCTGTAAGAAATTGCCACAAACATAGTCTCTGAAAATAACACAAATTTATTATCTCATACTTGTGAAGGTTAGAAGTCTGACATAAGTCTCGCTGAGCTAAACTCAGGGTGTCAGCAGAGTTGTGTTTCTTTCCAAAGGCTCTAGGTGAGAACCTGTTTCCCCTCGACACCTGGTCCCCGTCTTCCATGTTCAAGGCCAGCAATGTTGCATCTCTCTCTGCCTTCACAGTGTAGTCGCACCCCTGATTCTCCTGTTCTGCCTCTCTCTGCCACTTCTAAAGGCTGCCATGATTATATTGGACCCACTCAGAAAATCTACTGGGATAATTTCTCTATTTTAAGGTCAGCTGATTAGCAACCTTAATTCTATCTAGAACCTTAACTCCCCTTTACCATGTAAAATAACATATTCACAGATTCCAGAGATTAGAAAATGGACGTCTTTGGAAGCCTTTTTTTTTTTTTAACCTTTCATAGTGGTTAAAAGTACTAGTTCTGGATTAACACGGACATGGATTCTGATCCAAACTCTTCCACTTACAACCCTGTGACACTGAGTCAGCAGCCAGTTTAACTCAATTAAGTTTTAGATTCTTCATTTAATAAATGAATCTAAAAACAACCAGTGCAGAGTCATTGCCAGGAACAAATGAGATAATGCACTGTATCAGTTGGATTTTGCTCTTTGACAAACCACCCAAAATTTAGCAGTTTAAAACAGCATCCATTTATTCATCTCTCAATTCTTCTGGGAAGTTCTTGTTAGGATTACATGAAATAATGCAATTCACATCATATAGGACTTTGTAAAAA
The DNA here is from genome assembly GCA_008086735.1 of Cheirogaleus medius. Classification (NCBI taxonomy): domain Eukaryota; kingdom Metazoa; phylum Chordata; class Mammalia; order Primates; family Cheirogaleidae; genus Cheirogaleus; species Cheirogaleus medius. Next base: position 71,943,378 of record VBSM01001124.1, read on the forward strand.
AGGAAATTCTGCAATATATAGATTTCTATTGAGATTATAGCAAAGTGAGCTCTAGACAAGGAATCTTGTCTCTGACACTTATAAGCAGTGTTACCTCGGGCAAATTATTTCAACTTTCCATGTCCTGGTTTCTTCCAAAGTTGAGTGTGCATGAGTTAGAGAGGAATACCTGTCTCACAGGGGTGGGAGACTTAAGTGAATGAGCATAAGCAAGTGACAACACTGTACTAAAGCTTCCATGGCTATAACGAAAGGCCCAGAAAGGGTGTCAGAAGGCCTGGGTTGGATACTGTATCTGCCATCACAAGCTGGGACATCTAGGGAAAGCACTCAGGAGCCTCTTTAAGAAAACCAAAGGCTTGCACTCAGTGGTCTCTAACTGCACTCCAGGCAATCCTGCCAAGCCGTGGGCCGCGCTGTAACCTACAAGGAGAGTGGCCCTGGCCCCACCCCACATGAATCCTCCCCTCCCACTTCTAAAGGCTTCTAAAGTCCTATTGAGGCAGGACGACTGTCTTGTCCTTCTCTGCCCAGGGATTTCCTAGTTTTAGCAGTGAAAAGTATCACATCCTGGGAGATCCAAAGTCCTGAAACTCCTGGAAGCTGAAGGCATAGAAGGCAAGCAGTTCCATGGAGATGCCCTGGAACAGTTCTGAGTCAACGAGGGAGTGCGTGAGGGAGACAAGAGGTGGGACTCTGTCCAGTGGACCATGGAACTGGCTGATTCCAAGCTTTCTAAGGAGCATGGTGGGACCACTACTGGGCGGGAGTCAGCCAGGGACCATCATATTCAGCAGCGACTTGCTGAGATGCAGCACTGTGCTCCGTAAAGGGCCAGAAGTTGAGTCAGCCAGACCCAAAAGCAGGTTAAAAATGTTCTTGTGTGACCCCAGCAGAATCACAGAACTCCTGTATGAACCAGGAATAGTGATTTGACTCTGCCGCCTTTCTTGGAAGTGGCTATATGAGGACCGACTGCATGGGAACATGCTCTGCAAACTGCAAAGGGGTATGGAAGTGACAGTACTGATGTGTTTTTTAGTTAGATAACTCAAGAAACACGTTTAAGTGAGAGGTGAGAGGTTTCAGCCTTGTTTATTTGTTACACTATTGACTTTAGTTTAGAAAACATAAACTAAGCTGCATAAGATCAATCAGGAAACAATAGAAGACTGGTGACAAGAGAGATCCTAATCCCTGAGAAAGGAAAAATCTAAATCCAAATGAGGAGCCAAATCCAGTTAATGACAAGGCTGCGGGTTATTTACTCTGGCTGTCGATGTGGTTTATCCGAGAACCAGCACCAGATACACCTTGGAACACTACATTTCTGTGACACATACCCAAAAACGCCCTCTTGCTCTTTATTTGCATAGTCAATGTGCAGCAGGTTAGAAATCAATTTCCCTCTAGCCTGCAAAGACTCACCAATGTCACCTTAGACTCATCACAGAATAAAATCTGAACAAGCCCTGGGAGGGGTCCAGGGCAGGTGTGTGCTGTCCCCCAACCTCCAGGCCACCCACAGAACATCACTGGCCTGCCGTAGACAGAGCCTCGGCATCCTCCCCAACAAACCAAAGTTTGTATGACTTTATCAAGCAGTGTTTTTCTCCTGTATAAGCTATGAGAACAAAAGGATCAAAGGCAAACATTAAACATAAGATAGATTTATTTAATTACAGTATATAGTCTAATTAAAATAATTCTGCGGGGGAAAAAAGAATTCATTTTCTATCACCCCCAAATCTTCCCTGATCTTTATAAACGTACCAATTTACATTTATTTTACCTAGTTGTCATCAGCGTGTACGTTCAATTTTCCCTTGTGCCTTCTTTGCTCACCATCATTCAATGCATGCAATTGTATGCTTACTCTAGATAATTTTTATTTTAACAGATATATATGAGTACATTACCTTGCTGTACCAGACTTTGCTCTATGATCATCTTTTCCAAAGCCTGTTGCTCACTGAATAGCTTGTGAGCCACTTTGTACCAATGGCTTCTCTATCCGTGTACTCAGGCTGCCATAGCAAAGTACCACAGGCTGGGTGACTTAAACAACAAAACTTTATTTTCTCATAATCCTGGAGGCCGGACATTCAAGATCAACATGTTAGTAGGGTTGGTTCTCTCAGAAGTGTCTCTTCTTGGCTTGTAGATGGCCATTTGCCCGTGTCTTCAGATGGTCTTCCCTCTGCGTCCACCTGTGCCTAAACTCCCTCTTCCTATAAGGACACCAGTCATATTGGATTATGGCCCACCCATATGACCTCCTTTTAGCTTAATTACCTTTTTAAAGACTGTGTCTCCAAACAAGGTCACACTCTGAGGTCCTGGAGGTGGGACGTCAACGCCTGAACTGGGTGGGGGGAGCACAGTTCAGCCCAGAGCAGCTTCTTTCCCCTTTGGGTTCCTTCCCCGGGTTTTCAGACTTGGAGCAGACCTCACCTGCTTCCTGGCTCGCAGCCTCTGCTCTCTGCCTGTGGGAGCCTCTGCAATGTCACCTGGAAGTACAGATTCCCAACGAGTAACCCTTGCCCGGGCAGCAACAGGAGATGGGGAGGTGCTGGCAGAGAAACTTTCTCCTTTCCCACTTCAATAAACCCTCTCAAGACACAGTATCTGGGGACATCCCACATAACCAAGAATCCAATTGTATTTTCTTGTGAACCCATAACTACTTCACTTTGTACTTTCCTTCCCCCTTTCCCTACCTCACTGCCCTCTTTCATGACATATTAGCAGCGTGTTTCTGGTGCTTTGACATCTGGGGCCTTAGAGACCCCAGAGAGACTGCCCCTCCCATGCTCAATTCCTAGAGAAAGCAAATGAGTCACCTGCAAGTGTGCAGTGCATATGCAAACCAGCCAGTGCAGAGCTCACACCCACCACCTTGCACTGGGCTCTCACACTCAGGGTTGCTATTCACCTGCCCTAATTACCCCAGGCCCAGTATCAAACAACTCGAAGCAGCCCCTACACTCCAGAGCCTGTTGAAATTATTCAAACTAACCCATCCTAAACCTGTTTACCCCCACACAGTCCTTCCCACAAAAACCACAATAAAAGCTTCTGCCCTCTCATTCTCCCCTCTCCTAACCAGCCCTGGAGCTTCCCTGTGTGGACCAAAACACACAGCATGTCTCTCTCTCTCTCTCTCTCTCTCTCTCTCGCCGTGAGTAACAATCTGTTCAATGGCAGTCATTTCCTGATTTGTTGGTCTCATCATACCTGCATAATAATAAAAACCTACATTTTAAAGCAACTACCTCTTACTATCCTGGTATTTTATCTCCCAACAAATATTAGCACACAACATATACCTCAGGCTCCATCTTCCTAGGAAGATTGGGCTAAAATATCATCCAAAGAGAAAAAGATACAGTTTCCTTGCTGGCCTAGTGTCAGGCCATGTACTTGGACCATCATTTATTTTCTTTCATTTGAAGTAATCTAATGTAATTTTTATAAGTCAAAAGAAATAGTTGTGTAGGTGTGGCTGCATATTGCCTTTCTCCAGAAAGATCAAGCAATGTAAAGTCATGTTTCTTTCTATTTTTAACATTTGTTTGTTCTTGTTTATTCAATAGATGTTCACTAGTAAATGAGAAGTTGCTTTTATTTAATGTTACTTTAATTGCTAACGAATCTGTGCATTTTAAATAAGAGGGTTTTTGTTGTTGTTGTTTTACTGCAAAGGAACACATAGGGCATAAACTTCTGGCCCGACCTCAGGTCTGGGAACACAGCAGACTGACAGGCATTTACCTAGCTGTTGTACTGGAGTTAGTTTCTAAGAATTGGCCTCTCAGAGATAGTGGGAGCCCAAGTTCCTTACCTTCTTGGAAGGGGAAATATCATGCCCCGATACCCTCTTACGGGAGGCTGTATACCCAGCTACCAGGCCCTTTGGTGAGGCAAAGCTGATGCAATCTAACCACTTGTCCCTGCTGGGTTCCATCTCTGGACCAGGGTCTCGTTTAACCACACTAGCTTAACGTACAACCTGGGATGTGAATCCCTTAACCTGGGGGTCTTTGAGATCCACCTTCAGAAAAATAATGCTTGTTGGTAAAGCACTTTGAGATTCTCCCAAGAAACCTAGATTCTCAAGACAAGGTGTTATTATTTAGTTGATGGGAAACAAATATCCACCTAATAATCATAATTATATTGTCAAAACTGCTTAAAATATCCACCCTGCTGGGACAGCAGTGATGTCAGAGAGTTTTGTGACTAGTAAATTGGAACATTATCATGAAATTAAAAAAGAAATGTTATATTACCAAGTAATTCATTGGAATGATTTGATATTTCAAGGATAACCACCAAGCAATTTCAGGAACGTGTAATTATTTTTTCACTTGCAATTTTATGATGCATTCATTACTCAGTAGCTGTGTGGTTGACTGTGCCTTATAAAATAGAAGAATAACAAATAACAAGTCATTAGCAGATCAAAGTCTAGGTGGGAAAGTAGCTTGGGTTTTCTTGAGTCTTTCCTGCTTTTGGAACTGAGAAACTCATGTGGTGAAAGGCATTCTGTAATCTCTCCTACCAGAAGCACAGGGAGCATTCCAGCACATAGCAGGGGCTCAATAAACACCGGCATGCTAGTGGTTTCCTCATTATCTGGTGTTCTCGCTTGTCTCTGTGGCTTAGCACAAGCTACTTCTGTTGCTGGAATCCCACTTTTCCCTCTGGCAAATAGTTATCCATCAAATCAAGCATGACATTCTCTGCAAAGCCTTTTCTGACTTCCCTGGGAAGGTTTAGGTATCCTTTCCATGATATTCTACTGTCTCACACACACACACACCTCCATTTAGACCTGTGACATCAAATAGAAATGGTATGTACCCTCACTGTTTCTTTATTGTGTAGTAAATTCCTTGAGGGCAGATACTGCCCACCTGCCTGCCTTCCTGCCTGCCTGCCATTAACAAATGCTGACTAAGCCCTGGTGTAGGTCGGGCACTGTGCTAGACTCTAGGGATCCAGTGGAAACGAAGCTAGATATTATGACTCTGCCTTCATGGGGCTCCTGGCTTAACGAAATCCTATTTGACATTGCAGCCTGAGTTTCTGGTGCAAAGGATTCTTAATAAATGTTAGAGGAAGGAACAATGGAAAGATGAAAGAAAGGAAGATAGAGGGAGGGAAGGAAGGGGAAAAATCTTGGAAGGATCTTCACAGGAAGGATATCAATAGAATATGAAATTTGACTTCACATTCTGAATGAGGATGGCCCTATAGAAGACCATCCTGACTCTAGTTTCTCATGTGGCAGAACGAGCGCCAATAGGGAAATGGGATATCCCCATCATATATCAAGGGATATAGAAAGAAGAAGCTAAAAAGTGGCCTATTGGAGATGCTGTAAATGCCAGAAGATTGCTTAGCCCAATGCTTGTACATAGTAGGTTCTGGAAGAACGGAAAATATGGATTAAGGAAAGGAACAGATGGCCTACCTAAAATGGGCTGACTCTTGTGAAGCTGCTCAGGGATGACTGGATAACTCAGCTCCACTAGGGTGAGCAAAAGTGGTTCTCTGCAGATGGACCCAAGGTCAGTAAAATGTGGTCACCCATAGCCATTGTCATCCTTTGTCACAGATCTCTCCATCAGTCATAGAGCTATATTAGAGACATGTCTTCTTTTTTTTTTTTTTTTCAGACATAGTCTCACTCTGTTGCCCAGGCTAGACTGAGTGCCGTGGCGTCAGCCTCGCTCACAGCAACCTCAAACTCCTGGGCTCGAGCAATCCTCCTGCCTCAGCCTCCCAAGTAGCTGGGACTACAGGCATGTGCCACCATGCCCGGCTCATTTTTTCTATATATTTTTAGTTGGCCAATTAATTGCTTTCTATTTATAGTAGAGACGGGGTCTCGCTCTTGCTCAGGCTGGTTTTGAACTCCTGAGCTCCAGCGATCCGCCCGCCACGGCCTCCCAGAGAGCTAGGATTACAGGCGTGAGCCACCGCGCCCGGCCAAGAGACATGTCTTCTGGTGGGATTGTGCCACTGCAGCAGGACCAGTGTAGGTGATGCAATGCAGTAAGTGGATACCCACCTTGGTGACTCTGCTACATTGGATGGGTGAATGGATAGAGATATGGATGCTTATGGACAAGATGGTCACTCGTTGACATTGAGAATAAGCCTTAAAGACATGTCTGAACCACCTCTGAGAAGCCCGTCCTGATATCCCAGGCAAAAATGACCCCTTCCTTCATTATGTTTCCTTTACCCCAATTTGATTATATCCAGGGTTATATGTTTTAATACAATTCTAATTCTGATACCTTGAGAAAGAATAGAATACTTTTTGCTATTATGATTTTTCCCCAGAATTCACACAAGATAACAAATCTCATAGTTATTTTCATAACTTCTCTGAGAAGCAGGACAAGGCTATACAAACAAGCCCCAAATTACAACAGCCTACACTTGAGCAGACACTTAATCCTGTGAGCCCTACATTTCACTCCAAGCCCCAACCACAAACCCCAGCCTTCTCAGAGAGAGACCTGGTCGCCATCAGGACAGATTGGAGGCAGATATGGAGAAGAATGATGAGCCCATGAAAACTCAGGGGGCGGTGACAGTATAGGCAGAAAGAGAATAGAAGTGAGTGTGCAAGGGCTGACTTTGAGGAAGACATAGATGATAGAAATTAAATTTGCAGATGACATAAATCTTGGAAGAGTATCAAATAATTTGAGGGACAAAATTGGCATCCAAAAAGAGGTGGTAGCCTGGGATATCATCGAGATATAACAGAGTAATGAATAAAGGAGGGAGAGAAGATTCAATTCAAGCAAAGCCAACAGAGGCTAAGCCCAGGTGACTGTGATAGGGTTTGGGCCGGAGTGTAGATCACTTCAAAGTCCAGGCAGGGCATGTGGCAAGTCTCTAGAGATTGCAAGTCTAGTACCAGGACAGAGCTCTTTGTAGATCTGCTCTCAGCTCCTGGCTCTCCTCCTTCCCGATTGTTCCCCTGGACTTTGGACCCTGAGTGACCTCATTGCATTATGGCCTTGGCAGTGTGCAATAATAATAGTCATTGTCATTTATATAATTTCATTCGATCCCTTCCACAACCTTGTGAATAAAGTCTTTTAACTTTAATTTCCATATTAGAAAGCCAAGTTCAAGATTATTTAAATAACTTGGCCAAGGTCATACAGCTTGGAGTTGATGAAAAACACTAGTCCCAAATCATGGGCCAAATATAAGAATATAAACTCAATTGGGACAAGTGTATTAATAAGCTCTTGATTTGGAGTCCCACAGCTATGTAAAGCCTGGGGGAGATACAACTTCGCAGAAGGACACAGGGAAAACAACTCTAGGTTTTAGTTTACTTTGTGGTCAGTCAGTAGGGAAGACGACTCAACAGCAAAGGCATCCGTATGCTCTCAGGCTGCATTGATAGATTTTCTCTCTGTTGTCAAGGTGGCTGACATGACTGACTACACCGAAATCACAGGCATCTTACAACTACAACAGACGACTAAAAGAGTAAAAAGACTAAAAGAGATTGTCCAAAGTCAGTGTTGGGAACGTGCTGGCTCTGAGGCTGAACCTCTTCCCACAACCAAGTGCCTTGGATCCCAGGCTACAGGAGCTATGCGGCAGGGCACCCTAACATTAACCAATCCCGCCACCCAGACACCTACCTGTTCCCTTTTACAGTGAGATTTACATCACCATCATCAGTTTACATCCTGGTCCTAGTTAAGTCAGAGCAACAATCCTGTTTCACATTTAGCCCATCTCAACTTCAGCATACGTGCTCTATAGCTCTGCTTTGGGCTGAACTCTGTTCCCCGAAATCCTGTGTTGAAGTCCTAACCCCTGGGAATGTAACCATATTTAAAGATAAGGTTTTTAAAGAAGTATTAAGGTTAAGTGAGGTCCTATGGATGGGCTCTAATTCAATCCAACTGTTGTCCTTATCAGAAGAGGAAACTTGGACACAGAGGCACACACCAAGGAGAGGCCATGTGAGGACATGGGGAGAAGACAGTCATCCCCAAGCCCCAGTTAGATGGCTCAGAAGAAACCAGACCAACCAACACCTTGATGTTAGAATTCTGGCCTCCAGAACTGTGAGAAAATAAATTTCTATTGTTTAAGTTACCCAATTTGTGGCACTTTGTTAATGGTAGCCCTAGGAAACAATACAGATTCAAACACTGTAGAACATGCTTAGTCATCTAGCATAAGTAGTTCTCCTATTATCAACTTCACTGGAAATCCCCCGGTAATTGATTTTATTAATGATTTCATTTGAAAACACTACCACTTCCTGCCAAGGGCTGTACCAGGAATCAGATATGACCAATTCCCAACAGAAATACAGTTTCTAGAAAATGAAAGGAGGTATTATGCTCTTCTCTGGTCTGCTCAGATCCTACTCGTACTATAATACTTCTTTCTTACACTCAAGAATTTACATTGACGTGTTTGTTCCTCTTCTCCATTAGACCATGAGCAGACTCAGTGCAGGTGTTCTCTTAGTCATTGTGTGTATGCTATGCTCCTTATACACACACACACACACACACAGAATTCCTGGTCAATAAACACTGGCTGAGTGGATGATCAATGTCCACCAAGCAAATTCCCAAGAATAAACTATTTTCCCATGATCATCTTCCTCAGGGAGAGAAAAACCAGGCCAGGACCCACAAGTCCACTTGTAGTCTGGGCCTCCAGACAGGAAGCACTCTTTCTCATTATAACTTAATCCATTGGTATCTATGAATATTTGTCTATCACCATGATTTGTTTAGTGCGCATCGTCCCCCTAAGAACACGTGAGCTCTGTGTAAACTTTTAGGACAGAGTTTTTAAAGCGTTTAAGAATGGCACTGAGCTGAGATCGGGCTCTGATGCTTGGGGGGACTCTCTCCCTATCCGGCCTCACCAGACCACCCTCCCCCTTTTCTATCTCCTTTGTCGCTGTAATCGCCACAATCTTCCCGGGCTGGACACTGCAGGAAGGCACTTCCTCAGCCCAGTTCAGAGAGTCCCAGTGTGCACATCTGTCCCAGCTTAAACCCTCAAAAGTTATTTGTGGCTTCTAACAAGTGGTTTTCAAAATAATGTCTGGGAAAACAAAACCATGCTTCCCATTATTGCTTCCATTTTATTTTAGTAACAATTCATAATTCACCTTGCAATTTTCAGCAGTGTTAAAGGAGATGTGTCCTTTGATTGTCTGTGAACATAAGGAAGGTTAAAAAGAAAAGAAGTCCTGCCTGATAAAGCCCACCTTCGTCAAGATGTCTTACAAGCATGACCTGGCTTCTGCATTCTGTCTCTCAGCTGCAGTGGCCCCATTTCCCCATGAGTCCCAAAGCCCTGGACACTCCCAGGCACTCGTGTCCCCCACAGCATTGCATGCTGTCCCCTCCACCTGACACTCCTTTCTTCCCCTCTGTCCTTGGTCAGTCCTACTTATTTTTCAAGGCACAATCCTCATCACCTGAGAGGAGCTGCCCAAGTTTCCTTGTCAGCTTCTTGCTTATGCCCCTGTGATAGAATTTGGGTTGGTCTTTCTTTCTGGGTCTTTTTCTCCTCAGGGACAGAGATGGTGGCTCCTCCGAACCTGTATCCCCGTGCCCAGCACAGCATCAGGCACAGGGGAGCCCAGGGGACACATGGTGCAGAAAGGAACTGATGGGACACACCCTGGAACAGGCGCCCTCACGTCACACTCCTTGAACCTTGCAGCTCCGCTTGCCTCTTAAGTCCTCTGAGGCCTCTGGGGGGTCCCTGGCCCATGTTTCATCTTCCAATCATGATGGGCCCATCACGGAGTCCCTTTCTCAAGGCATCTGCCTAATTCACTTATGTTAACTCAATTTACTTCCCTGGCTTATCCACTCACTGGGCTTTTGTGTTTGGTATTTGTTCACCAAGTGTACCAGCAATGTCCAGAATTTAATCAAGATATATGGACTAAAAAAGAATTTATAGTATTAGCACATGTGTATGTTGAGGTCAAAGCTGGATTATCAATCATGCCTGAAAACTTGTCATCAAGGTGAAATAGCCAGATGTCTTGTTCTCACAATTTTGTAATTCTCTCTGAACAGCAACAACAAAAAATGCTCCATCCAGAAAATAGGTTTCCCTTCTAATAGATGTCACCTCCAACTACAACTGTCTACATAACAAATGCTCTAGGATGCTTTAACTCTTTCTGCTCAGACCTGATTTGGACCCAAACAACGGGACTTAGGAAAATGATAAGAGGGAGATGAAAGCAGAGTTCCTGGTAGAATCAAGAATGACAAAATAGTAACATAAAAAGCACAATTTATTGTATGAAAAAGGGGTAAATCATAGCCACATGCTTCACATACTCAGTGGGGTTACCCTTGGTCTGGTCTTCAGCTTTTATTCCCAGAGATTCCACCTTGGGTACTCCTTTCAATATGAACAGCTTCTAAAGGGTGCACATACCATAGTGGATAAAGAGATATGGTTTGGAATAAGAAATAACCTTGGGCAAGTGATTTAAACACCTTAACTTCGCTTTTCTCCTCTGCTAATTTTGGCCAATAATCAGATTCATCTCTTAGAATGGCCATGGGAATCAAAAAGGATACTTCAGAAAAAAAACACTAAGTATCTGGCATGTATCAAGGACATTATTATTACAATATATAAATATTAAATATAACATATGCAATGAAACCATGGTTTGTAGTAGGAGAAAAATCAACAGTGCCATATTATGGTCCTCAGCAATGATGAAACTATGATGAGTAAAATAAAAATGTGAGTTTTTTAGAAGAAGAATGGAAAATGCAGCATTCTGCAGACACACAGGCCTGGGTTTGAGTCCCAGACAGTCTACATTTTAGTTTTGTAAACTTCTTCCCATCTTTATACTCAGTCTTTAAAATGGATTTAATAATGAACCCTCAAGGGGTTCATGTGAGATTCAGAGGAATAACATACAAAAAGTAAAGGGCAGTCATAATTATTCACTATTTTTTTTTTTTAGTTTCTGCCAAAGGTCCATTAAAAAGAGCACACTGCACTAAAAGAGGAATCCTGAGTTTGAGTCTTGGTCCTTTTACTAATAGGAGTTGGATATTTAATCTTTTAGAGGCCTCAGTTTCCTCACCTGAAAAATGAAGTCAACTGTATCATTTAGCTTATTACTGCATAACCACTCCTGAACTTAATAGCTTAAAACAATGGTTATTTATGTAGTATATGTTGCTGTGGGTCAGCAATTTAGGTGGGGCTGAGTTGGTCGGTTCTTTTCATCTGAGCTGGGCTCCTTCATGTGTCTGTGGTCAGCTGCAGGCTGCTGAGGAAGCGTTCTTCCTACCAACTAGAACATATCTGCTCCCCTCCTGTGTCTCCCACCTTCCAGCAAGCTAGCCTGGGCTGGTTCACAGGGCAGCAGTAGGTTCCAATACAGCAAGAAATAGTACATGTGCCTTCTTAAGGCTTAGACTTAGAATACTGAAGATCATGTCATATTGCCCAGAGTAAGTCATGAGACCAACCAGATTCCAGAATTGAGAAAATGGACTCCATTTCTGATGGGAAGAGCCATAAAGTCACATGGCAAACAAAGGGTGTGGACACAGGAAGGTCGTTAATTGAGGTCATCTGTGTAACCTATCACAAGGAGGGGGAAATGCTTCTGAATTGCATGAATAAATGCATAGTGGATAAAAATACATGACTTGAGTTTTACTTAAAACTCTTCTGATTACAAGTGATCAAAAAAAATCAAGTTAGGTGAAGAGGGGAAAAATTTGTCTCACAAAATCCAAACTATGGTTTACTAGCCAAGCCAGGGAAGGTGTTCCAGAGTAACTGGAACCAAAGACTCAAACAGTGAACAGTGCCCTTAAATTTACATCCTTAGCTACAGATTTATTTAATTATACCTATGGACCAAATCCCAAAAATTTCATGGAAGAGATAGTAATTGGACTGTCTTGATGTATTTGTTCATCTTTAAACACATCAGCTGTGGCCAGAGAGCTTAGTCCATATTGTTTAAACACAATTTTTCCTATAGTAACTGCTGGAATGAGTGAGAGTCAGTTCCCAGGAAAAGGGTACTGGGCAGATGATCTAAAGGTGTTCACTTCAGCTTGTCTGTGGGATGAGTAGAAGCCACAGGCGAGCTAAAATGCAAGGTACAAGGGAGTGTGGAGCTGATTGAAGACATGAATGGAAAAGAAAGACAGATAGCAAAGGACCTTGAATACCACAAGAAGGAACATGGGTTCCAGCTCTGAGTCATCAAAAATTGTGTTCTAGGACTGTATAGTGATTAGCTATATATTGTAAAGGTATAGATCAAAGGGGTGCATTTTATGGGTCAGGGAGACCATATAAGTGGTTTTATTATTGTCTGCATAAAAGGTGGTAAGGGCTTGAATTAAGGCAGAAGCTAAGGGGATTGAAGGAAGGAGATATTTCTGAGATACCTGAGTCTCAGAAAGGATGGTAAGACAAAGACCCTGTTCAGGTAATTTGTTGGAGAGTCATCAGGAGAGAGGAAACATTAGAGTAAGGAATGGAGGAAAACCTGACATGAGAAGTGTGAATGAGGGTACCACTGTGGGAAACAGGATCTGTCTGGGGCCCCCTGAGCAGTGTACAGACTACCTCTAGGAATTGACCCCTTAGGGTGGAGTGGGAGAAATACTCTATATGCACCTGTCTCCTGTCGCCTGTGCCTCCATACCTGTCAGTGAGGTTTTTTTCCAACACACGCAGTACCAGAGAGATCTTGAAGTAGCAAATGAAAGAAATACTGTGCATACTTGGGATGACAGGTTATCAGCCTGGAGTGGGTAGAAGCCTGCAGGAAACTGTCCACCACCATCAAAGCTAAAACCAGAAGCTGAGAGGATGTGAGCCAAGGCATGAGAAACGTCTGGTACAGCCTACATACTGCAGCACTTAGACCTGCTTGTGTATTACATTAAGTCCAATCCATCATGGAGCTCACAAGGTGATGGTCAGCCACAATCTCAGTAAAAGTCTTCCTACACCAAGGTTAGTCTCCACTGCTGAAACTGGTTCTGAGGCTAAAATTGATTTTTAGCTTCTCCCTTATCTGCCACTCATACCAGATGCACTCCCAAATTCACCCCTCCTGCTGTGTGATGGGTGCCTACCCCTCCTGCCTGCAACAAGGCCTAATGAATTTGACAATGCCCACCTTCTGAGAGAGCTAAATGCATGTGTTCACCTAAGTCCCACGGTTAGCCGCTCAGTCTCTAGTAGGTCCTCGTAGCCTATCAGGAGCTGCTTTTCCAAATGGCAAATAGTTCTCTGACACAGAAGGCATGGCCTTATTCAAGAACCATGGTGGTCTAAGCTGCAATTCTTGCATTGGGGCTTTCCAGAGACTTCAAACTTACACCCTGGAAATGTCTAGCACTATGGGATCTGCAGGATCACAGGGCCTAATAGGAAGTTCACCCAACAGTCTGGAACTATTGCACCACTTGAAGCTAGAAGCCTCTGAGCTGTGCAATAAATGAGTCATTTAAGTCTTCCCAAGGGCAGTCAGAGCTGCCTCCAGGCACCAATGAGGCCTCCGTGTGCTGGGGTTGTAGTACAAGATGAACATGTTGATTTTAACTTAGAGAGAATGTGCTCAAATGTCCCATACCATTGAGCCCCCAAGACTTCACTGATGCAGCAGATCCCTGAAACTTTGTAAGTTTACCTTGCACCCTCTGATAGTCATGCATCTTTTCAGAGGTTCAAGGTGAACTGCTAAGTCCTGGTCACAAATCTCAATATGATTTTGTCAATATAGTGAGCTCTTGTGATGTTCTAAGGACTGCCAAGGTGATAGAGGTCTATGCAGAATATATTATGATAAACTGCTCTTGATTCTCCTTATTGACCAGGCTTGAAAAAACTGTATGCCAGATTACTAGCCGCATGCCGAGTACCATGGCTGTTCTGTTCCAGTAAAGATAACATATCTGATACATGAGTTGCAACTTGGGCTCCCCCTTGGTTAAATTTGCTATCCCTTGGCACACAGTCCATATGTTTTTTCCCCATATATTTTACTAGTAAATTGAATATGGGTTATATGGTAGGGAAAATGATTCCTGCATCTTTATGTTTTTGATAGTAGCATTAACATTGTAATTCACCAGTAATGTGATATTGCTTCTGATTACTCTTGTAGGTAGGTAGGGGCTGTGATTTCAGGACCTTCCTCCTAAAGATTAGTTTCAGGGAGTCCAACTTCTGGAGGGTAACCTTAAGGACATTCACTTCACCATTCCTATTGCAATGGCTCTTATTACACAGGTCAGGGAATGAGTATAGATTTCTGCCATTTTTTAGGGTTCTCCACCCCAATTACACACTTAGAAGCTAGAGTAATAACCAACAGGGTGGGAACACACACCCACTACACCACCACTGAAGCGACTCAGACCAAGACTTCTTCATTACTTGGCCTCAATAAGCCCATAATTTAATTGGGGTGGTGGTTATGATGGTATTTTGGGTCTCCTGGTATGAGTGTAAGCTCATACCTATAGCCCTCAAAAATATTGGTATTCCCCTTTCCTCAGTGTCCAATTACTCTGGTATAAATCTCTCTGGGGAAAGATCAGGGGAATATTGGTTGTATATACTTGTGATGACTTTGCAGGCATATGTGTATGGGTCTTGAACCTATCAACTGGCTTAGATCTGGAAACTAGGTAGGTCATCATGATATCTCCACTGTGCGTGACAGCTTTTGATTTCTTCTGGATATATGAATCAAGCAACAACCCATCAGCCACCAATATATCGTGCCACTAGGGATACCTTGATCTATTCACCATTGTGCCATGTCCCTGGTAGCCAGGGCACCCTGGTTGTCCTCTGCTCTTACTGTCCATGGCAATGGTTATGGTTACTCGGATTGTCATAGTCACCCTGATATGTAAGTGCTGCCGTCTGACTTCTGCTATTCCAGAATCTGACCCTCTTGATTGATACCAGGAAGCCTAGTTCCATAACAGCATCTCCCATGGTGAACCCTAACCCAGAGGACAGCCAGCACTGAGATTCTCAACAAAGTCAGTACCCCCTCCACAGGGCTTTTCGTGTTGCCTAAATGAAAGTAGTGTCCTCTGGCCTCTCTCAAGTAATGTAGTCAGGTGGTGTGTTCTCTATTCTCACAAAATAATCCATGCTAACACCCCTCCTCTGTGAGCCTTTTGCCCTTTCCTCAATAATCTCCACCCATTTTTATATAGCCCATCATGGTGTCCAAACTTCTAGCCGTGTATTAGCATCGGCTTCAGTGTATTTTCCAGGGTGCTAGACCCTGAGTCACAGGCGAGTACTCATATTTCAATAAATTCTCCCCTGTCCAGCCTTACATTCTGCCCTCCCTGAGCCAATCCTGCTTGCCTTCCCCAGATTTCTGCCAACTGATGTATTGGCTGCCTCCTCCCATTCTTCTTGCATGTGTGTTATTTCCTCCTAGTCCAATACTAGGCTGAATTCCTCTAGCTACTAATATGGAGCAATGATGAGAGGCGGGTTGTTGAAGAGAACAACCATTATTTTATCAGGCACCTGCGTGTAATGTAATGTTTGCAGGGTCTCTAGACAAAGAGGAGATTTCTCTCTTCTAACAAGGAGAGAGGGCTGCTTTTCCCAGCCCAGAGGTTTCGTAGAAATCCAGAGTTTCAAGGTTCTTAGGTATCAAGGTACTAATGTTGGCACAGGAGACCTGTTGTGTCTGCGAATCTGCAGACATATCATCCTTATGATTAAGTCTGGGTCTGATTTTCAGTTCAGCTGCAAGAGATGAGGGTCTCTTTC
Source organism: Cheirogaleus medius (assembly GCA_008086735.1). Taxonomy (NCBI): domain Eukaryota; kingdom Metazoa; phylum Chordata; class Mammalia; order Primates; family Cheirogaleidae; genus Cheirogaleus; species Cheirogaleus medius. Next base: position 71,959,236 of record VBSM01001124.1, read on the forward strand.
AATGGAGTATGGAGACTTTCCAGTTTTCACAGTGAGCCTTGGATTGACCAGTGGCTGTCCTGAGTCCGCCATTTCCTTTCTTCAAAGCTATCAAAGCAGTTCAGAAAAGTACCTGACTTCCAGGCCCTGAAATTACCATTGCCCCATTGGCTGCCACATAATCCACAATCTCACCTTCCCTTGCACCTCACTCTGACCTACCACCAGCATGAGTCCCTGGGATTGTGGTGCTTCTGTGCACCTGTGATTACCCCCATCCTGCCTCCTGCTGGGACTTTCATTTCACTGGCGAGCTTCCCAGTTCCAGAGCCCATCCTGAGAGACTGCTTCTAGGACCACTTCTGGCACCAGGTCTCTTAGTTTGAGTTTCCCTCCAAAACCAGAGGGTGAGACGAGGCATGTGAGCAGGCAGTTTAGTTGAAAGAGAGCCTGAGGGAGCAGGAGTAAAGAGTCAGTGAAAGTGAGGGAGGGAGGACGAGCCAAAGCAAGTGTGTTACTGGGGTAACTGCCGGGGACAATGGGCCCCTTCCTTTCTAAGCACTGCTGAAGAATGCCTACAGCACCTCCGAGGGCTTCTCACCCAAGGGCTGACCAGGAGAAGCAGGTTCCCTTGCTGTTTGAGAGTCTCCCCCAAGGGTGTTGACCCCCTTGTGTTTTCAGGCTGTCCATGGGGTCTTGCTGAGTAGAAGCCCACCGGCATCAGGGCCTCAGAGGATGAGGAGAAGGCATGACACGAGCCTGGTAAGAGAAACTCCAGCACGAGGGGCATCCAAGCCCACGTGGCACTGCCCACCCCACGAGGGCTGGGGCAAGCAAGGACTCCAGCTAGGAAATGAAGGGGTCTGATGCATTATATATGGCAAATAATCTTGGATTGACTCAAAGCATTTGAACCAAAATGTTCCCTTCCAGTTCTAAAAGTTTGATTCATCTTACTCTGAGTTGACACGACAACAAAAACCAGGTGTTGAGTGAAAATGTCTTTCAATCAAGTGTGGGATGACAGATTTCTGAAAACATCTGGATGGTTGGTGAAATTTATATTCAGTTTGCTCTCTTGTTCACACACACATACACATACTCTCTCTTGAGAGAGAGAAGGGGAGACACAGAGAGGGGGATGGGGGGAAGTAGTAGTCTACGAGCAAGATCAGGAAAAGGAGAAGCACAACCTCTACCTGCTCTCACCCCACTTGTCACGGTTGAACCCCCACCCTTAGGTGAGTGCTTGTGAGGAGGTCCCATCTAGCAGAGACAGAGGAGAGGCATCCATATATTGAGATTTAACTAAATCATTGTCCTAAAGTCTTTGAAATCTCTTATTTCAAAGCTTTGAGAAATTCTGTGTTATAAGACATGGACAACTCAATACACCTTTGGAGCAGACTATTCTTTTGTTGGGGAAATCTGCCTTGCAGGTGGGAAAAGAGGAGCCTAGCCCTTCAAACTCACCTTGTCCTTGCTGCCCATGGCTATGCATATGCAGAGCAAAAAGCCAAGATCATCATCTCAAATGGAGAGTTGAAGATGCTCTGGGTCCTAGCAGCTAACCAAATCTGCATGAAAAGGTGTTTATATCATAGGCAGAGCTGAAAGTCTACAACTTGTATTTCCTAGAGAAAGGTTCTTCTCTCTACATGACTTATAGAATTGAAATTTTTCATCTGTTCTCAGGTGTGTGTATGTGATCATTTTTTTCACAGGACATGTGGACCCCGAAGATACAGGAACGACATGAGTGCCTAGGCATTATCCTTGCCAACAGGAGAACCTGCAATTAGATTCTGATGCCACACATACGATAAAATAGAGTTAGCCGATTCCATAATGAAGATCACCTGCAAGGTGCATTGTACTGCTTTGGGGGGGACGACTGGATTCTGAAGACATCGTCCTGCTGGAAGATGCAGCACGAGGCCACCCCACATGAGGCAGGGCAGGGCTTCCAGGAGGGGTGGGCTTTCTCTGGAAAGAGCAGATATGAAAATAGAGGAGAGGTGTCTGCAGGCAGTCCTTAAATGAGGAAAGAGAAGGAACCTGGTCCCACGGAGGGACAGAGATGTTCTCATCTCACCGAGGTTGTGTGGAGAGAAAAGCTGACTTCTGCTTAGTGCGAGTTGCCAGGAGTGGTCGCAAGTCACGTTAGTTGAGAAAGGAATAGTTAATGAAACCTGTATCTTCACAGAGTTCTCATATTTCTCACACTTCCCATCTTCCTTTACCCCATTTGATAGAGAAATTGAATCTGAGATGAGTTTTTAATTAAAAATCTCATAATAATATACAAAATCCAAAAGATAAGGAAATTAAATTTTAAATATGGATTTTTCCTTCTCTCTTCTTCTCCACGTTCCCTGTTGTTTGGCATGTACAAAGTTGATTAGAACAAAAGGACAGAAAAACTTTTATCATACTAAAGGATAATGCTGTTGTAGGTTTTTTTTGGTGGTGTGGAATCTGATTGCTTTTAAAGTCACCAATCCAGAACTAAACCAAGGGCTGGGCACCCCCTCCTATGCCCAGGAGGAGATCCCTGGTCCACTTGCTGCTTGCTAAATAAATGCCAATCCACGCCAGAAGTTGAATACCTCTGAGGGTCGGGGAGGGAGGGAGTGACAAGGAGGTTAAATGGACTGAAGTCTTTAATAGAGGGGAAACAAGAGAGAATCCAGGGAAGAGAAACTCTTCTCCTGACAAGTAAGAATTTTCCTCCAATCATCTTGTGTCTGACAGGCTGACAGTGACATTGTTTGATTATGGGACAGACAACCTCTTTCTTCTATGATAGGGAGTGTAAGACTGCAGTTGCAGAAGAGAGAATTAAAATAAATCTTAAAACATTTAACTTTTATAAATGATGCTTATTACTTTGGTTCCAAGGAAATTTTAAAAAGAAAAAAAATGACAATATATTTCAGTTTCATAGACCATTCCAATATATTATCAGATTATTGATGGATAAGACTCTTAGTCTCTCAGTTTGCATCCACAGCTGAGCAATTCCTTCAGGTATCTGGGACTCAGAAGTCAGGAACACAGACCTCTCACTGACATATTCTTGTGTTGTCATAAGCCAATTCATGGCTGGTGTAAAGTCACAGGACCTTGAAATCTACATAGGCAATCACTGGTATGAAGAAATTATCTGGAATGACAAGGGTAGTGTTAAAGAAAAAAATTATTCAATGACACTTGTGAAAGCACAGCGAGGCGGACTTTTTTCATGGCATAGCCATAGATACAGAGGTCTTGCAGTGTGGGGGAGAGATTGGGCTTAACTCCAAATGCAGCATGGGCAAGTGGGAATTTATAGCCAAGGAGCAGGCTGGGAGTCAGTGGATAGAAGATTAGAGGAAACATCAGGGGTAAGGAGGATTCTGGCTAAACTCATTCTTGCCGAGAACAGGCCTGGGTGATCAGACACCCACTGGGGGTTGGGAGGATGAGAAACCTGACCCAATAATCAGGATGATCAGATATCGAGGATAGAGGCTGGGATTCTTGCTAAACTATCTTAGCAGAGTTTTTGCTAAGACTGGATTTCACAAGGAAGTGCACAGATGGGCCTAGCAGAAGATTCAAAAGCCTGGCTAACATTTGGCCAACCAAAAAATCTTTGTCAGTAGGTTAACTAATGTCTTCCTGGGGAATGGAGAGGAAGCAATGATAAGAAAAGCTGACAACACGAATGCTTGTTATTGTGAATTCGGGAGGACACATTTATTTGTTGTGTGTTTGTTTAAACCTAACCTCATTCTGAAAATAATTGGAGGAAGTCCTTACACATAGCACAGCAAGATAGAAAATAAAAATAAACTTAAAAACTGGGCCAAAGAGAAAACAAGCTGGAATAACAAGATGAAAACAAAACTTTAGAAAGTCCTCAAGCAGAAAAACATACTGTGAAATTCTACATGATTATTCCAGTTGGAGTACAAACTTATTTCTCAGCAGGATGCACTAATTTGGGGGAGGCACATCGGCCAGCCCCCAAATTAGCATTTGGGCTCATTTCCATGCGGTGGGTAAAGCGAGGTGGAGACTTTATTCATATGAGTAGAGATCTGTCCCTGGAAGAAAAAGCCACACATTTTCCCTTTAAGAAAATTTTTAAGCCTTGGTTTTCAGTTGTTCTGTGACAGTCTCCATGAAAAAACTTCAAAGCCAGTTTGATGTGTTGTGGTTGATGTGTTCATTCACTCCTTCAGCAATGATGTGTTGAGCACTCATCAGCTGCCAAGAGCCATGCTATGTGCTGGGGGTAGACGTAAAAATAGCCATGGTCGCCTCCCACATCCAGCTTGGGGAGACAGACAAGCAAAAGGCCAGTGACTTAGCAGGGGAGTGGGTGTTGGTAAAGATGTCCCTGCAGCCTGCGGTGTATGCGCAGAGTTGGGGCACAGGACAATATGGGGAGGACAGTGGTGGGGAAAGTCCCAAAGAAGTGGACAGTCCCAAAGAGATAGAAACTTATATATCTTTGGCCTCTGGGATTTATTTCACTCATTCATTCAAGAAGACCAGAGACTGACAAAGCCATATCTCCTGGATTTCATGGTCAACTGGCACATCTTGGCAACCTCACACCTTTCTAGCTTCCTCATGTCCTCACTCCCACCACACCTGCTATTCAGTCACAGAGAGATTGGTAATCGTATCTATTCCTATTCAAGAGGCATATTTATCAAATAATTTTTACCCCTTAAAAAATGATTTTCCTCTATCCTACTATCCACTACTGTTGTATTACCACAAATACCATAAAGGGAAAAATGTCAGATTGGAAAGAGTCCTGGAACCTGAGAGCAGAGGATTTTTATTTAGTTCTTCGCTCAGGCATTTTTAATTGTGTGACCTTTAACAAATCAGCCAGCCTCTCTGAGCCTCAGTATCTGCCTCACAGAATGAGAATTAAATGAATAAGTGCAAAGTGCTTAGTACCAAAAGAATGTTCGACAAATGCCATTTCTCCTTAGAATAGAAAGTGTCTTGGAGAAATATTCCTGTAATCAATTCAGTTTGTCAACAAACATTTGTTTTCACTGTATGCCAAGGGGTTAAGGAGAAGAAATATATAACCCTGCATACTAGAGGCGTACCCCAATGTCCACTGGCTCAATGGCACCCACTTTCCTGCTCATAGGATCTCAGGGCCTCATTCCCAACCCCTACATGAAAACTGGTCCCCATGTAAATGATCCTCACAATTTTCCACAAATTAGTCTGTCAGATACAGTCATTACTTGGTGTAATATCAAGTCTCCAAAGAGGGCTTCTAATGGTCACCACCTCTCGATGTTTTCATACTTGTAGAAGTTCCCTCTAAAATTAAACCTGGGTTTTCACTGTGACTCACTTTGACCAATAGAATGTGGTGTAAGGGATGTTGTATAATTCCCAGAATGGGCATTAAGATATAATACCTTCAGTTTCCCTATTACTTCCTGAAATAGTCTCTCTTGGAACCCAGCTGCCATGCTGCGTGAAGCTCAAGCCACGTGCAGAGGCCACAGAGAAGAAAGCCAAGGTCCTCCAGGTATCAGCCCCAGCCGAGCCCCCAGTTGACAGCCCACACTAAGAGCTGAACATGTGAGTGGGCCGTCTTGGATATTCTAGCCCACTTGAGCCCTCTTGTGACTGCAGCCCCGGCTGGCCTCACATGGAGAAGAACCATCCCACTGAGCTCAATCAAACCATAGAATTGTAAGAGATAACAGAACAGTCATTTTAAGCCTCTATGTTTGGAAGTGGTTTGTTACATAGCAACAGATCATTAAAATAGCTAGCGTTTGTTGTATTCTCTGTCTCACACTTTCCCATGTGTAAGACTGGCAAAGACACCCAGAGAAACACCACTGGCCTTCCTGAGGACTTGAATGTCCAGAGCAAGGGTTGGCTGTTGAAGGTCCCGACCTTTCCAATGTTCTGCCTGGTATGCAGAGGCAGAACTGCCTTTGACGCTGGGGCCCCATGGTAATTCTGCGTGGGCCCAGAGTCTCCAAAGCCAGTCTCACTCAGAAACTGCTTTTGACTTTCTCTCCAAAAGGACTCAAAATTAGTCCAAGGGGACTGTAGTGGATGCTGGCAATGCCCTGCTCTGTGTCTTGGAGCTTATAAGACAACTTCCAATTGCCAGCATGTAGGTAGATGGCTTTTTCTAGGACTTTGAAAGGCTGCTCTGCCCAGTGCCTCCTGGGGTTTGGTGTATAAATATCCCAGCCCCACCCCCCAACAAGGTAAAAGAGTGCTGAGGCATATGTTCTTCATCATTTTCCAGAGTTTATCCATGGGATTACTCTTCAGTGCCTGCCATGATAGTTGGCTTTAAAATGTACTCTCTTGTGGCTTGCTTCTCTGGGGAAACCCAGATGAAGTCCTCCATGTGAAACAGATGCTATTCTGTCCCTGTCTAAAGCTTCATATCTCCACACCTTAGCACATTTTGATTTATTTCATTTTAAATAAGCAAATAGATTCTTACCTAAAGATAAGATACTTACCAGCTCAGTAAACAGTACCTGGACTCTAATTTCTTCATTTGTACAATGGATGCCATAATAGCTGTCATGCACACTATTCTGAGGTTACTGTAACCTCAGAAAGGGTTTCCATAATTCCACCACATAGCAGGTGTTCAAGTATCTACATTTATTGAGCACTTACTACATAATATAAATGCATTGTAAGCATTAGACATATATTAACTCATTTACTCTTTACAACAATCCTTTTGGGTAGATATTATTATCATTTTCTTCATTCTATGAGGAAGAGGAGGCTAAGAGAGATGAAGTACCTCGTCCGATGGTTACACAATCAGTAAGAGGCAGAGCTGGAATTTGAACCCATGTTGTGTGACCTCAGAGTCCACCCTGTTAAGCACAGTGCTATGCTACTTCTTACCAAGGTATACCTATTAGCTACTAAAGGAAATAAAGTGGCCCCACGCCACTTTAGGTATATTTTTCTTTAGGTGTAGTCAAAACATTAAAATTCAAGAGAAAAAAGACAAAAACATTATTTGGTTAAATTGATCTGTTATCTATCTAGCTATGTAAACTCATCCCAAAGATGATTTAGACCCCTTTTCTGCAAAAGCCCAATAATGAAGGAAAGAAAGTAAGAGTAACAGACATTGGCTCAATATATAGACTCTTTCTAATGGTGAAAAATGATCAACAATAAAACAAGTTGCTTGAGCAATTTCTTGATCACTAAGAGCATTCAAGCTGATGCTACGTATCACTTGTCCTGGTGTTGTGGAGGGGTTTCACGCAACCAGTGGTGGTTAAACTAGGAGACATTTAAGATCTCATTCAACTCCAAGATTCAACAAGACATATTAGTTAGTGCTTATTACTTTAGAACAGGAAACTGTGTTAATTGCATATGTTAGTGAGTGCTACATGCTCTACTGTGGATCTCATCTTTCCATACTCCTCCCTTCCATCCTCCCTTCCTTGTATGTCTGTCATGAATGTAAGAAACAATACGCATGGTCAGCATTTGTGACAAAGGCTGTCAGACGGTGGCTATTATGATGTAGCCTGGATGCTCATGTCTATGCATCAACCACATAGCAGCAGGTGGTATACTAAACCTCAACACCTTAGTACATAAATGGTCCCTCCTATTTCTCCTGAGAACCCTCTGAGGTAGGTGTCCTATCCCTATGAGATAAGGGCACAGAGGCCTAGAGAGATGCCCAAAGTCACACAGCCCGTCAGCAGTGGTGCCACACCTGCCTGATTCCAGCGCCCTTTCTCCCCCCTCCAATCGATTCTTATCCATCACCCATCACGACATTGGATCTATTCTAAGACAACCTCTCCTGAGTTTTGATAAGAATGACAGGAGTAACTTAATTGAAAGAAAGGGCATTTTGTGGTAGGAAAAGGTTGTCATTTTGTTCCTTTGACTGTCAGCTCCCAAAATATACACACAATTAGTGAACTCATTAAAAGTATTGTTTCCCAAATTATTTTTTCCTGGATCACACAGAAATTGTGATTGGTTTATAATAATCGCTGCTGTGACACAAATTACCTTTAGCAAACATCAGACATGCTTACTACTTTTACCAAGTGGAGGGATGCCTGTAGAAGACCCCCACCAGGGGGACATTACCAGTCACAGCGTTGGCTCCTACAGTGAGAGTTTTGAACAAAAAGATCAACCCTGCCCAAGTGAGCTCCCCTTGAAGTCAAACTTATGGATTAAAATGCAACTTAAAAATAGCAGCTGGACAGTTGTGTGTTGTTGTTGTTTGTAGTTTTGTTTCTTGTTTTGTTTTTTGTGGGGTTTTTTTGTAGTGTTTTTGCTTTTTTTGTTTTGTTTTGCTTTTTGCCAAAGGGACCTTTGCTTTATAAATGATTTTGCTTAATGTTCTTCAATTGCAGCTCTGCAAGACAATGCAAAGGCTCTAGACAGGGATGTAGCAGCACCAGTTCTCAATGCTAACCTTGGGCAAGTCATATAACATATTTAGACCTCATTTCTGAAAGAAATGAGGGAGTAGAGGGACAAGAGAAGGAGAAAGAGGAGAAAAAGAAGACCAGGGTAAGAATAGGAGAGGGAGGGAAAGAAGAAGGAGAAAAAGAAAGGAGGAGGACCAGAAAAAGGAGTGGAAGAGGAAGAGGAAGAAGAGGATTAAAGGAAAACTCAAGGGATTGACCACACTCCTCAGGCCATCCTGGCTCTTGACATCTGTGATTCTCTAACAGCGTGCAAGATTGATTTTCTACCTCTGATGGGCACCGTGTTTTCAGTGCCACCTCTGTCCTTGTACACACAGGCATGCAGATGAGCTCGGTGGCCACACTGCTGTCAACCTCAAAACTCCCTCCCATGTGGACATGAGCAGCTCTATAATATCTGACCTAGAATTGTGGCAGCTGGGAACAGTGGCACATTATGCAAAACCAGGGTAAGAAAAGCCTCCTGCTGCACTGACTCCAGGCTTGGCCATGGGATTGGCTGTGGCCAGTGGAAGCGACATACACCACTTCTTCCAGAACCTCCTGTGCCCTGGCATCTGCCCCAAGAGTGGCCGTCCCTTCATCCTGCAAAGACCACGATAAGAGAGCAGCAGCAGGAACACGGTCTGAGCTGGCCCAGGAGAGGACAGCGGGAGCAAAAACCAAACCTCGTTGTTGTGAGCTGCTGAGAGTTGGGGTTGCTCCTGCAGAGTTACTGTGTTATTCCAGTACCTACTGGTCACAGGGAACCTCGGGGCTGGGGACAAGTGTGGGGAAATCACATGCTGCAGCACATAAAGATTCACCCCTCCAAACACACTCCAACTGTCGCCCAGCTCAGAGCTCCTGGCTCCTGCCGAGCTGGTTCCTGCTGGACATTCTTGCTCCAGGTGTCTCTTCTTGTTCTAAATAGGCTAACCTTGCCTCTCCTTAGCTTCTGATCCTGCTGGCAGGTAGCAGCCAAGCTGAGCTTTCTCCCAGGGGCTCTTGTCTCGTACAGGCGAGAACTTCCAGTTTGAACTATAAATTCGCACACAGCACAAAGGACTTGCCCGAACACTGTGCTAAAAGACCAAACCCTAGCCTGACTAATGCATGTACTAAGCTGGGTCCTTGAGGTGTCCCCATGCCAAGTCTCTGATCAAGAAAATGCAATGCGGCCAAACCACAACATGTACATTGTCCCAACCCACATTGCCGAACCATTTTCAGTGGCACTTACCCTCCTCCTACAATTTTCCATTTCTACATAACCCCCAGTTCCTTTTCTGCTTCCCCTTTTTCTTTTTCCATAGTCCCTTTTTATTCTCTCTCTGCTCTCCCTTGACAGACCTCGGTCACCTTTGTCTTAGTTGGAGTTGAGCTCAGTTGATACTGGAGTCTGCCTTCCCTACTGAAGTAAACTAAATAAAGTCTGTCTTGCCACCCTTAACAACTGTGAAGTGTGTTTCTCTGACATCAGGGACTTCTGCTGGGGACCCCATCATGTAGGTGTCTTCCATCTCTGGGAAATTTTCATTTCTTCCCTGGAAGTTTCTTCTTTCCATCAAAGTGCACCATGCCTGACACTCCACTGCCAGGCCCGTCATAAACTGGTCCCCTCTGTCGGCCTCCCAGGCTCACCTCTACCTACCTGCCTTTGCATCCAGCATGCTCTCCTCTGGGAGAACCCTTCCTCCCTTTCTCTGCCCGTGGGCCTCCTCTGGATGTGCAGTGCCCAACCCAGCCTCGGAATCAGGGCTCTCATCCTGAGGAAGGAAACAGCCAAGCTGAGCAGTAACACTCACCAAGGGGTCACCTGTTGAGGAGGTGCATGGAAGGAGGTGCATAGAAGAGGTGCATGGAAGGAGGTGCAGAGGTTCTGGACAGAATCAACAGCTGGAGAAATATCTGGAAGCAAGAAAAAATAAATGCGTGCATGTAGGAAAATGCTAAGACATTTTAAGAGAGGCCAGGTAGGATATGAAACTGTAGAGTTGAGTGGAGCCAGAGCTGTAAGAGGGCTTTCAGCAGGGGAGAGTCAAGTGAGACATGTAGAAAGACCCTGGCCTTCATCACAGGGCACGGGTGAAGGAAAAAAAAAATCTACCTTATTTACTTCTCACTACCCAGCACTTAGCAGGGTTCTTGCCTAGTTAGTCCTTGACAAAGTCTTGTCAAATGTCCAAATGCTAACATTTACTGAAGGGTTACTCTATGTCTCATACTCTGTTAGGTGCTCAATAAACATGCCTCAGTTTTTCTTCAAAAGGAGGCTAAGGGAGAGACACTAAGCTTATCCTTGTTCTACAGATGAGAAAGCTAATGCTTAACTTAATCCTATAATTCTGCAACACGGTTGCAGAGTAAGAAATGGTAAAGCTGGGATCAGACTGGGGGTCTGGCTTAAAGCGCCCACAGTTCTAACCACCGTGGCCCAGCGTTCCCCAGGCTCCCTGAGGAAATCGCCTGAGGGGCTCGTCAAACACACATTACCAGGAGGTCTCCGCTGGGGGTCCCAGCAGGCTACCAGTTTTTCCTAGTCTGTTAGCTATTGCAAGAGCTCCAGGTGATTTTTATCTCTAGGGAAGTTTGGAAAACATCCAGAAATAATGAATGTTTGTCAAAGTGAACCACCTGGACCAGAACTGATGGTGCAGAAGAGGATCGGGGAGATGTGCTGCCGGCAGAGGGCAGGAGGAGAGAGGGGACATCCAGCCCTCCTTGGGTGTCAGGATCCCAGGGGCAGCAAGCATAAGCCATCAATCACTTCCAGGCACCACCACAAACACCCAGAACTTCAGAGAGGAGGATTCAGGAAGACCTGGGGGACTGCTCATGAGCAAGGAGCCTTCTGGAAGCCTTCTCTGGGGTGGAGGCTGAGTCAGTTTGCGGAAGAAGGACGCCTGAGTTCTTCCTGGCATAATCAAGCCATCAGGGATGTTTCTCACATCCAGCCTGAGCCTCTCCTTAAGGGCAGTCCCACCCCCAACCCAGGTATTACTCCTGACATCAGAAAGGACCCCTGGGGTGACTGGGGCTCAGGTGAGGTTGATCAGCCTGCCCCTCTTTGCCTTACTCTTCTCTCCATCTCTGTTCAGGTCCCACTAGCTCCTCACTCTTAATTTCATCTCCCGTGTCTGGCCTCTAGCCTTGAAGATGGATCGGGGTCTTCTCAGTTTGAACTGCAGCATTGATATGGACTCTGGCTCAGACAAACCCCCCTGGCTTCTCTCCTTCCCTGGTGAGCCCCTCCTGAGCCCTTCCTGCCACACCAGTACCCTGACATGGGCCTGCCAGCCCCTCAAAGACTGAGCCCTCACTGGGAGAAAATTCTACCACTAACCCAGGACTTTCTTTAAAGGCTGGTTGTGCGAGCCATTTGGTGGAGACACAAGTGAACGTAATTGGCATATACTTTACCTAAATCAAGCTTCTTACATTTTAATGTATAAATGAATCACATGAGAAGCTTGTTAAACTATAGCTTCTTGTCCAAGGAGGGAGTAAGCAGGAGGTGGAGATTCTACATTTCTAAGGAGCACTCGGTGATTTCACACCACTGGTCCAGGGCCCTCACTTGAGTGGACAGGCAGCACTGCAGCCCATCTCCATGTATAGTCAGCCAGAGACCTGCCATCCTGAAGTCCACCCCGACCTCCCACCCCCACCTGGGCTGGCAGCCTGCCCTGCTTACATTTCCATAGTAATTACCACCTACATAGCAATCATCTGCATCTGCACAAAACACAGAGCTCTCTGAAGGCAGGAACTGGGTCTTCTAGCTCTCCGTTCCCACTCCCTGGGACATTTCATAGTAAGTTTTCAACTGGCATGTGTTGAATGAATCCGTGCAATGAATGAATGCAGCATGTCTGGGTAGATAAAATTAAATGCACCAAAGGTCTAAAGCAGGAGTTGGCAAACTTGTACTGTGAATGGCCAGATAGTAAATATTTCAGGCTTTGCCAGCCATATGGTCTCTGTCACAACCACTCAACTCTGCCGCTGTAACACGAAAGCAGCCACAGGCAACGCGCATATGAATAGGTGTGTCTGGGTTCCAATGACACCACTTACAAATCTGGCTGTGGGTTGGATTTGGTCCAAGGGACATAGTGTGCCGACTCCCTCGCTTAAAGAATTGTCTTGTTAATTTGAACAAGCTATCAAGTTTGATTATTTGTGTTTCATGTTTTATACATTGTCAACCAGTTATTTTGCTGAATTACATAGGCCCACGAGGATTACTGGATAGAGAATTTAATCCTCTGTGAAGCAAGAACACGGTCCATCTACTTCACACCTTTCAATTCAGTTTCTGACACAAGCACCTAAAAGAAAGTGGTGTCGCTCTATGCTTAACCAATATTGAGACCTCAGCTTTCCTTGCGGACCTGCCTTGGTTCACTCTTGCCGCTCTTAGCTTCCTCTGGGCTCAGGAAGCAACCATAGGCCAAGGTTCAGCTCAGAGAAAGTAGATGCCCTTCGGGACTCTAGCCCAGGCCCAGCCCACTCTCCCTGGCCATCAAAGGGGAGAGCAGGTGAATGCAGTTGAGAGAGGGGCCATTAGCAAGTATTAATATAAAGCACTGGTACGGTGTCTGACACCTGCAAAGCACTCTATCACTTTTCCTTTCTCTCCTTCTTTCTCCCATCTTCAGCTAGAGGAACACATCACCTGCCAGGAAGATAGGCTGATTGTAGAGCAGTGATGGCTGTCAGGCAAGGTCTTTTGGCTTCCCTTGGAGAGTGACAAGCAACGTAATGAGCTCACAGAGTGCACCTTCTTGTCCAACTGTTCCCACCAGATTGGCTTCTCGCTTTGCAAGATTCCCCAGGCAGCTCTCACAGGACAAAGAGACACCTCTGCACTTTAGTGCAAACAGCTTCTGTCCTAATCCTGCATTCTCATCTAACACTTGACACTTCACGCATTTCTTTCTGGAGCCCTTTCACCTACCCTGGCGCTTCCCAGATCTGGACAGGTGCAGATCTGTGATGTCTTCACCAGTCCGAAGGTGAAATGAGAAAAAGTGTCTGAAAGCACTTTTCCTATTACCACCACTGTTAGTGTGTCCAATTCCGATTCTTGTCCTTCAGAGCCCTTGTCAAAGCCTTTAATTATGGATTTATGTGTATGTTTGCTTATTTAATATCTGTCTCCCGAGAAGTCTGTACTTTTCATGAGAAGACCATTTTTGTTTTGTTCTTTTCTGTATGTCCAATGTGAAGAATGATTTTCAGAATGTATCACAGCTTGTATGGCACAGCAGGTCCCAGTGATAGGTCACCATCATCGTGGTCACACCCTGTACCAGTGGCTTCCAGCTGACTGTCAGACCTACCCAAAGCCAAACAGTGTGCCTGCTGTATACCAAATGCTTTATTAGCATTTTTGGCATGAGTACATGAATGTAGAAAGTTTTTCATAAAGCTAAGCTTAGTCAGTTTAAAAAACTTCATTTTAAGTGTTTGTCCTTTCCACTTTCTAATATGAAAATATACCTTCTTTTAAAAAACAATGATGGTAAAAGAAAAAAATTTCACTATTAACATCTTATTTAGCAAACTAAAAACATTGGCAGACCATGTCAGTACCAAAATTATTTTGAAACATCAAAAGTTCATCAAACAAGGATTCATGTACTTTTGCTCTACAATACCTTTAATTATCATTAAGATATAATTCACATAGCATAAAATCCATCCTTTTAAAGTATGCAAGTTAGTGGATTTTGGTATATTCATAGAGTGTGTAATCATCATCATTATATAATTCTAGACCATTTCCACCACCCTAAAAGAAAGCTAATACTATTAGCAGTCAGTCCTGATTTCTCCCTTTCCTGATCCTCTGACAGGGAGGACCAATCTGCTTTCTATGTCTTTGGGTTTTCTTATTTTGGACATTTTATATAAATGGAATTATGTATTATATGTCCTTTTGTGTCTGGCTTCTTTCAATTAGCATAATATTGTCAAGGATCATCCATGATGTACCAGTACTTTATTCTTTCTAATAGCTGAATAATATTCCTTTGTGTGACTATAACACATTTCATCACATTAACTTCCATGTGAGTTGTATTTAACTCATGCTAGTTCTGAGCCCGGGGCCTTGTGAAGCAAAACCTGGGCAAAATCCTGCAGTTGGTTCATGAAAATCTTACTTGTTGATGTTCCTATTGTTGTGATTAATATTGACAATTTAATTCTAAAAATGTGGATTAAATTAATAGAATTCAATTCCAAATTTTTCATTGAATTATAAAGGATCATTTTGTTTGTGAAATTTTTATTCTATTTTTGTAATAAAACACCATGGCCCCAAAAGAAAAATTTTTTTTCTAGTGTGGCAGTCAATGTGTTATTCATTTAACAATTGGTTTTTTTCCACCTTTTGGCTGTGATAAATAATACTCCTGTGAACATTCATGCACAAGTTTTTGTTAGAAGACCTGTTTCACATTATTTTGAGTAATAGAATTGTTGGGTTATATGGTAACTCTATGTTTAACAATTTGAAGAACTGCCAAACTTTTTCCCAAAGTGGACTCACCATTTTACATGACCACCAGCAATTATGTAGGTTCCAATTTCTCTACATCTTCACCAACAATTGTTATTGTCTGTCTGTTATAGCCATCCTAGTGGACATAAAGTGACATCTCACTGTAGTTTGGATTTACATTTTCCTGATGGCTAATGATGGTAAGCATTTTTTTCATGTGGTTGTTGGCCATTTATATATAGTCTTTGGAAAAATGTCTATTTAAATCCTTGGTCCATTTTTTAACTAGGTTATTTGTCTTTTTGTTGTTGAATTCTCAGTGTTCTTTATGTATTCTGAATATTAATCCCTTATCAAATATGTGATTTGAAAATATTTTATCACTTTCTATTTTTCTTGAACAAAAATTTTTAATTTTGATGAAGTCTAATTTATCTATTTTTTTCTTTTCTCACTGTGCTTTTTGACTGTGCATATCTAAGAAACCATGGCTTAATCCAAGGATTTGCAACTATGTTTTCATCTAAAAGTTTTATAGATTTAGCCCTTCCATTTTGATCTATGATTAATTTTCAGTCTATTATCCATTTTGAGTTAATTTTTACACATGATGTAAGGTAGATCTGTGTCTATCCTTATGCTAGTACCACATGGTCTTAACTACTCTCGATTAGTAATAACTTTTGAAATCAGAAAGTGTGAGTCTTCATTTTGTTTCTTTTCAAGATTGTTTTGGCTATTCTGGGAACATTTCATTCCCTTGTGAATTTTAGGATCAGCTTATCAATCAATATCTCCCTTACACTATCTTATGGGAGCTTTGCCACAATTATGAACGTCCCCAGAAAGAGAGAAAGAGGTCATGATGTATAGCAGTGTGTGAAGGAGCCTGGCCAGAAGCCTGAGCTTGTTCCAAGACCAGCTCTTGCTCTGGCAAAACCAAGGAAAGGCTGGAGAAGCCGAGTGGATAAGGCTCACACTGGTAATGTGCACTTCTTCATATTGAATTCCACTTGTCACAGAGCCTCTGGGCCTTATGTTTCCAGGGTTTCTGCCCTTTCTGTGTCTTTGTCTAAAGAGAAATGCCAGTGATTATGAAAAAGCCTTGCGACCATAGATGCCCAGGGCACACCGTGGTTGCCCATCACGGCCCTCCTTACACTACTGTCATTGGTTAAGTCTTCTTCACATTTGGAATATGGCAGAGCTGGACACAAAGCCCTTTTTGGTATTCATGACTTTCCTTCCCAAGCTGTGTCCCTCTCTGGGCTCTGGTAAATAGACATCACACTTAATGTGCAGTTGCATCCTCCTAAGGTCCCAGGTGTCTGTCTTCCAGGAGAATGTAAGACAGTTATGGTGGGGGTGGGGGTAGGAGGATAATAAAATCACAGAATATCACCATCCAAAGATGTCCTAAAAACTGCCCAGATTGAGTGTAAATTGGTGCAACCTAGAGAGCCAATGGCAATCTCTAATAAAGCATATGTGTAAGCAATTCCCAGCCGTCCACTCATAGGTATACTGCCCAGAAAAATAATCCAATCTGGGCATGAAAGACACACACATAGAAGTTCATGGCCACAGGTGTTGTAAAAGCAAACACATGGGAAGCTCCTGAGTATCCTTCCATAAGGGAACGTATCAATGATTTGTGGCCTTGTAGTGCAATGAAATAGTACATAGAAGATAAAACAAATGCACTGATATGCAAGTGGAGGCACAGGTGCATTTCAATGTGTACTACTGAGAGGGGAAAAAGCAGGTTACAGAAAGCCACAAAAAAGGCTGTACTGCTGGTTTAGTTAGCTCAGACTGCCACACCAAAATATCATAGACTGGGTGATTTAAATAGCAGGTGATTTAAATAACAGAAAATTCATTTTTTCACAACTTTGGAAGCTAGAAGTCTGAGATCAGAGTGCCAACATGGTCAGAGGCTGGCGAGGGCTGTCTTCCTGGCTTGTCAGCAGCCGTCTCTCACTGTGTGTTCACTTTGCCTTTCCTCAGTGTGTGGAGAATGAGAGAGAGAGAGATCAAGCTCTCTGGTGTCTCTTCTCATTAGGACACTAATCCCATTAATGAGGGCTTCACCCTCATGACCCAATCACTGCCCAATGGCCCCACTTCCTAATACCATCACATTGGGGATTAGGGCTTCAACATGAATCTGGGGGGATACATTCAGTCCATAACAATACCAATTCTGGACTTCCACTTGGCAGAGGGGACCATGTGGGACTCAGGCACAGAGAAGGTCATACGCTTGCCCCTGGTGCCAGCCGGCTACGTTAGAGCAGGCCTGCTCAGTCCCAGCCCAGTGCTTCTCTGCCACGCCATGTTGGCATTCAGAAGCCACCCATTCCTGTCTGCACATTATTATACCTAAAGGAATTTGTATTATTATCATTACATTTTTTATGATGCTGCCTTCTACTCTGTCCCATCCCCACCTACCTGCCTAGGTTCAACTGGGACTTCTTTTACTCTGCCTTTCCTTTCTGTGTTCAGGAAAGAGATGTTCTTGGTCTCTTATGCATGCCTTCACGTCCCTGTGCCTTCTCCCAAGAGCTGTTTGCTCATGTGTATTTATTTAGTCTATAAACATGTGTTGAACACCTACTACATGCCAGACACTATGCCCACACTTGCAATTCATAAACAAGATGTTGTCTCAGTTCTAAAGGTGTTTGTGACTTAGTGATGAATAGACGTAAAATCCTATGTGCCAGACATGGTTCTAAGTGCTTTACAGAAACAAAGTCACTTAACACAACATGATCAGTCCCATTTTACAGATAAAGAAACTGAGGCAAAGAGGTTTAGGTAAACTTCCTAAGGTCACATAGCTATTAAGTGGCAGGGCCAGGATTTGAACACATGGAATGTAGCTTCAGAGTCTAGTCATGAAAAACTGTCCCCAGGCATGCAAACAGACAAAGACAGGTCACTGGGATGAGTACTATAAGACCCAAAACTCAGGGAATGTGGGAACCCAGACGGGAAAAATGTTCAGGAAAGACTACCTGGAGGAAAAGCCCTTCAGGCTGAGTCATGAGGAAGGCTAGAACTTAGCTAGGTGAATTGGACAGACGCCCGTGAGACTAAGGGAAAACCATATGCAGAGACCCGTAAGCACACCGGCATCTTCTGAAATTATTGATGAGGCAGGACCAGAAGGATTGACGGAAGGGACTGGTGGTGATCAGACAGAAATCCAGCATGCAGTTGGTCCATTTCAAAATCATTGCTCTTTCTTTATAAGGCAACGTAATATATATGGCTTAGTGGCTCAGTGCCCAGGGTTTGGACTCAGGGATTTCTTGAGTTCAAATCTCAGTTCCAATGCTTCTTAGTTGTATGAATTTGGATCTTATCATGTCCTATATTCTCATCTGTAAAATGAGAATAAAATGAAAATAATTTTGTACCTGCCACATCCCTATGACCCTTCTTAGGGAGAGGCAAATCTATACAAGGTATCCAACATGTAAAAAAAAAAAAAAAAAAAAAAAATCTTATGTTGGATGGAGGGCAGGCGGGAGGGGGGAAGTAGTGTAGAGTTACATAATGTGTGCCATCCGCACCACCTGGGGATTAGACTCGCTTGAAGCGCAGGCATGTGGGGGGGAGAGGGGGGAGGGGCAATGTATGTAACCCAAACAATATTTGTACCCCCATTACAAGATGGAATAAAAATAAATAAATAAATAAATAAATAAATAATTTTGTGCCTGCCTAATAGAGTTGGGGTTAAGATTAAATGAGTTAACACATGTAAGTCAATACGCTGTCTTACAACATCACTTGGAACCTGGTGGGTGCTCATGATCACCATCAATATTTGTTCATTCATGTATTTGTTTAGCTTACTTAATGTTTACAGGGTCATTTGCTTGGAAAATGCAGCTGTGGGTGGAAAGTCCTGAAGCTCATGTTTTGAGCTATTCTTGCCAGAAAGTGAACTCAAGGCTAGTGTGGGGAGGGATATGCTTCCAGCCTGTCACTTGGAGTAAGGCAAGATGTCCCCACATGTCCCTTTCTGATGACAGCAAACAGGGCCACTGCCGAAAGACAAGGACTTCTATTAACAAGGAGCACAAAGGAGCTCAGCATATTAACATTTGACTTTGCAGAAGGAGAGACAAGGGCACTGAGTAGGTCTAGGAGGCAGATCCAGCCTCAGAGGCCCCTGTTGGGATCAGTCAGCAGAGGGATGTTCTTCAGGGGACTCTGGCAGCAAGTGACCCTGGAGCCTGCAGGAAGGATCCTGATAGTAATAATCACAGCATTACTAAATCATTGCTATTTTTGACAAATGGATCCTAACTTACATTTCTAGGTTTTACAGTCAATGGGCACTTATATCTATTACTTTATCTGAACGTCACCATACCCTGGCAAGTGAGCAGAAGCTGGTCTTATTTTCCCTTTTCATTGATTTGCAAATGGAGGACCAGTTAAGTGAGCTGCTTAGCGGCAAATCTGGAATCCTAATCAAGACTTTCCGCACCTCAGGCCAAAGACCTTTGTACTGTAAGTATATCCTTCCTTTTTTCTGATGGTTCCCAAAGTACAGACAAGAGCCAGGCGAGTGCAGGTTCAACTTTTAAAAGAAGAATTCGCCATCCGCGCCACTGAAGCGAGCTGGCAGTGGCGTGTCTGCTGTAGCCTGAGTGCCCTCCGTTAGGGACGCTGTGGAGGAGAAGGAATCCTACACCCCACCTGTAGTAGGCTGCACTAGGGCAAGGGTTCCCAGACTTTGGAATTTGATGTATCAGTAAGGTTTCAAAGAATATTTGAAACACAAGGTGGCCAACTTTATGTTTTACAAATGGAGAACATAAAAAACAAATAATAAGAAAAACTCTAACATATAATATCACAAAGAAAGGATATGTCAGCATTTCCCTCCCCCACATCCTCAAAAAAGTAGAAAGAACTCAATATGAGATAAAGGACATTCCCTGCAAGATAGAAAAGTACAAATCTTAAACTGATGCACATCCCATTCAGGGCTGCTGTGTATGGTTGTACAGGTTGTGCACTGTACAACTCCTGTGTTGGAGGTACCATTCACTAAAGCTGTTCTGCCCTTATTTTCTCCATTTTTGCAAAGACCAGAAGAAATTTTTCAGGAGGTAAACTGGCAGATCAGAGTACCTTCTATCTTGTTAATTCTGTAATCTGCAGTGCTCTGAGGGAATATAGAAACCATCTGGTCCAGAAACTTCAAATTGTACTTCAAGGATCACAAGGGAATCCACCAAGTCTTTTCGAGGGCCACTTACTCTAAGCAATGCACTAATTTCTTTTTTATAGTAGCCTTCCACACAAGCACTTATTGAAGAAAGTATTTTGCAATGATATATTATTGTTAACTAAAGTCTGTAGTTCATTCAGATTTCCTTAGTTTTTAGTTAATTACCTTTTTCTCTTCCTAGTCTCACAGACAGATAGAGAATCAGCTGGTAGAAACACAGGAACAGGAAGAGTCAGAAGATCCAGATTCAAAAAAGTTTATGACAAAAGAATTAGCTGAAGCCTTCCGTCTGTCTCATTGAGGTAGGATTTGCTAAGCTTGAGGAGCAAGATCCTAATATTGAGTGGTTTACAAAGGTTTACCGTGTAGTGAGAACATCAGCTGCTACAAGGCCATTTATGATGAAAAAATAATAAGACTGTGCAAACAGCCCTAGATACCTTTTTCAAGAAACTGACTTCAGTGGTAAGCTCCCCTCCTCCACTGACAGAACCAAATCCTGGTTCTCCAGCACCATCTCCAACGTCATCTTCTGATTAATAGTACCCTATCTTCATGCCTCAAAAATGCCCCTTCCAATAAGTAAGACACTGATGCAACATTGGACGAGTGTTAACCTTTAATATTCTTTCTTGAAATTTCTCCTATCTCCTATCTAAACTTTTTGTATGAGTTTGTTTTTGTGTTCTGTTTGAATTAAAAGAAAGATCACAATCGTTTCTGTAACTTATCATTACAGCACAGGGGTATTATTATTATAGTACTACACTGTATTATTATTGCCACATATGAACCATTGTATTAATAGTATTGTTGTTATTATTATTATTACTACCATTTATGCACTGTTCATCAGCGATCTGAGTTACATACAAATCCTACCTAAAGACAGTCTAAGAAATATAATCTCATCCGTAACCTGGGGGCCACCTGCATATATAACATAAAAATCACCATTTCATCATTTTTAAGTGTACAATGGCATTAAGTACATTCATATCACTGTGCAACCATCACCAACATCTGTCTCCAGTGCTTTTTTCATCTTCCAAAACTGAAACACTACACCCATTTAACAACTACTCCCCATTCTCTCCTCCCCACATTGTCGGGTAACCATCTTTCTACTTTCTCTATGAATTTGACTACTCTAGAAGCTTCATATAAGTGAAATAATAAAATAATCTGTCCTTTTGTGTCTGGCTTATTTCACTTAGCATAATGTCTTCAAAGTTCATCTGTGTCATAGCATATTCAGAATTTCCTTCCTTTCTAAGGCTTAATAATATTCCACTGTACACATATACCACATTTTGTCTATCCATTCATTGTTCATCAACACTTGGATTACTTCCACATTGTGGAGTTGCAAACAATACTGCTACAAACGTGTGTACAAATGTCTCTTTGAGTCCCTGCTTTCAATCCTTTTGGGTATACATCCAGAAGTGGAATTGCTGGATCATACAGTAGTTCTATGTTTAATTTTTCTGAGGAGCCACTGTACTGTTTTCCACAGTGGCTATACCATTTTCCATTCCCACCAACAGTGTACAAGATTTCCATTTTATTCACATCTTCACCAACACTTGTTATTTTCTGTTATTTTTCCAATAGTAAACATCCTAATGGATGTGAGGTAATATCTTATTGTGACTTTGATTTGCATTACCCTAAAGATTAGCAATGCTGAGCATCTTTCCATGTACTTGTTAGCCATTTGTATACCTTCTTTGGAGAAATGTCTATTCAAGTACTTTACTTTTTTTAAAAAGTTAAGTAGTTGTTTTGTCGTTGCATTGCTTGACCATTTTTTTAAAAATTGAGTTGTTTTTAATTATTGAGTTATAAAAGTTCTTTGTATGTTTTGGATATAGATCCTTCACTAGATATGTGTTTTGTATTTTCTCTCATTCTCTGGATTAGCTTTATAATATTTTAACATTATCTTTCTCAGAGCATAATTATTTAATTTCAAGAAAGTCCAACTTATCCATTTTTGTCCATGTATCATTCTTCATGTTGTATGTAAAAGCTCATCAACAAACCCAAAGAAATATAGATTTTCTATGTTTTCTTGTGGAAGTTTTACAGTTTTGTATTTACATTTAGTTTTTTTTTTCTTTTTTT
>VBSM01001124.1:71983810-72042205 GCA_008086735.1 Cheirogaleus medius
ATTTGTACCCCCATAATATGCTGAAATTAAAATAATTAATTAATTAATTTAAAAAAAAAGAAATTGGCCTATTTCATCTAAATCATCAAAGAAAAAGATTCGTAATATTTGTTTTTATCTTTTAACATCCTTCAGATTAGTAGTGGTGACCTCTCTTTCATTTGTGATACTGGTAATTTGTGTTTTCTCTCTTTTATTTTCACTTGGTTAACCTGAATAGAGGTTTATCAATGTTATTGATCTTTTCAAAGAACCAGCTATTTTTCTATTGTTCTCCTGCTTTCAATTTCATTGATTTTTGCTCCAATTTTTATTATATCTTTTTTTCTGTTTTAAGCTTAAATTACTGTTCTTTTTCTAGTTTCCTATGGTAGAGATTTAGATTATTGATTTTAAATCTCTCTTATTTTCTGATTTATGCTATAAATTTCTCTCATAGCACTGCTTTTACTGCATCAAACAATTTCTAAGTTGTATTTTCATTTTCATTTAGTCCAAAATTTTTTTTAATTTTTCTTCAGATTAGGGGAGCTCTCAAGGTGAGGGCATTCCGGGTCAGGGACACAGCCTGGCAAGGAAAAGTGAGAAAATGTGTCATGTTTATAAAATGCATATTAATTTTTTTTGACAACAATAAAATATGGGAGGGGTGCCCATCAAGAAGAAAGACTAAAAGGTAAGAAGACAGATCATGAACACTCTCATGTGCCCTGCTACAAAGTTCAGATATTATCTTGGAAGTAATGGAGAATCAAACATTCTACTTATTAGTTTTGAATCCACATACTATACTATAGTCAGAACTCTATAAGTTATCTGTAAGTTTTACTACCCAACATCTTATCAGTGTAGCTTTACAAAGGCCAATCGTACAATGCCCCAGTGTCAGGGAAATGTGGAATGTTAGTCTCTATCATGCTACAGAAGCCTAAGCAAAGGAAATATGAATATATTCCTCATCCCCCAGATTACACTAGGTTGCACAGCTGTATACTCTCAATGTACTCGAGAATTGCTCCTTACATAACACGAACCATATTTTTTTATGTCTGTCTCCCCCCACTGAGGGTTTGCATGAAGATGCAATGGATCACTAACCTTTCCTCTGTAGCACTTCCAATGACTGAGCACAATTTTAATAGCCTGTATTAAATCCCTTCCTGTTCGGAATACCTGGAGGGATTTCTCTTTTCCTGAAACACACCCAGTTTCACTATTTTGTATAGGAATGGATTCAAGAAACAGGATATCTGATGTGGGTTAGATTTGAAGGTGGCAATGGCCTCATCTCCGGTGGAAAATCGAATGTTGGGAGTGCTTGGCTAATATTGGCTGTTTGGCAAAGCATTGCAAAAACAAGGCGTGCTCAAGGGACCATTAGCTGGTTTATGAGCGAAAATGAAAGGGAAAAGAGAGAGTCCAGAAATGTGAGCCCTTGAAGGATCAGAAAAGCTGATGGATTAAACTCCAAATGGCAGAAAATAAGACTGAGAAAACCTTTCATC
This sequence comes from Cheirogaleus medius, assembly GCA_008086735.1. Lineage (NCBI taxonomy): Eukaryota > Metazoa > Chordata > Mammalia > Primates > Cheirogaleidae > Cheirogaleus > Cheirogaleus medius. The sequence continues at coordinate 71,985,316 of VBSM01001124.1, forward strand.
TGAGTAGGCTAACCAATAAGCAAATAGTCAGTTAAAACCTTGCAACAAAGATCAGATTAAGAATGTAGCCTTTCCACTCAACCCTGACAGTTTCAATGTATTGTAAGTTGAGAGAGAAAGGCATGGGAATGAGGAAGCAAAGAAGGTATGGTGAAAAATGTGTCCAGTGAAGATCTTTGGTTGTGGTGATTGTCACATGGAACTGGCTGGAAGCAAAAAATTCAGAAGTCATCTAAAGTTTTGGGAGGATTGTATTACCAAAGAAACCACAAATCTGGATAAAAAAGATCCTTGACAATTTGAAAGTTAAAACCATCACTGGTCCTCCAACCTTCCATAAACAAACAGCAGGTTCCAAAAATTATACAGCCCCCAAGGAATGCTTCTCCCCAACACCTGTCATATGTGGTCATGGGAGATAATGAGCAAAGAAAAATCCCCCAGAGGGTTAAGCCGGGGCCACTGAGGGAAATGTGCATGGTCGTCCTACCCAAAGAGCAGACAGAAGTCCAGAGAGCCTCTCCTCTACTAGGACAAGAAAGCTTCCCAGAGTCTGCATTTCAGGATTCCCACATTGCTACAGATCAGGGACCCTTACATGCCTTCTTTTCTCTCCTTTTGTGAATGAGAGACTTTCCTGTGTCATTCCTGTCCCTGTTCCACCATTGTACATTAAAGAAAATAAATAATTTGTCATTTTAGTTTATAAGTCCCCAGATCCCTAAGATATTTCATGCCCCTTCTCTCTTTCCCACCTGCAGGCTGGAGGTTAACACCTGGGATGACCTTGAGAATCACACACTGACAATGAGAGTACACGTGAGCCTGGGTCCCTGGATGACCACGTGGAGCAAACCCTCTGCCTACCCACATTACATGGTGATGTGAGAGAGAACTCAACGTTTAATGTGTTCAGATACCAAGATTATAGAGTTGTTACAGCAACTAGAGTTAATTATACTGACTAATAAATACATTAAGTGACTATCTCAAGCCACACAACTCAGAAAAAACAGACCCAAGCCCAGGTTTCTAGACCCAAGTCTACTAAGTTTTCTTCTCTTGGACCATGTCTTGTACTGAATCCTAAAATGACAGGTCCCTCCCCCAAGTGTCACAAGAATAATGACAGGGTCCTGTTGTTTCTTAGCTGGTCAGGTTAGCAAACATAATGGAGTTGTCTAGGTTAGCAAACATGTTGGAGGAAAAACATTAGTTGTCTAGGTTAGCAAACATGATGGAGGCCTTGTCTGCTGACCCAATTTCTCTCCCTCTCCTGTGTTGAAGGATTTTATGAAGGACTGTAACTACACAATCACCCTCCTCCTTTATGAGCTCAGATAACATTTCCCCCTTTTTTTATTACGTTGACTGTCCTTGCTTGCCAAGGCACTTTTATGACCATGGGAACGATTGCCTCACTCTTGAGAAACTCAGGAATATCCCTTAGTGCTTCATATAACTTGTCACAATATTTTTAATAGCAATTCTTCTTGTGTTTTTCTGCGAGAGCATCTCACCAGCATCTCCCCTGATACTGCAAGGGGCCGGAGGGCTCAGAAAGCCAGAATTGTCCTTCTTGCTGCAGCAGCAACTACTTCCAGAGCTGTGTCCATAGTCAGCTCCTCCATTCCCCTAAACTCACCACCCATGGTCTCCTCATGAAAGTAAAGGCTTGAGCATGGAGTTTGAAGTTTTGGGGGGTTTTTTGCATGGGTAGAGAAAGAAACCATTCTGAAACAGGCTCTGAAGTTCAGAGGAGCACGAACAAATGCATATCCTTACACAGAGATTACTAGCAGCAATGATATTAATAGCACGTGTTTACTTACAAAGCACTTTTCTATGTAATCCATTTCTACCTGCTACAACAATTTGGGGGAGAAGGCATTTTATTAAATAGTTTGGTGTGTGGTCTTCAAGATTCAGGTCTTATTGGCCACCCTGGGAAAACTCTGCCACCTCTACCATCACCCCCACTTTATTTAGATGCCTTTGTCTTTCCTTTGTTCTCCCCTAATATCCGAAGCTATCTCTCTTGCAATATTTATCTGTTTTGAGAACAAAACAGCCATTCATCTCTGAATCCGGGACACCTTAACCAGTGCCCAGCACACAGTGAGCAATCAATATTCATTAATTTAATATTGATTGAGTGCCCACATATGCCAGTGCCTGTACTAGGCACAGGTGATACAAGGTGAATACACACAAAGCACCTGATCTCAGAGAGGTTTAGTTCAGGGGCAAGGCAGACAAGAAATATGTTAAAAAATAAAAAGTGGGGTGTCTAGGAGTAACAATTGCCATGGAGACAGCACGGTGGCAACAGTCAGAGGGGAATGGGAGTGGCTGGGAAATTGGGTGGTTAAGGAGCCTCCTGGAAGGAAAACATGGGAAGCCTGAATGAAGAGAAAGAGGGAGCAGGAAGGAGCTGGGTGAAGGAAAGTCCAGGCAAAGGGAGCAGCCAGGGTCCATGCTGCGTCAGAGGAACAGCAAGGACGAAGTTGCCAGGTCGGAATGAGCCGCAGGATAAGCAGCAGCAGATGAGGCTGGACAGACAGCAGGGACCTGGCCAGCCCCAGAGCCATTGAGCTCATTCTGAGAACAAAGGGAGCCATCACAGGGTTCAAGCAGGGCAACCACATGGTTTGGTTTATATTTTAGAATGGTCCCTCCAGACGGCTGGGTGGGTAATGGGCAGCAGTGTTAAGAGTGGCCACAAGGACACCAGGGAGGAGGGGCTGAGGGTTTGAACGAAGGCACAGGGGAGGGCCTGGGCTGTGTTTTCAAGGCAGAGCTGACCAGAGCACAGTTTCCCATTGAGACGGAGATAATCCAGCCCCTAAACACTTGATGACATTGGCAAAGCTTCTACTACGTGGCAAGTGCTTTCTATCTGTTGTCTCATCCTTGCATCTATAAAACGTTTATGGATCATTCTAGAGGTCAGGCACTAGGAAGTAGGAATTATTATCTCCATTTCAATACTTGGGAAACTCCATGTCAGAAAGGATTTAGCCAAAATCCCTGAACTAGGGGGCAGGATACGAGTCTAACTCCAATGTCTCTGCCATTTCAATTACACTAAACTGTATTCTCTCCCACAGTTCTCAGTGAGGTAGAAACTCCCAGGGCTTTATCTCCTCCCTAAAAGAACTATAACTGGGAATAGCAATCATGGCTGACATTTTCTGAACACTTACTGCATACAGGGCTCTGTGCCCAAAGAATGATGTACATTATCTCCTTTAAATTTTGACAAGCCTTTTCCGTAGATGGCAAAACTGAGGCCCAGAGAGCTAATTAACTTGCCCAAGGTCACTTACAAGTGACCTTGCATAATACAAATAATACAGAGTACTTGCCAGAATTACTGATTAGTAGAACCAGGTTTTAAAACCCAGCTCTGTTGGGCTCTTCACCATCACGATTTTCAGTTTTCGGGGATGTACAAGTAACATTTTATTGTTCTTTACTATTTACGATCTCTTTCAGAAGTCATATCAACTCCTGTAGGATTTGGACCAGCTCAGGCTTATGCGACCAGATGCCCTACAGACAGTGGGAGGCAGGGCTGACTAGAGGTCTGCTGACTCCAGCCTGTCCCGTTTCTTGTTTTCCAGAAGGAAAGCAGCAATACAGCCTAGGTTCGCCCATGGGGGTCAACCTTCAATAAACACATCAAAGCTCCTGAAAATATATCCCAGACAAATTTTTTCAGACTTACATAGAACCACCCCAGAAGATATTGAAAACAATGCCAACGAAAGTGATGAAACACTTTTGCAAGTGACCCAAGACTAAAACTTTTTTGCTTCTTTGCCTAGAACAGCGTCCCCTTCATCTGTCTTACATTGTAATCAGATACAACCTTGATAGAATGAAAGCAGAGGTCACACTGAACAAACTGGCACTTTACGTGCTCAGAAAAAGGCTCCTTTGTAACAGGGAAATTATAGTATTTCTATGGAGGGATTTTTCTTAAAAGGACAGGCTGCTTTGTTCAAATGATGCTGATTTCAGCACTCTGAGGAGATGGCCCTTACCGACTGTCGACCTGCTGAAATTTGTAGGGTTCCTTTTGTTTGTAGAGACTTGCATATATTACAGGCAGTGTACTAAAATAGAAATTGTAAACCATTGCTAAGCAATGTTTTGATTGTCCAGAAAATGTCAGATGAAATATAAAAGGGTTCCCACTTTACATTTTGCTTAGTGTCAAATCAGATGGCATATGTGCACTGTATAAACAGAGTTCCACGGATCTCTGTGGGGCCTGAGTTGTACTTTCTCTCCATAACCATGTTGATTCTCTTGGGAAGAGAGATGATATTTTTAAGCAATAGTATTTCAGATCATGTTATTAAACTCGCATTTAAAAAGGAAAACAACAATAACAACAAAACCTAACATCTGAGTTTAGTAATGCACATGATGAAAGGAAATATAACTTAGGCCTGTGGTACTTTGCAATCAGCAGGATGCTGGCCAAAATTTGTGAAATCATATTGCAAATCAAAGTGTGAAAGTATGAGGTGTATTCGAGCTAAAAAAATAAGTCTTTGTGTCAATCGAAATGCTCTGCATGTCGTGTCTCAACATGTAATGCTATCAAAAATTAAGCAAAGTGTTTCATTTTGCTGGTGTCAATTTTAACACCTAAAAATATTTTTGGCAATTTAATTACTGTTTTCATTCCATTAGGCCTTCTGTGAGTAGGAATGTTTTGTCTACAATTCTAATAATTACTTAAACTTTTTACGAGCAGATGTATTGCTTCATTAAACCTAATTGTTTGTAGCTAATAAGAAGTTTTACCAAACCTACTAAACCTCATAATTTGTGCTTCGGAAGTATTTGTTTCTCACTTTTTTAATATGTTATGAATGAAATAAGTGTTGTCACTTTTTATAAAGCAGCTATATCCGTGGTTGGGTAAAATGAGACTCCTAATCTTCTCATGCAGGTATTAAAAAGAAAGAGTTCTAGTATGATATTCTTTAATTTCATTTGCAATGTAGAATGTTTTGTACTCTAAGTCTGGGCAGGAAGGCACTGCATTCTCCTTAGCATCATGAGGCTATTGTATTACTTCCTAAGAAATAGAGTAAAAGTTTCACTAATACAACAACTCTGAATGTCTGTGCACTTCTGTGCACTAGACCATAGTAAGGAGGAAAGAATCAATCCTAGAGGCAGCAAGATGAATTTGATGTTAGATATACTAGGAGAGACCTAGTTACAGCCAAGAGGAAGAGTACCCTGTTCTACGTACTACATACTACATCCGTATGGCAATCCAGCCTGTATTTACATGACCAGTAAACCTTTATTATGCTAAGCCACCGAGATTTCAGGGTTTATGCATTACTGCAGCAGAGCCATTCTAACAAATGGATGCTTACTTCTCAAGGTTGTCGTTAGGATCAAATGCATGCAGAATGTCTAGGGCAGTGCCTGACATCTCCCATGCGCTCCTCAAATGGTGGCCCCCCTCCCTTACCCAACCTGCACCTGTACCTAAGTTGGGTCATGAGCACAGATGAAGACAGAAAGGCTCAACTGTGGCCCAATGAATGGCATGATGTTTCTGCCTCACCTCTCTGAATGTCAAGACAGCCCTGAAAATGTTATGGAACCTACACGGGCATATGCAAATGAAGTGAACCTGCCAGATTTATAGAAAGTTGATAATAGAGTTCTTGGGCTAACAATGGCAGCCCTGGTCTAAAAGGTAGCAGAGCATTTTGATGCAAATGTATGAAGAAGTGTTTTTCTCTGCCTGTCAGACCTTCTGTAGCTGAGATAATAAACATTTGAAGCAGCCTGGTCCTGTCCCAGGGTCATTCATCAGATATGACATTCAGTGGAGTTGGAATGGCAGGTCAGCCTGGTGCTGGCTGTGGCCAGAGAGCCCATGAGGTCCTCCCAGACCACTTGCTGGGACTCAGGAAATTCTTCCATTGCCACAGGAGAAAATGGATTGTTCTTCTGGACACTTAAGGGTAGGGCACTGGGCTCAAGGTCCTAGAGAGAGGACCTTCTTTCCTCCCTGGCACTTGGTGGGAACACACACAGGATGCTTTGTACATTTCCTGCAGCAACAGCAGGATCCACTTTTCAAGCAAGATTTTATGCAGAAATCCAACATAAAAAATGTAAAAGTAGAAATGTTTAGGTTGAAATAGGAACAAGGACCAGGAGAAACCCCTAACAGCCAATTCAGCAGCTCCCGGCAGCTCCACAGCATTTCTTGCTCTGCAGGACTCAGCACAGATCATCACTCAGGTGTTTTTGAGTTCTGTGACTTTCACCATTTCTTGACTTTGTGGTTTCCCTGCCCAGCACAGGGCCCTGAGCCACCTGCTCTCATGGCTCTTGCTTTGCCATAGTCAGATCACCTCCGGTTTTTCTCAAATCTAAAGACAGGTTCCTTTTACTGGCCTAGAAACAGGTCTTTTAACAACTCTGAACCAGCCCCTGGCCCTGAGGATCTACCCCCAATCCTGTTCCCACTTGGACAAAGAAAATGATAATATGAACCATTGCCTGTATTTTTGTAGCACTTGTAGTTTCCATAAGTAATTTTAAAGCCTTTACTCAGTTTAAGAATACAGAAGAGGTTGAAAGAAGGTGAGACCATCCCTCCTCACCTATAAGAGGATCTACAGCACAGACAGCCCCATAGCAGACCCTCTCTGGGCCCCAACGCCAACCTTCCTCTCTGAACACTCTTGCCTGCACCCCTGTTTCTCTCCTACCGTCCCAGGTCTGACTTGCCTCTCTCTGGATGTTGCTTTAGCCACAGAGTCAGCTCAACTCTCACCTCCAACTTTGTTCTGGACACTGCCTTTGCTCTATGTGGGGCAACTCCACTCCACTCCCACAGAAAACAGGCCAAATCTGGTGCACTGGTCCTCCTCTCACAGTGGGAGACCCCCGCCCCACCCCAAACTCATCCTGGGCACCGCGAGGGTTGGGTGTTCTAGCACCTCCTTAGAGGCATATCCTACACCACAGACCCCCAACCTCTGTGCTGCTCTGAGCTCGCCCAGCTTTGAAAGCTCTGTTCTGCCTTCCTATCTGGTAGGTCATACAATGCAGTCTCCACAACTACGATCTTGATTTCTGTGTGATGTCTTTCTCATTCTCCACCTCTGATGATAAGACTTTGAACCTGTCAGATAACTCCCTCCAATTTCAAATGTAATACCTGAAGTGAGGCTCTTACCTGGTTCTCCCTGATTCTGTCCAGAAGAAAGCGGGAGAAAACAAGGAAGGAGAGAAGGTAAAAAATTTGCTTAAAAGTGTCCTGTAGCCTTTGAGATGTGAATCTTATATATTCCTATTCTTTTGAAGGGAAAATGGAAACTATGAAGAGGTTAAGTTGGTGGGTAAATAAAACAACAGCAACAATAACTGCTAACATTATAGCACTTACTCTGTGCCAAACATCATTCACTATTGGATTCCTCACCAAGAGGCCACAAGCATTATTTTTCCAAGGTACTATAGTGGGATCTAGTGCAACACAAACATGGACTCAAATTCAGCTCTGTTACTTTTTAGTCTTTTGACCGTGGACAAGCCATTTCATTTCTCTAAGCCTTGGTTTTCTTACATGTACAATGAAAATAATGCTGTGTGTCTCATAGTTGTGAGGGTTAAAGGAGATTGGCACACAAGTGCTTAGTGCAGTACAGGACATAACAATCAAAACTGTCTTTTTTCTGTATTCATAAATTTATTCAATCCTTGAGCATTAGAGAAATTCACAAACCTAAGTGACAAGGGTAAAATACATGAGTTAAATGGAAAGCTTGACATTTTCTCAAAGCCATAGGATCCCAATTCATTCAGTCATTAAATAAATACTTTCTGAGCACCAACTATGCATTAGGCCCCACTCCAGGTGCTAGAAATACAGTAATGAGCAAGACAGGCAAGGGCCCTCTTTTATGGCACTTAGATCCAAGTAAGGGAAACTGACAGTAAATGAATTATGTTAAGTGTTTTGAAGGACATACAGCAGGGACAATTTTATGTATCCCCATATGCCATTACACACAAGAACACAAATGCATGCAAATACATGCACATGGCACACACACATGCACAGTCTCACACATACACACTCACACACACACCCTCCTTTGCCTGTCTGCTGTTTTGGTGGTTCCTTTTACATTAAGTTTACCCCACTTGGCCAGAGGAATTGTTGCCTTAGGGAGGATTAGGAGACTTAAAGAAGTAATACTAAAAATTAATCCATATGGGGCTTTAGATTTCCAAAATTGTCACTCAGAGCATGAAGAGACTAGAGGATGTCAGGCAAGGGAAGTTTCCAGCAGTGGAGAATTGGTGGAATATTATACTGTTTTCAGCAGGAGGAGGCAGAACGCTCTGGAGGACCCTCATCCAGGGTGGAGATGTCTTGGTCTCCCCACACCCAGACCCTGGAGCCTCAGTCACAAATGGGCAGTGCAGCAGGGTCCCCAGGCAGGTAGGGCACCTCTTCTCCACTGTGCTCACATGAAGGCCGAGCCGGTAGGGCAGCAAGAGCAGAATGAGGCATGTGGATGGGCAGTCTTGACTTAGTGTTCTAATCCCCCAGTTTTTATTTAATAGAAGCTTCTATGTACTCTGGTGCAGGGGCTGGTCACTGAAGTCCTGAGTGGACAATGGACAGGAAGCAGCCTGAGGTTGGAGGGGAAGGCCACTGAGAGCTGGGCCCTCATGGCTAGAGTAAAATGGCAGGGACTTCTGGAGCAGATCTCACTGTGGTGTCCAAGTGGATCAGCCATACCTCAGGGGACACTAGGATATATATTGGCCAACCAGTATTGGACCAAACTGGCCACTTTACAGTGGAGACATCAGGACAGAAAGCTCACAAGGACCCCCTGTCTCACCACTGGGGAAGGCAAAGCTTCCCTGAGAACCTGGACAGTCTCCGGGAAATGAATGGAGAGAGGAGAGCAGTGGAAGAGGGAAGGAATAGTTCTGATAAAGGGTTTTGACTTGGAATTGATAAGAATATTTTCCCAAAAGAGACGGAACTTACCTGGAAAAGGTTGTTTTAGGTTGTAAGAGACTGAGTTTGTATTCTCCCCACCACCTACTACCCATTACTGTTTTCAACAGCTATAATGAAGAAGGCTCTGGGGCAGGATGATATCACCTACAGAGAAAAATTAAGCTATCATTTTTGCACATCTGAGTTGTAGTATGTACATTTCCATTCCACTATGTAAACAACAGCAAGAACAGGATATTGAGAGAGAGAATAATGGGAAGGGGAGGTAGACATTAGCTAGGGTGGTTAGAGCAGGTCTTACTGAGATGGTGACATTTAAGCTGCAACCAAAAGGGCAAGAAGGAGCCAGATACACAAATAACCTGGGGAAAAGGATTCTGGGAAAAAGAACAACATGCAAAATGGCACTCAGAGCTTTGCATGAGTAGCAGAAGTTGGAAGGAGGTGAGTGACGCAATGTGGGATCAGAGATGTCAAAAAGATGCTGATCATTTCAGTCCTCCTAAGCCATGGCAATGAGTTTATATGGTCTCTAACTAGAATGGAAAGTCACTAAGGGGTTCCAGTAGGGTAATGATGGGATCCAATCCAGATTGTTTAAAAGACCCCTCTGGTGATGTGTGGACAATACTGTAGGGAATGAGAGTGGGGAGGAGGCTTTGTCAGGAGGCTTTGGCTGCATCCCATGCAAGAAATGATGGTGGCCCTGACCAGGGCAGTAGGAGAGAGAGGGAGAGACATGGATGGATTTGCAAATGCTTTGGAGGGAGATTCACCGAAGTTTGCTGATTGCTGGTGGATTGGATGTGGGGATGAGGCAGAAGGAGGAGTGACAGGTGACTCTCAGGTTTCTAGCTTGAACAGCTGTTGTTATTTATTAAGATGAGAGACATGAGTTGTGGAGATCTTAAAATATGGCTGCAAATTGTTCCCACCACCTCCACCAAGAGGTGGATTCTGTGGCCTCTCCCCTAGACTCTTGTGACTGTGTTGACAAATAGAATATGGCAGAAGTGACTCTGTGATTTCCAAGGCCAGGTTATAACAGACCAGGTAGCGTCCCTTTTCTTCACTGGAGCACACACTCCTGGGGCCCTGAGTTGTCACATTCCAGTGATTATGGCTACAAAACAAATTACACAGTTTTAGTGGTGTCAAGCAACCATATGTGATGCTCATGGATTCTGAAGATCAAAAATTTGTATAGGACATAGTCAAGATTGCTTATCTCCACTTAGCCATCCTTGTGGCTCAAAGAGCAGAGATTAGGCTGATGCAAAGTCTCACTCACATGCCTGGGGCTTGGGTTGGGAAGAGGCAAACAGCTGTGGCCCTTTGGGCATCTCTAACTCTGTGTAGTCTCCTTGTGTCATTTCTAGCATGACAGCTTCAGGGTCACCAGGTGTATGTGTACAGTACTCGAAGTTGTGCCCCAGGAGAGTAGGTCAGCTGGAAGCTGGATCACTTTTCTAATCTAGTCCTGGAAGTCACATTGTATCACTTCTATTCATTAGAAGCAAGGTACTAAGGCCAGCTCATATTCAAGGGGAGTGTCTTGGTCCATTTGTGCTGCTATAACAAAATATCTTAGACTGGGTAATTTATTAAGAGAAATTTATTTCTCACAGCTCTGGAGGCTGAGAAGTCCAAGATCAAGGTGCAGGCAGAGTCAGTGTCTGGTGGGAGTCTGTTCTCTGCTTCTAGGATGGTGCCTCTTTCTGTGTCCTCATAGAGCAAAAGGGGCAAATACTATGTCCTCTCATGATAGAAGAGCAGAAGGGAAAAAGGGGCTCACCCTTTCCCTCTAGCCCTTTTATAAGGTCACTGACCCCATCCACAAGGGCTCAGCCCTCACAGCCTAACCACCTCCTAAAGACCCCATCTCTTTATACTGTTACATTGGGGATTAGATTTCAACATGAACCTTGGAGGGGACCCAAACATTCAAACCACAGCATGGAGGGAATTCAACTCCACCTCTTGTGGAGTCTACATAAGAAGTACATAGCTATGGCCATGTAAGAAGTTTGCCTACCTTAAGGCTGCTACACTGGAAAGGACATGTATTAACATACTGGTCAACAGTCCAGGTAAGCCAAGCTTCCAGCTGTCCCCACCAAGGCACCATATGTGTGAACCACTCAGCTATCTCAGAAGCTCCAGAATGCCCCATCTGCCAACATATACCCCTTGTGACCTCCATCAAAACCACCTGGAAGAGAGGAATCACTCAGCTGAGTCCTGCATGAATTCCCGGGCCACAAAATTTTAGGATACAATTAAATGATTGTTGTTTTAAGTTATTAAGTTTTTGAATAGTTAGTTACACCTTAATAGATAACTGTAGCACTAGGAAAAATCTATTTTGGGGAAATGGGATAGTTAGGGGAGAGAATCAAGAGTTCACTTGTAAACCTGTTAAGGTTGAAGTTAATGATGTTGTCAACAAGTGTTTGAAGAAGTGAGGCTGTTGCTGCAGGGAGAGGCTGCAGGGAGCCTGGGGCTACATTGCTACAGGGAGAGGCTGAGGGGAGTCCAGGGCTGCATCAGCCACTGTGTCACAGGTAGCTGTGATTGTAGGGTGAAGCACTGACTTGCACACTCGACGGACATTCTTGGACCCAGGTCACCCTCTCATTCATTCATTCATTCATTCCTGATGTGGGCTGGGTGAGGTATTTAACCTCTCTGAGCCTCACTTTCCTCATTTAGAACATGGAGATTTCTTGTGCAAGTGTGAACTGATACTGCCAACATAAATGCATTCAACAGAGCCTCTTTCCCTCCACTTTCTCTCCAGGTCGCAAGAATCAGCATAAACTGCAGCCACTTTGGGGAGAGAAGTCTTCATAGCCCAGCATGGTAGTAATGAAGTAGAAAAGACAGCTATTCACATTATGTTAGTCCAGGATAATGCCTTGAAAATGACAATGTCCTAAAATAAAATATAAATTCTAAATAAAATTTAAAACATCCAGGTCTCAGGTGACTTCCTCATATTATATAAACAACCAGGAAGCCCAGGTTATTTTTGTTAAACTCAGAGCATCTAGGAAAAAAGAAATCTTTCTCTTCATTTTTTACTCCTGAACAGTGTTTGCAGCCCTCCCTCCCCATGGGGACTTTTTTCCCAGCTGTAATTTACAAATGTGAAAAGCTCCCCCATCCCCAACCATACCAGAGACTTTGTTTAGAAATAAGAAGGAATCAGGTCCCTGCTGTGTCCTCCTTCTGTCTCTGTCTTCTTTTCTCTCACACTGGTGACACAGAAAGGGAAGAAGGAAAATCACACATTGGAAAGGCCCTGAATGCAAAACGAAACAGACACTAAAATCCAAACTAGGGTCAGCGGCTTTCTTTCCAAAGTGTGTCTGGGGGGGAGGATGAAAATTGAGGGAATTGCTTTATTAAAACTTGCTCTTGCCTCTGGGGAGCCACATACCATTCTCACCCGCCCCAGGACTCCCCACCACAAGACAAAAGAATTTCTCTTGCAAAAAAACCCACAAGATAATAAGGTCATAATTGTTCTTCTGAGGTAAGTAAAACATGTTAACTGCATGTTAATGTGCTTGGGGGAAAGGGAGATTTGGCTGGAGGGTCCTGAAGGCTGGAGGTATATGCTAACTGCATGTTCTCTATGAAGTCCTCCAGGTCCCTAACCTCCCTCCTCCCCTGCAGAACATCACAGAGCTTTCAGAGGAGGCTATGGTGAGGCTTTTGCAGATGGCTGGGAGACAACACTTTGGAGTGCAGGTATGATGATCAGTGAGTTTTGTTCCAGCCTCCTGGTGACAGGGCCACGTTGCTGAGTCTTTCTTCCTCTGGAGAGAAAGGTGGTGATTACAGGCAGTGGGGTGGGGACAGCACAGCAGGTGGACCAGCAGCTCTGGCTGGAGCTGGGCGAACCAGATCTGCACCTCCCAGAGAGGCTGCTCGCAAATGAGCTCGAGCCACGCGTGGTGCCACTCACCCGATGGCCACTGACTGCTAGGGGCTGTTTGATGTAAGACAAATATATCTCCCAGCGGCCTGGGATGGAGGAGGAAAGGTACAAAGGCTGAAGGACAAAGCACAAAGTGGACAGCTGCTCTTGCTGGTTTGGCAAAAGGGAGGGTGGGGAAGTTTGGGGAGGAAGACAACCCTGAGCTTTAAAGACACTGTGGGGGAGCAGGACCTTCCTGCAACCATGGTTCACCAAGGCTTGGCCTTGGTAGGGTTGAAGGGACCTTCAAGGCAGCTTGCGCAAGCCTCTGCCCACCCAAGGATGGCATCCCCCCTGCCACCGCACCACCACATGTCTGCCCGATTCCTTTATGAAAGGGAACATTGCCTCCTGGACATTCTCCCCACATTTCCAAGACTCTGATGGATGCAGCATCCTCAGGCAGCCTTCAGACAGATGACCTCCCCACCTTCTCCTCCAGATGACCACCATCATGAGACACACGCGTGGCTTTCAAAGGGAGGGCCAGCGACGGGAATGCGTGTGGTTTGCACGGCATTTACGAGGAAAGTACTCCCTTCTGGCCCAGCCCAGCTCCCCTCTGGCTCTGCAGCCCTGGGCAAGTTTCTCCCCTATTTTGAATCTTAGTTGCCCATCTGTAAAACGAGGGGGTGGCCCAGGTGACACCCAGTAGCTGGCCTCTCCCACCCCAGGGATTCTCTCTCCCTGGTACCATGATCACAAGCTGGATACTGCACTGAAGGCTTCAACCCAGTGTGGCTCCTCTGATGCCAGTAGGCTCGGTGTTTACCCACTTCGGTACCGCACTCACCGGCCGCGAAACCTTGCCCACAGCTGGCACTCATAGTCCACACGATAGCTTGTGCTGTGCATTGATGACGAATCCGTTTTCCTCTTGTGTGATGAGGAAAGCTTTAAAGCACTGAAAGCTTGTTTTACTTTACAGGCAGCTTTAGGAAAATAACTATAATAACCACTACTAAGGACTTGTTAAAAGGTCACAGATTCGTAGTAACTTATTAGCTGAATGTACACACTGCACCTGCAGAGATAAAAGCTGTAAAAGTAAAAGCTTTTGGCTGCCGACTAAAGTCGATGCCCAGCTGTGCGTCTTCATATCACGGCTGTCGGCTATAGTCGACGCTCCTACCGAAGTGGTTAAGGCAAATTAAAATTATTACCCTAGGATCAGAGCAAGTGAAAGCACATCATAGAAAAAATAAGAAGTAATTCCTCAGAAACCGAGTACAAGGAGTTCTGGTGATAGAAAGAGCCAGATCTGTATTTGTTTCCTCTTGCTGCTGCAACAAACTGCCACAAACTTAGTGGCCTAAAACAACACAGGTTGATTATCTTACACTCCTGGAGGATCGCAAGTCTGAAATGGGGCTCGCTGGACAAAGGCAAGATGTTGGCAGGACTGTGTTCCTTCAGCCATCTCCTGCCCCTTCCAGCTGCCTGAGAGGCCTTGGCTTGTAGCTGCCTCTCTCATTGTCAAAGCATCCAGTGTGGCCTCTTCCAGTCTCTCTCTCTGACTCTGCCACTCACTCTTAGGCATGCCGCCTGCCTCTTCTGCATTTAAAGGACCCTTGTGGTTACATTGGGCCTACTCAGATAATCCAGAAAATTGCAAGATAATTTCTGTAAGGTTAGCTGGTTAACAATCTTGACTCACCAAGCATCCACAATTGCATGAGTCTGTTCCTTAAAATAAATCTCTTGATAGATAGATAAACACACATCCTATTGGTTCTGTTTCTCTAGTGACCACTGACTAGTACAACCCCCTTGCAGAACTTAGTATAATGACTTGCCTAATATCCGTATTCCTCATTAGATTGTAACTTCCTTGAGGCAGAAAACAGAGGCTGTTTCTCACAGTTCCAAGCGCACAGGGCTTGTAGTCATGGCTCAATGAGTTATGATGCTTTTTTTAATGCTGCAGGTTTGATCCAGGTCCGAGCCACATGTTTTCACATTCAGAGATCCAGACAATGGCAGAGACATATAATTCTCTTACGGGGAAAAAAAATCAAATAATTGAGAAAAATACAATCTACTCCATCTAGGATAATGCCTGACACAAATATTATTCATTGAACAGATGAATGGATGAGTTGCATCTGGAAAGGAGGGAAGCGTTGAGAGTGGTTGGGCAGGCTCCGTGCATACCTCTAATCTTCATGACAAGTTTGCCAGTAAGGACTTGTAATTTCTACTTTGCAAAAGAAGCAACTGTGTGCTGGAGTGAAAATTAAATCCTGTTCTCTCTGGCCCTAAAGTCCATGCCCTTCATCTGATCTTTTTTTCCCTGAAGAATTATTGGGAGGATAAGGCATGCCGAAATGTTGTCTTAAAGGATTGACATTTACTACAGAAGCACAAATTGTCATTAGCAGTGGGAAGTTTGATTGATCTAAATATGTACTGCAAAAACAATAAAAAGCTGATTTATTCAAACTCTCAGGTCTTTCCTACCTTATGAACATAAAGCAATACTTGAAGTGAGAGCTCAAATCCAGGTTTCCCCTCCATTCTGATCCTTTCCCTCTCCATCTCCCCGGGCCAAGCCTTCTTTTCCCTATGGCAACACAGAATAATTAACACATACCTGGTGAAAATCACATTCACTTTTCACCATCTACCAGGATATGAGAGTCAACGATCCAGTAATCCAATTGTCTAGCCCCAATTTCATTTGGAATAATTGCTGATAAAATCAGAAAGAAAACTTCAGCAAATCTGAAAATAGATTATGGCAGAACTCAGTGGCACAATGGGATGATATTAAATATTATTTCAGTGCTCAGGATCAGACTTCATATTGAATCTGTAGGAACACTGGGCCATGGGATTTGGATTAAAGCCAGGCAGAGCCAGGTCTCTCGTCATTCATGATACTTGATTTCCAAGTTGGGAGCTGATTCCTAAAGCAACTTACCTTTCTCCACCTTGAGTTCACAAGTATTAAAGATGTGGATTCAAGAATAGCATGACCTGAAATTGCAGTAATCTCACTGACTATGCCACTTATATACTCACCCATCACTCCTAACCTCACATCCCAGGAAATGGATATTACTTTCTTCATATAACAGGTGAGAATTTGATTCTTGCTCGAATTATCACACAAATAGTAAGGGACATAGCTAGGATTCAAACCTAGGTGGTTTGTTTTAAGGGGCTTGATCATCCCATTAGACCTCATTGCTTCTTAATACGTTCTAAATGCTGGTAGCCATATCATATAATTGAGGGTCAAAATCTACCTTGGATAATCCTATTTAGCTTTCTACACTGATGAGTTCAATTATATTACTGCCACAGTCCACTTCATAAATGCTGCACAGAAAAACCTGAATGTAATTAAAATAATCGACTCTTAAAACAGATGTACATCTGCAAAGCTGAGTGCAAATTGAATTTTTAAGCAACACATCGTATTTTATATGCAACAACATTTCCATTAATTTGTTCATTCAACAAATATTTATTTGTGCCTTGATGCCAGCAGGCACTATGATAGACCATGGGAACACAGAAATGAATGCGATTGTATATCTGTTTTGAGAAGTAGAGACCTTAGCCAATGGTAATGACCAAGGAAATCATGTGATGACAAGACTCTTTCTCAGTTTCTCCTCTCCTTCTCACCCTAGGCCACCCCTCTCACCAGGCTCCTACCCTACCATCTCCGTTCTTCCATGCTCTCCAACTGTGTCCTGAGACTGTGGCTCCATGAGCTCATCTTCACCCCATCTGCAAGGGTCCAGACTAACTCTGAGCATCAGTTCTGGCTTCTCTACTCAGGCAACCCAGAGAGACCTGCTGCAATAGTCAGACATATTCCTGCTACTTTCTTTGCCATATGGAAATCCAGCACTTGCCTGTGCAATTTCTGCTAAGTCCAGGAAGCTCCCTTTCTCAGAGCTTCTGCATCTTAGGCTCTTACTTTGTATGCTGTTTCTGTCCTCTACCAGGCTGACCTCAACATGAAAGCAAGCTCCATTCTTACTTATGCACACATGCACACACACACGTACACACATGCACACACATATACACACATGCATGCACACTATGATGGCTACATTTTTGTGTCAACTTGACTGGGCTAAAGAGTGCCCAGATAGCTGGTAAAACATTATTTCTGGATGTGTCTGTGAGAGCATTTCTGTAGGAGATTAGCATTTGAATCAGTAGACTGAATAAAGAAGATTTGCCCTCACTAATGTGGGCTCAGACAGACAGAAAAAAAAGGCTGAGGAAGGGCAAATTCTCTTTCTTTCTGCTGGATCTGGGGCATCCATCTTCTCCTGCCCTTGAACAGTGGAGCTCTTTAGTTCTCAGGCCTTTGGACTTTGAGATTTATGCCAGTGGCCCCCAGGTTCTCAGGCTTCAACCTCAGACTAAATTATACCACCAGCATTCTTGGGGCTCCAGCTTACAGATGGCAGATCATGGGACTTCTTGGCCTCCATAATTGCATGAGCCAATTCCCATAACATATCTCCTCTTATATGTCTCTATATATTCTACTGGTTCTGTGAGAACCCTAACTATAACACACATACACACACACAAGCATACACACACTCCACTCAGAACAAGCATCCATGGGTTTGGTAAACTTTACTGGAGATTTAGTGCTGCAAGGGGGATTACATCACACACCACACAGTCCTGCCTCTCTCATTTCTCCATCTCTCTTCCTTCCTGCCAACTCTCCTTCCTACGACCTCTCCCCAGAATTGCCCTAGGATACTCCAAATTCTTCTTTCTCTATCATGAAGAACAATTCAGCTCCCTCCTCCTGCATGTCCTCACAAACCTGTCTGGTCAAACCCATCGAGCAGAGCACAAAGACCTTCCACATGACAATTTCACCTCCCATACAAAGCTCTTGTAATTTTACATTGGAAAACTTGTTCTTCTACCTGCTACACTCATGTATGCATTCGCTGAACACTTACTCTATGCCAGCACCGTACAGGGCTCTTGAGATATAGCAGTGGGGAGAACACTCAGCCCCTGCTTGCTCTCTGGGAGCCCATTGTCTGGCAATTAAACCCCTCAAACTCTCTTGGCTGATACACTACGAGGGAGCATGGGGTGTCCCAGAGCTTTCCACAATCAAGGTGTTGCCCTATCTCAGCCTGCCCCTCAGCATGACTTTCCACATACTCTGCCTCCTCCTGCTGCTGGATGGAGTCCCTGGAGTCCTCAGAGCAGCTGGCAGGGGCTCTGCAGGTCCACTGGGCAGGCTGAAAGCAGTGTCCAGAGGAAAAATGCAACAGACAAAAGTTAGTTTTGGAGGTTCTTGCATAAATAATGCGATAGATGGGTAGAGGAGAGTGGTAGGGTATCCTGGATGTGGCAGGCAGGTGGCCTGGGAAATCTGTCACCAAAAAGTGGGCCAAAGGCCATGGTGGAAGCATCAGTCAGCCCAGCCTAGGGACAGGGAGGGAAACAGAGACAGCAGGGACCCCAGGCTGGGCAAGGCCAAGCCACACATCTGTGCACCTTCCCCTACACAGCACATAGGGCCTTTCTCAGCATGCGTGTTCGTTCCTGGAACAGAGGAAAAGTGCAGAGGGCAGTTTGCTGTTTTAAGGATGTTGTGGATAACAATTTGCAAAATAAATCAAACATTGACGATGGGAAAAATCACTCCTGAATGGATCCAGATTTGAACCTTCTTAGAATGGACTTCTGAAAGCGGAGTCTATGGATTCCTTCTGAAAGGACAGAGCTGGTGCTTGTGAAGACAGTCAACTTCCAGGGGATCCAGGCAGAAATAAAGTGTGATGGCTTCTGGGCCCAGGAAGGAGAAACCAGACTGAGCCAGTGCACTCCTGGAAGATGTGCAAATGCACACGTTGGGCCCTGCATGTGGAGGTGGAGAGCAACACTGAAGGCTGGCGTGCACTAGCCCACCTCCTGTGAATCATCCGATTTGATACTCACAACACTGTACAGTGGCCTGGGGTCAAAGCAGGAAGGGAGCCCCTCCCCCTTCTCTCTCTGTCCTTAGTCTGTCTCTCACCATGAGGGGCTACATGCTCAGGGTACAGACTCTCCAGTCACAAGTTTAAGCTCAGTTCAGAAACCTGTGGCAAACAGTATCCCCTTGGCCACCCTCCAGGCCTGGGAGTGTCATGGCACCTCCCTCCAGGGAAGAAGTCCTGGAGGCCCTGCAAGCACAAGAGTTAGAGGTTGCTTGGGCCAGGAATTTCAGAGTCCCCTGCACGTAGAACATGGTCCAGAAGAGAGTGTGGAGGATCCCAGTGAAATGTGCCCCATCCCCTGGGAAGGGTGTGGCCAGAGTGGGGCACCCCTGAAGACAGGGCCCAGGTTACCCTGGTCCAAGGCAGTATAGGTTACTATCATTGTCTCCATCCTCACAGATGAGGAAACCAAGGCACAGAATGGTTAAATAACTTGTCCAAGGTCACAAAACCAAGAGGCAGAGGTAGGATTTGAACTCAGGCAGTCTGGTAACCAAGACTCTGAACTATCATGTGATACTGACTGCCCAAGGTGGGTTCCCCTGCCTACCAAAGCTCTAGAGCTCAAGATAATCGTGTGTGTGTTAAGCAATCACTGCTTTGAATTCTGGAGGGTACATGCTGAGAGAGAAGGAAGCAGAGGGCTGCCCAGAGAGTTCCTGACCTCAAACTGTCTTCAGGGAGGAGGAGGTTAGGGAAATGTTCCTGGGATCATGACACAGGTATTGATCTTTAAGAGAAGGTTGGATACCATGCAGGGAAGCCAGTAGAGGCAGAAATAGCAGCATGTGCAAAAGTTCAGAGGCTTGAGAGCAAAGCACGACATTCCCAGACTATAATTGAGCCATTTACTATGCAGTTTTCACTACAACCTATGAAAGAGTCCTGGTATTAACCCCAATTTTAGGAAAGATGAAACCTACAGCTGAGGTTCAGAGATGTGAATCAAGCCAGGGCCACTCCAAAGTCACCCAGTTAGTCGAGGAAGCAGCCCAGAGCCTGTGTTTATAAGAGCATCATGGTACTGCTCCAGCTAGTTCCCAATGCTTGTTGCACTGGGTCACTTGGGTTGATCCGGGCTGAGAGGTAGGCGGCAGGTAGGGCACCATCTACCAATGAGCTGGACTTGGTCAGGGAAGGCGCCTCTCAAACCTTCCCTGGAAGCTCCTCTTAGGGGGACTCTGTGGGCTCAGGACCAAACAACTTGCCAAAGTGGAAAACGACTTTGGAATGTCAAGTTTAATCTTAAAAATTTAAAGTTTGCACACTAGACCAAAATAGCTCCATGTTTGCTTTAACTTAACAATGATCTTAAATCGTTAATATTAAACACAGCCCATACTCCAGGAAGATATTCTGTGTTTTGTTGTGCCCTGCCCCACACACTGCCATGCTCTCTCAGTAGAGAGCGCCAACCTAAGTGACTGAGGCCCACTGAGGGTGTAGGTTAGATTCCCCCCCCCCGCCCCCCGCTTTTGAGGTAGGGTCTCACTCTGTCACCTGGGATAGAGTGCAGTGGTGTCATAATAACTCACTGTAGCCTCCAACTCCTGAGCTCAAGCGAGCCTCCTGCCTCAGCCTCAGGAGTAGCTGGGACTCCACGCATGTACCACCACACCTGGCTAATTTTTAAAATTTTTTGTAGAGACAGGGTCTCACTCTTGCTCAGGCTGGTCTCAGACTCCTGGGCTCAAGCGATCCTCCTACCTCGGCCTCACAGAGTGCTAGGATTACAGGCATGAGCCACTGCACCTGGCCAGATTTCCCTTTTGAATTAATATTTGATCTCTTGGATTATCTACACTGATCAAATTAGCCATCAACTTCCCTTGTGTTGAGGGGTGTAGGCTAACTGGCTTCCACCCACAGAAATTCTTTTATTCTTCAGCCCTATATGAGGCTACCTCAATGAATTTTGGGACCAAGTAGTTCAGCATCAGGTGTTCCTTAAAGCTCACTGTACTCATTTGATTCCATCCCTTGTCACTGTCCCAACTGTTGGACACAAAGCCCAAGGCAGCTGGACTAGAGGCAGAGGGGCCCAGTACCCTCCTGTCCCTTGATATTCATGGTGACCCCAAGCCCAGCCCATTCCCTCTTATGCCCTCTCTTGATCCGCTTCCTTAACCTAGGATTGAGACCCATTTCCCTGGAAACTTGAACTGCCAATATTACCCTCTTCTTGGTTGTTAGGGCCCACTCTATGCAGGGACACCTTTTCTGCTTTCTTTGTTCATTCCAGAAATAGAATTTGTGGTAGATGGTCGTCAAGACAGTTTCTGCCCTGCTTTGGAGGTTGGAGCCCAGATCAGTAGGCAGTAAAATATTGCATTAACTCTTGCCTCACATCGTTTCTTGTGTGTATATGTCTCTCCTGTCCTTATGGATCTCACTGGGAAGGATGTCTGTGGTCTGAACTAAGATTCAGATGTTCCTGTATTCCTTAGCCATAACATCATCTTGATGCCATTGAATAGCACCCCACGTCCAGCTTTATTCCTTTGTTCAACATGTTTATCCAGCACCTACTACATGACAGGTCCCAGGAATACATCAGAGAACAAAGAAGATGACAATTGCAAGCCTCATCCTAGGGGGAGAGGGAAGACAATGGCAAAACAAAAAAGTAAATTACATAATATGTTATAAGGTGAAAGTTGCTAGAAGGTGTGAATAAAAATATAGCAGGGAGAGGGGATTGGGTCCAATTTTAACTAGAAGACTCAGGAATGGTGTCACCCAGAGATGATATTTAGGCAAAGATTTAAAAGAGGTGAACCAAGCAGGTTCTGGCAAAGGGGGCCCAAGGAAAGAAGGAAGGGCCTGTGCAATGCCAGGGCAGGAAAGCACAGATGGTAGGAGCAGGTTCAGGCCAGAAAGGGCCTGGAGGCCTCTTCAGGACAGTGGCCTTGTCTCCCAGGGAGGTGGACACAGTCTGCCGCCTGTTTGCAACGGCGCCCCCTGGCCGCAGAGCAAGGTGAAAGTAGAACAGTTCAGAGACCCATGGCAACTGAGGCCGAGGGGTATGGTCAGTTCTGGATTTATTTTGAAGGTAAGGCAACATGATTTTTTGATGGATTGGTTGTGAAGTATGAGAGAAAAATGGTTTTCATCCTGTGAAACAGAAAAAAAGGACTCATCTTTGAACTGATATGGGAAAAATTGCAGAAGGTTTTTATAACTCCCTCACCATAAATAAGACAATTGTTATTTACAGGGGTGCTGTTTGGGAATTGGAATTATGCTCTGCCTTAGTAATAGTATAAATATGATCAAATAATTTAAACTTCCAAGGCTCTGTTTCCTCATTTGTACAATGGAAATAATATTATAGTAACTATCTTACAGGTTTGTTGTACAGATTGGCAGTAATTTGGTAAAGTACCTTGCATGGTGCCCAACATACAAGAGATGGTTGATTAATGTTAGCTGAATGGATGCTTGAATGAAAGAATGAGTGAATGAGAGAAATGCCTGTGGACGTGATATTTAAGTAAGAACCAGAATTATGCACATTGTGCGTTCACTCATTCTTTTCTCTACTCTGCATTTAAAACCATCTGAAATTTGTAGGAAGCTCTGATTCTTAATTCAGCCAACATTCTGCACAGAAATGCACTGCTTTGATGGTAGATGTTACATGTGTAAGAAAATGGCAAAGTCGTTGGTGAGTTTCTTGTCCTACCTTGTTTGGTGATGGGCCATGAAGACAGGCAGCAATTGTTTTTTATTTCTTAGCCAATGTTCCAGACAGAGAATGCAAGTTGTTGGGCTAAACTGTTTAAACCTTTCTTCTCATTGGCATCCAGGGGAGTTTGCAGCTGGCCCAGTTTGTTACCAAATAATGAGATGGATTAAATGATCTATTCAAAGGTAACGGTTTCTTCCTTAAGGGCTAGAGTCCTGTCTTAGTTTTTTCTTGTATCCCTCATAGCAGCAAATCTGCGCAGGGAGAGTACGTCTTTAACAAATAGATGGGTGGAATTTTGTTCATTTAGCAAACATGTCAGAGAACCATGCCAAGCCTTGGAGTCACAACTCACAGCTTCACCCTGCAGGTGGGAGAGGGACTAACCTTTTCACTGATTGTACACATGTGTCAGGTACTTATTATGTGTCGGAACCTATAGGAAACTTGATTATGATCTTATCTCCAATCCTCACAGCAGTCCAATGAAGTATTATTGTCCCTATTTTAACATGAAGACATGGAGGCTATAAGTTAGATGATTTTCCCACAGTCCCACAGTTGCTGTGAATCAAAGTTAAGATGTGAACCTATGTCAGCCTGACACTTTTTATTACATCATGACAAGAAAAACCTTACTCCCACTTGAATCGATATTTCCTCACCAGATGAGTACAGTGGAACCAGACTCAAATTCTTTGATTCCCAGATAGCAAGTCTGGATTTAATTCAGTTCAATTAGCTTTGATGTTTAAACAACTAGAGGGCGCCAGGAGCTGCCCGTGCTCTGTACAGAGGCGAGGAAGAGACGATCCTCTGTGGCTGACGTCATGTCTTGGTGAGTGGGATCCCTAGCGTCAACCTGAGCCCTGCAGGTGCTTTGCCTGCTCTGAGTGGATAGGGGAAGGACACAGCTGCTTACTAGGCTCCCTACTTCTATTTCAACCAGAAACGTTGAAATGTTCTGATATTTTGGGGAAGAAGGAAACAGGGCAGAAGGAAGGAAAGAAGAAAAGAACAATGGAAGGAAGGAAGGAAGGAAGGAAGGAAGGAAGGAAGGAAGGAAGGAAGGAAGGGAGGAAGGAACTTCTACTAAAGAATTTCTGTTTAATTTAAAACAAAGCCTTAGATAGAAAGAATGAAACCACTGTGGTGAATTCTTGGAGAACAGTTAGTGAAAGAAGACAGTATTCAGGGATCTGAGACACATTCCAGAGATAATGAAAATCATATTATGAGGATTCTGCCTAGTTTAAGAATTTCTTTATAGCCATGTATCATAGAGGGGAAAAAAAGAAGGGATCAGATGCATTATGGGAAAATCACTTTGTATTAGAAAAATAATGGTGTTGATGTCCTTTCAACAGATCTTTAAGCAATTTGTCCCTTTGCTTAATTAATTGTAGATTACAGAGAACTTATTCTGTGACAAGACTTTGTTCTATTGACATCACTACCTAATGAAATATAGATTATTTTATACTATTTCAGAAGTATATATATGGATGCTGATTAGATAGATATTAAAACAAGCACAGATTGCCTGGCTATATCAATTGTTTTGTTTTGTGTCTGTACCTGTTAACACAAAGTTCCATTTCAGTGTTAAATTATGCTGTGGAAAAACACAGTTTTCAAAGAAGAAAAATATATAAGTAAGATAAATATAAATATATATATATATATACATATGATAAAAGTATTCTCCCAATGGAATCACCGTGATTGGTTTTTGTCAATGATTCATAAGGGGATCAGAAGAAAGGAAAGGTGTCTCTTTGAGTAGATTTAATAAAACAAGTTCATATACTGTTGGAGGGAGAAAGACCTTAGAAATAATATAGTTTTATTCCATCTTTGTGAAGATAAACCAATTAAGCAAGGGAGGATTGTGACTTGCACATGGCAAGTCACAGTGGAGGCAGCATGCGTTTTGAAAAGAGAAGACTTGAATTCTGCTTCATTTCTGTCCCTGGCCTTCCTCAATGGGTCCTAAGCCTTTAGGCCTCTCCCTACCCATCTGTAGAATGAGGACTCAGGACAGAGAGCTCTCCCTCTAGGCTGTGACTTCCCAGATTACCTGATTTATGTGGGTCACCTGCTGCTCTTCATTCAGAGCATTTATCACCACTCGTAATTTCCATATTGATGTGTGAGCTTGTCCGTTTCATCTATGTCTTCCCCTGGGAGGAGAGGGGCCCACCCATGAAGCCTCAGCCATTTCCCTGTGGCTCCTCTGTGCCCGGCACATAGCACTCAATGATTGCTGAATGGATAAATAAATGAATGACTGCAACACAATCTTCTCCTAGTAAGGTAGAGATGACAACCTGGATTTGCTGAATACCAGTTACGGGAGAAAAAAAACACATAATTTTTTGTTTTTTACCATGTTTTCACATAGTGAAACATATGGTTCACATAGATTTCAATTTTATTCAAATGGATGTGGATTTTTTTTTTACATAATTGGCTTTTTAAACCTGATATATAACAAACTATTAAGTACTTTTACATTCTTTTTCACACTTGTAGCTGCTAAGGCCCTGAAACTTGATGCTTCTCATGAGTGCAGGAAAAGAATGTAACGCATATAAAGCCCTCTCCATCTCTATCTCCTTAAAAATTTTCTAGATAATAGCTATAGGCATTTTTTTCTAAATGCTGAAAACTGGTTATTTATAACTAGTTTTCCTTTTCTTTTGTATTTGAAACAATCACAGCTCAGAACGAATAAGCCCAGTATAAATTTGTGGGATGCGAAATATATGCAGATGGCTTAAGTAGCTCACATTAAAATGTATATTTTGAGCCTATTACATGGAAAGACTTGCCAGGAATTCATGGCTACATCAGGGATGAGTCATTTGTTCATCTACTTAACTAACATTTACTGAGCACCTCTGGCCTCTGGCCTCCAGGAAGCCACAGCCCCGGGAAGGAGTGGATGAATGAACAGGGGGCCGCCATACCACGAGGAAGCCCAGCGTCCTGCCAGCCCCGTGGAGGGGCACTGCATCCAGGTAGGGCAAGCCAACAAGATGAGCTTTCGAGTACGAATGCGAGGGAGCTGAGGGAGGAAGGACGGCGTATGCTGTGGGTTGAGGGACAGGAAATGTGATGCCCTAGAGAGGCAAACAAGGGCAGGAAAGTGTGGCTGTCCCAGATCCTGGAGTAAAAGCATGAAACAGACAAGCTTTCATGCAGCTCACTCACAGTCTAGAGAGAGAGGGACAAGTAGACAGACAATTTCATTGTAACAAGATAAAGGCTTTGTCAGGGGAACTTCAAGGTATTAGCATATATCTAGGAGGTGCTCTGAAATGTGATAAGGGGAGGTCATGGCCATATGTGGACCTGGCTCAAATGACCAGTTACATGGCCTTGGGAGTCTGGCAATGGGCCTGGGAAGACAGGCTGTGAACACATATACTGATGATTCTCAGGCAAAAAAAGTTTCACCATTTAGTCCAATGCCTCATCGACTTAGAAGCCGAATAAACTTTGGCTTCAATTCCTTTATCTGTGAAATAGGAATGATAATATCCTTTGATAGACAATGCACAAAAAACTAATTCCAACTTTTTTTCCCCAGCCCCCAATCCAATCCTAACAATTCCAACGTTTTGGCCTCTTCACATCTTCTCAGCTTCCTTATCAGAAATGTGTCCTAATTCTTGTTTCAGAAAATATGGCTTCTTCAGGAAAAGTGCTGTTTTAATTCAGAGATTATTCAGACATTACTTCCAGCTGTGAGGAAATAGCACAAGTCACTCATGCTAGAGTAGCAGGAATCATCTCTATATCCTCACCGTCCCTCGCTGCTCTTTCAATGTTGTCAGGACGTGCCAATTTACCAAGTCCCAAGACATGCGCAAGACACGAAGGGAGATGAAAGGGAAGAAAAGAATAAAAGAGGAGAAAGGAAGGAGGAAGACAGGAAGGAAGGGAGGGAAGGAGTACAGTCTGGCTCCTTGAAAAGGTAAATCTTTTATAAGCTAACAAGAAGAGATCTAAGAATAAGTGTGGCTGAGGTCCTGACTTTTTTAGTTAAGTTCAGAGCTCTGTGGCCTGGGGCAATCTAGTACCCTCCCAAAAGAGGTAGACACTAATCAAGAGTAGGATTTAGCCTGACAGGTGTAAGGAGCATGGGAAGACAGGCGAATGCCCTCCCCTAGAAGGAAGTCCATGCCTCGAGCAGGGGCACAGAACACGGGCGGAGCATGCCCTGGGCGACCAGCTGCGCAGCCCCATAACTGGACAACTTACCACATCCTCAGGTCTCTCTCTTGACTATAAAATGGGGGGAAGAATAGAACCCTCTTTACTGAGATATTGTGAGGAGTAAAGAGAGAATTCATGAAAAAGGCCCAGGTTAGAATAAGTGCTCCGCCCGCTGGTTGGCTGTCTCGATGATTCCGGATTTGCCTGAGCAGTGAAGTGGGAAGGACCCTGGGTTAGAGTTAGATTAGCATGGCTTTGGAGCCTCACTTACTATTTATGTGAGTTATCTGAGGAGGCAATTGTTAATTTTGGAGGATGTTTAGCATAGGGGAGCAGACGGAGAGAGAGCAACCCATTATTTATTAAATGCCTACTGTGTGAGATACTCTGCTTGGTGACGTATATGAGTTATTTATTTAAAACCTGCTACATTGACATTATTGCTTTCATTATCCTCATTCTCTTTATAATTTTCATTCTAGTTTTCATTTTGCAGATGAGGAAACTGAGCTCAGAGAGGTGATGTGACTGTCTGAAGGACACACAGCTAGAGAGCTGCAGAGAAGGCATTTGAACCAGATCTAGGAGACCCATGTTCCTTGTGCTACATCCCAGACCTGACCCTCTGCCTGGAACCTTCCACCTCCACTGATTGTCATGGCTGGTTCCTTTATGTCTTAACAGTTACCTCTTCAGAAGGCCCTTCCCTGCCCACTCCACCTACATAGGTCCCTGCATCATTCTTTATCACCGTACTTGGGCTTCTCCTTCACAGGACTTATTACAATCTACAATTCTACATTCCTTTGTTCACATAATAAAAATATGGAACTACCATTTATTGAAGACCTATATTATCCTGATATTATTCCAGGCACTTTTTAAATATTATCTCTTTATATCTGATATCAATCTTATGAATGTCAGCACTTAGCAATTGACATATGTTAGTTTATTTCATTCCATAACAACACCATTATGGAGATGACATTGATATTTGCATTTTTTAGATAATGGTCCTGGGACACAGAGAGGTTAAGTAACTTCCTCAAGGTCATGGAGCTAGTAAGTAGTATGTCTGTCCCTTCCACCATGCTTTCTGAGAGCAGGGACACTATTCAAAAGCCAGAACTAGTAGGCATATCATATACAGTCATTAGACACTGAGTCAATACAGAGATACAGAATACCAAGGGAAAAGAACACAAAAGAGTTATGAAGCTAGTGATGAGATTTTCCTTTTGTGCTCAGAAATAGTTGCTATATCTCTGAGTATGCAGATTCGCTGAGTGCTTTTCAATGTCCAGGTACTGGCTTAGGTGCTGTAGTCTGTGGAGCAGTGTACATGTATCAGCACACATGCACATGTGCTCATGAGTGTGTACACATGTATAAATGCATGTGTACACATATGTGCATGTAGATAGATGTGTGATGGGCTGATGAGTCGAGGTTATGGAAGATCAGGTAAGTCTTTCACTACCATGAAGTTCTGGCAGAGGGGCCAGGACTTGAAATTATACTGCTTATGCCGCCCCCAGAGAGAACGGCCAGCCATGGAACCAACTATTCTCTTGGTACAAAGGAAGAGTAGAACGGGGGAGGGGGAAGTGATGGAAAATGGGTTAGCAGTCAGAGTTAGATGAATATTAAATTTTGATGCAATGAGCCATTGGAGGTTTTGGAGCACCCATTCAATTCATTTATGGTACATTACCCAAACCCAAAGATCTGTGTGGCTGCAGTGATATTAGAAGAAACTGGCAAAGTAGGCCCAAATCAGCAGGGCCTTTCGGGCTAAATAAAGAATTTGGCCTTCCTCTGAAACAACAGCATTGGAGACTTCTGAAGGGTTTTAAGCTAGGAAGAAATAACAGTGGCTACGTAAAGATCAGTCTGGTGCAGTGTCGATGATAGACAAGAGGCCAGAGGGCAGGAGACCAATGAGAGGACTGTAGAGAAGAGAGAGGAGGGGAAGAGGCGTGGAGGAACGTAGAGATATTTAGGAGGAAAAACCAACAGGCATTGTTGGCAGCATCACTGTGGGAGTGAAGGGGTGGGTTGGCACCCAGGTTTCTAGAATAATGGAGAGGCCATTCACTGAGATAGAGAAAACTGAAAGAGACCAAGAATAGTCTTTTTCTGGGGGTAGAAGAATAAAATAAAAGCTATTGGTAAGAGGATGGACAACTGTTTTATAAAAGGCAAAGATACAGATGCAAAACAAGACCATGGTCATCCTTCAACCAGAGGTTCATTTGTTTTAAGGAGTCTTAGTCTAATTTGAGGGGCCTACTTGACATCATGGAGAAACTTCAATGACTAACTACATCGGGTCTCCACACCTTCAGATTCTCAGCTTATTTTAAAGGCCTGTTTAGAAGCAACATCTCCAGCATTGGGTGTCTGATTTACTTGAAGCAAATTATTCTCATGTCGTTAAAACTGAACAGCTTCTTCAGCAGAAGTGGCATTATTTCTTTGGAGTATAATGTTTTATTCCTCACTATATTTTAGGAAATCTGGAAAATAAATCAATGCAAGAGATATTTCTGTGGATTTGTGTTTCTTTATCTATTTTACACAGTCTGATATGATGAGAAACCTAATTTTATTTCAAGGGGGACATGAACTTACTATAACAGCTTTCATTTACTAAGCCCCTACTGTGTACAGGCAATTCATGTACACATTGCTTAATCAATCTCAATATTTCTGTAAGGTAGGTATTGACAATTGAGGAAACTGAGGTTTAGAAAGTTAAATCACTTCCTATAGGCTATCATATATCTTGGAGTTGAAATCAGGGCTCCAAAGTCCATGTCTTTCCTGCTATGCCTCTGAGAGATTAAATTTTTCATTCAAAGTAGAACAGAGCCTTCTTTCTGATTAGGGTAGCCAAGAAATATCACTGCACATTGCTTGGTTAGGAAAAAACCAAACCCTGCTGGGTACTTGATTTCAAGCTTGTTGATGCTTAATTAACTGATGCCATCTGTGAAATTCAGTCTCCCTAACTAGTTATTTTCTAGACTTGCTCAATATACATTGACTGTCAAAGATGAAAGGTAGAAGGGAACCACTCCTACTTACTGAGTAACTGCTATGTGCCTACAGGAATGTTTGACACAGGAATTATTATCCCTATTTCATAGATGAGAAAATGGAGGCTCACAGAAAGGTGAAATAACTTGATCAGTCACAAATACAAGCTAGCAAGGGAGGAGCAAGAATTTTATTTTCAGTTAGCTAATTTTGTTGTCCATGATCGGGGAGTAGTGGCAGGGCTTTGTTTTGTCTATGAGATTTAAAAAAAATCAAATCATTCTCAGGCTATAGAATGCTAAACAGTGGATTTGAGTGATTTGGATTGAGTGATTTGGAACAGAGGATTCATTTGTATCAATGAATGTTCTCTTAATTTTGCTGACTTAAGCATTTTCTATCTCTTTCCTGGACAAACACAGTTTTTATTTGATCTCAGCACCCAAGAGAGGACAGTATCTCAGACCAGTACCAAACACTAATGAAATTGATTGGGAAAAATTTGCTTATTGAACTGAGATTAGTCAATTTATTAAAGAAACTTTTATAAAGTACATACGATGTGCCTGGCCCTGTTCTAATTGCTTTCAGATATTTGCTAATTTTATCCTCATAATAACTCAATGAGGTAGATGCTGCTGTAATCCCAGGAATTGAAGAGCAGAGATGTTAAGTAACTAGCTCAAAGTCACACAGCTAGAGAGAAGCTGGCTCCTTATATTATGATCTTAACTGCTATATTAAGTGGCCCAATACTTGGACAAAGCCCAGTTATTTCTTGGATAAAAACATGGGCTGTGGCTTCTGTGATTTCCTTCACCTAAAGACCAGGAGCCACCATCTGTGGGCCTCTCATATCTAAGAGGGTGAAGAAGGAAATTCCTACCCTCACCCTGGGAGCGTCAGGGAGGGTGCTGTCCACATATCTGGTGCTGACCATCCCCTGTGCTTCCCTTATGGGAAGGAAGAAGAAGAGAGTTCAACATGCATTGAGCACACATTGTGTGAAGCTCAGTACTTTTTACATAACAGGGGACGATGAGTTTTGTTAAGTGCCACATACTGCTCCAATCACTTTTCATGTTATTGATCATTTAGTTCTCATAACCACTTTATGTGGTAGGGACACTTTTCTTCCATTTTGTGGATGAGGAAACTTAGGCACTAAAAGCTCAAGTAATTAGACCAAGGACACAGAGCTGAAAACTTGCAGGCTTGGATTTGAACCCACCCATTCTACCTTAAGAACCTGAGCTCTCAGCCACTGTGTCTACAGCTTCTGCAGGGTAGCAAAGGCACAGGAATCACATGCCGCTTCATTTAATGTTCACAACCAGCCAGCGAGACAACCACTTCTCCTCCCACAATACTTATTAGAGGGATTGGTTGACAGTGGCCTGTTAGCTTTCCCAAGGTTACATGGCTAATGAGTGACAGAGGCATGGTGTGAAATTCTGGATGAGTCTGGAACCTGTGCTCTTTCTAGGGCACTAGGATGCCTCTCTGTCTCTGGATTCTCAACCTTAGAAGCCATATGTCAGGCTACACATAACCTGAATGAGGATACCAAACACTGCAAGGAGAAGAGAAAATTAATCAGAATAGAAATCCAGTAAGCCAGTGCCAGATATTTAAGGTGAAATCTTCATACTATAGCATATTACAAAGTGGTTTGGTCATTGTCCTTTTGCCCTTCTGGATCTACTCTCCATCTTTTTCAACCTCATTCTCTGCCCTGGGAAGTTACCTCTATTGAATATACCAGTTTAGCTCCCCTGACCTCTGGCTTCTGTTTGAACTCAGCCAGTGAAAGACACCTACGGGAGATCAGAGGGTGGAAGAGTGAGGTCAGGGTGTTTGGTGTCCTGGTCCTTCCTGGATGTGCCACTGTTGGCCGGGGCTGTGTTCTCTATCGTCAGCCTCAGCTCTTCCTGGAGGCCTCCTCCCACCTCTAAAGCTCTCACAGGTTCTGGGGCCTGCTCTCCCCCAGGCTTTTTCAGGCACAGGATGGAAAATTCTCCTACTGTTGGCCCAGACTGCTTACCTCTTCCTCTGTTTCCCTTTGCCCCACCCTCACCTTGTAAACAACCTCTTTATGACTTCTTTTGAGAGCACCATTTGTTTCCTTCCAGGATTCTGACTAATATATCAAATAATAGGGTGGACAAAAGAAAACTCAGAATAATAATTTATTGAGCACTTTCTATGTGTTGGGGGCTGAGCTAAGCATTTTGCGTGCATTAGCTCATCTCATCCTCAAAATTGGCCTATGAAGTGGTCATATTATTGATCCCATTGTGACGTTCAGGTTTTAAGTAATTCTCTAAGAACAAATAGGATTGTATCTAGGTGACACTGAAGTTAACAGTACATCTGTTTCTGCTCAATGACAAGAAGGAGTGTAGTAAGGAGATCAGGGCATAGGAAGTCAGCAACCCACAATGAACTCCAAACTGCAGGTGAACCCATAGAAACATCTTTGGCACCTGTAGGAAAGAAGGGCCCTCTACAGGGGGCACACACTTGTCTTCCATACAGCCGCCCTCCTGGTCACTTGAGGCAAGTTACCATCCAACACTAACTTGGACAACAGCTTCCACCTCGTCCCCATGAAGAAGGGTTTTCCTGCCTATCCCACACCTCCTTCTACCCAGAACGCTCTGTTTTCTCCTGGTGTCTACACCCTACTCAGGAAGGCAGTCCAGTCCTCCTCTCTCCCCTTCCCTGTCTGTCCTGGGCCATACCCAGCTGAATTCTAAGATGTGATACAATAAGTGCTGGGGGAGTTGTTTTCTCTAATCGGCAAAACACATACAACTCTATTATATTGCTTTGTTTCTTTAAAGATTCTTTGTGTACCCCTTCCAGATCATCTGAGAGGTTGTTGGCAGTAGTCTAGTAGTAATAGTAATATAGTAATAATGGTAGTAGAGGCAATAACGACGATTACAGATGCCACTTCTGACACAGGCTAGCAGTTGCTTGCCTTTGTCCCCCACTCCTTCCTGAGGAACTCTACTTTCACTGGAGGATGCCATGTGCCCAGGTAAAACACTACAGTTACCAGCTCTGCCCCTATGCAAATAAGGGTGACCACATGTAATACAGTTTGGTTAATAGCATTTGAGCAAAAGCCAAATGATGGGGCTTCCAAGAAAGCACCCTATCAGCTGAGCACACTCAACAGGTGCTGATCATTTTTCCTGTAGCTCTCTCTTTCCCCCTTGTTCTTGCCTGGAATGAGGTCACCATGCCCAGGGTGGAAGGGGCTCATCCATTTTGCCACCCTAAGCTTGGAGAAGCAGAAAGATTGAAGAATCCTGGCTTATTAATGACATTTTGCAGCCTCTGCACCAGCCCTGAACAGTTGACTTTTGGACTTCATATGGGGTAAGAACAGGGCACATCTATTTGGTTAAGCACCAACAGTTGGTTTTTCTATTCCACTTCGCTGAACATCATCTTCTAACTCTGTAGTGCCCACTACCACAGCCACTTGCTACATGTGGCTAATAAGCACTTGATTTGGGGCTGGCATTAGTGGAGAACTGGTTTTAATGTATTTTAATTAATTAAATTTTAAAATTGAAGCAGTTTAATATATTTTTCCATTAAACACAAGTTTAGAGTTTTGATAGGACCACATTTTACTTTACCTGTTGAACATTTTGCATTGGATTGAGGTGCAAAATACACACTGGATTTCAAAGACTTAGTGGAAAAAAACAATGTAAAATCTTATTAATATTTTAAAATTATTGATTACATGTTGCAATAATATTCTGGATCTATTGGATTAAATAAATGTCCTTACTAAAACTAATTTCACCTGTCTCTTTTCATGTCATTAATTGGCTGCTAAATAATTTAAAATTACACATGTGGGTCACATTATATTTCTTTTGGACAGTGCTGCTCTACTGATACTCCACCCATCTGTGCCCATCGAGCGCAGGCTCTGTGCTAAGCACTTCATACACACTGAGCTCATGGATACCTTAAAGCGAGTGTTTGTGGGGAGTGATAGTGCCTTCCTTTTACAAATGGGAAAAGAGAGGCCCGAAGAAGCTGCCATGCCCCGAAGCCCCCAGCTGATTGGAGGTAGAGCCACAGCTGGGAGTAGCTCCTTAGCTGGTGGCGTGCTCAAGGGTAACTTACCGTGTAGAACTGTGCACAGATCATGATGGTTTGTATAATCAAGCTGCTGATGTTTTGCAGACCAGTTACCAACAAAAATGGTTAGGAAGACTGAGATAGGATTCATCCTCAGGATAAAATTTGCCAGAGATAAACCTCAACAGTGGGCTTAAGAAAAAACAAAAAGATTTTCCAGAGAAAGCTGTAACGTTCCCACAGCCTAGCTGTCGTCGGAGGCAGAGGCAGGATGAAGTCGATCAAGTTTGCCCAGTATACCAAGTACCCTACCGCGCTCCCCCATTAACAACAAGCAGGAGATTTTGAGGTGTCTATGTGGTCCTGGTACAAATCCAGACAGGGTAGTGAGGATGGCTGAGATTTGTGGGATGGCTAGTGCCACGTTATAGAGAACCCAAAGAGTGAATTCACAGGGACACTTAAGGAGTCCACAGACAGGTCACTGACAGAAGTTCACTTTTGCTTTGAGAAGAAATGTTTCTCTTGTAATTCAACGATCTCATACAAGTACCCAACTTCAACTTTATGTCTATTCTCTTTCTACAGCCATTTTGGTTAAGCTTGTCTCTCCATTTTTAAACTAAAGAAAAACACAGGCTCAAGCTGGTGTTTTTATATGAGACTGGGATGTGTTCGCTTTTGTGGTGGACTCTGAAAACGTCATCACCCCCTTGGTAGCTATTTGGACACTAAGGGTAGCTTGACACTGCCCAGAATATCTTGCTTCTGATTATTTTGCCAAACTCAGATATGTGCGGTTTTGCTATAAAAAATTCTGCTAATATGGATGGAATTGTTTTGTGCGTATCTCTATGCATCCTGACAAGAAATAGTGGGTTAGGAGATGGACATAGATATTTTTACTACTGTGGCAATAATGTTTTACATTTCAACAGCGCTTTTCAAATCACAGCATCTTCCAAAGCACTAGAGGTGGTGATAACTTGATGCATTGTTGAAATACAGCAAGTACTTTGGCAGCCCAGCATCACATATAACTTTTTAGACCAGGAAGCAAAGGATGGAGGGCTTCTGTGCATCAAGGAAAATAATAAAACACATTTCTATGATGGTTATGTCCGAGGGCACAGAACACTTTTCAGGGTTTTCTCTGCAAATCTTTATTGCTCTCATCAGATCTCAATAAAATAGGAAAAGAACAACTGCTATTAGCTACCCTTTACAAGCTCAGAAATAGAGACAGAGAAAGACTTTGATTTTGAAAATATGACCAAGTCAGGCAGTGGTGGGGGACACACACGGGTCCCTGTCCCCTCTCATCCCTGACACATTTGTCCCCACCTGACTGGGCTACAGGATGGCTAGCCAACCCAAGACGTGTCAATTCTTGTAATGTTTTCCATGATTGTTCTCTTGTGCTTATCTTTGAAATGGAGAGAGGCTTAACACTGAGAAACATTTCTCCTTCAGGGTTTCCTTATTCTCTTTTCTCTCTCCTGTTCTATATATCTTTCTTTCTCTTCCTTTTGTTCTCCTCTCTTCTTTTTTCTCCCTCCCTCACATTTTTTCTTTCCTTTTCCCCTTTTTCTTTGCCCTCGTCTTTTTTCGCCCTCTTCCACCTACGATCATATTTCACTGCCCTCCTTCCTGAGATGCAGTTCCAGTCCTACACCGGGTTCCCTATGGCGGGAGACCAGCTAAAACCCACGTGATTTATCAACCCCGACAGGAACTTTTGGGGCATGCGCTTCCACATGTGGCCACTAGGGGGTGCGTGCGCAATGTCTGTGGGGTTTTTTAGCTGCTGGAAGACAGAACCAGGATGGCTGGGTTCTCTGCTGAAAAAAGAGAGCGGCCAAGAGGAACTAAACTTTCCACCCACCAGATAGCAAGAAGAGGGTATAGACTTGCAAGGCACATAGATTCAGGGACAGAAGGATAGGTGTCTTCAGGTATGTCAGTGGCTGGGCTGGAAGGTCTGATTCCGCTGAGCCTCGGATTGGGTGGAAGGGGTGTGTGCGTGCACATGCACACACGTCCAGTTCTCCGTTTACTATTCACACCTCTGGGTCACTTAACCTTTCTGAGCAACAGTTTCCTCATCTCTAAAAACTTGTGGCTTGTCAGCTACCTGATTTCTGAGCTTCCTTCCGGCTTTATTTCTAAACCTTGAATGCAGGAGGTTTCTGGAGGTTGAGAAAATAGAAAGCCACTGACAGACCACCTAGTCCTAGGTGAAGGCATTCCAGGTCTGCGCTGGGCTCTGCACTCTGTAAAGGCTCCGAGCTTTGAAGAGTGTCTCCCTCTCCTCCCCCACTTGTGTTAAGCCTTTTCAGTCATAGTCCCAAGTTTTGAAAATGTATCTCCTGCAGTAACTGACAGGAGTTAGGGATCAGAGTGAACATTCTTGGTGTCTTCCTCTCTGACACATAAATGACTGATTCTAGGTAAGGGTATGCCATCTTTTGGTGCCTGTCTTCCATGACAAACTCATTGGCCTCCGGTAACTGGGGAGCAGTGCTGTTAGGGGACTGCATTTCAGGAGAAATGGACCCAGAATGAATGTTCAGTGCTTGCTCTGAACTGATCGCCGAACCATGCACCTGGGCTGCGGAGGTGAGCAGGTGCTGAGGACAGCATGGAGGCAAAGGGTCCATAGATGATCAGGACCCGGTGCACTAAGTGTGAACAGAAGCACAAACAACACTGGTGGAGTGGACAGGAGGGAGAGTCAAAAAGCTTTAAAAATGCACTAGTGCCTATAATTCAGTTTAAATTTTACAATGATCCTGTGAGGTTTGCATTCTCCTTTCCCTGTGCTCAGAGAGGTCGAGTGGCTGACTCAAGATTGCATAGCTAGTAAGCAGAAGAGCATTGGGCCAAACTGAGGTCTCTTTGGCCCTTGGCACAATCAGACTTGGACGTCACATCAGGGCACTGCAGGGTCTTGGAGTAATTTGGAAAGGGCTCACCTTTCTTAAACAAAAGTAAGGGGAAACTTGTAGCATGAGCAGCAATTCTGTGCAAATGTGAAAACTACTTTGTTTTCCTGCATTTCCCTATGTTCCGTGTGTCTCTTGATGACACTGAGTTGCTGTGGCACCGACTGCCTTACTGCAGTTAGTGTTGTAAGGTCAGGCAAGTATCTGTCTTTCTTTCCCCAGGAGTGAGTAGGTGGGCAGAGAGGAGTCAGGTGGGAACTCTGATAGTGCCATGATGGTAGTGGGCTGGGGCAGTAGGGACTTGCAGTGGTTCCTGGGATGGCCCCATGGTGTTGGGCAAGGTTAGTTTGGGAAGTGCCCTTTTGTCTCTGGGGCTAAGAGGCCAGCCACAGATGTGGATTTGAAGGGAAAGAGCAGATAGAATTCCTTATTGCAGCTTAGGGCCTTCAGTCCAGGGCAGCCACGAACTATGCGGATGGCCCTGGCCTTAAGGGACTTTGCAGAAGTCTGTTTGTCCATGGCTATGTCCCTTGTACCCAGAGTAGACTGTGCAGTATGTGCTCAGTGAGTGCTGGTACATTCTGGAGAGATCTCTGGCCTGGAATCCCAAAGACCTGAGTTTGAGCACTATCTGCAGCTGCATGCAGGAAAACCACCACCTTTCTCAAGACCCGATTTTCTCATTTTCAAAAGGAGCAGAAGGTTAGTGCCTGCAGGATGGTGATCTCATGAAGACTAGCAGAGTGAGCAGCAAGGTGTGGAAGTGCCCCACAGCCAGGACTCAGCCAGGTTGGTGGGTGGGGACAATTTCCTGAATATCTCACAGAGACATTCGTCTCCCTCCTCCCTGGAGGACCTCACATAGGCACTCACAGTGCTTAGCACCTGCCTTCTTGGAAGGTTCTGGAAGAAGGCGGGTCCAGAACAGAAGATTCAGTGCCTTTGCTGTCAGTTTCCCAGTGTACAGCCCTCCTCCCCAGCTGCTGGCAGGGCGTCTCTGCCAACTGCTCAGGATCGGAGGAGGGATGGAGAGCTAGTCACCAGTGTCCCAAATCACTACCTGGGAAGGCAGAACCAGGAAGGGAGAGCGGCAGCCAAATCTCGGTCAGGTGGTCCTGAGTTTCTCCACTGACAGCTCCGGGACCTTACACAACATATTAAACTACTCTGAGCCTCAGTTTCCTGGTTTGTAAGTGGTGATAAATAGAATCTTCCCTGCAGAGTGTTGAGAGAACAGTAGTGAATGCAAAGCTGTGAGCATGAAGCCTGGCGCTTAGTAAATGCTTAACAAAGACAGCTATTCCTTAAGGTTAGCACTGTTACTGGTGCAGAAAGTCTGAATGGAAGATGCAAAGGGAGAAGAGTTGTTAGAAAGGAGAGAGCCCAAGATCAAGTGTTCAGAGGGAGCAGCGGAGCTCCTGGGCCCCGTTCTGTTTCCCTGGGCTCACCCCACATACTCCCTATCCCCCTTCCTCCCTTTATAAGCAGCTGTAGGAAATCACACCCTAGCATGTCATGCAAGAACATAAGCCAGAGGTATGTACTTCCATTCAGTTGTAAAAGAAGACATTGCCCCATGAATCCTTCCAACTGCCCTCCAGGAAGGACTGCTGGCATAATCCTGGTTTTGGAGGTGTGGATTTGTAAGCTTACTTAACTAATCGGGGTGACACAGTGAGTCAGGTGGGAGCAGGGAATGCAGTCAACCACACTCCTGCTCTACCAGCCTGACTGTGGGCACCGGGTCAGAAAGAGAGGTGTGTTGGTGACAGGTCCACTCAATATGCTGGGGTTATGTTCCATGTCCAGCAGCAAGGATACCACAGGTTGGTGTTTGCCAGGTGTCCCAGGGAGCTATAGCTGAAGAGAAGGCAAGCAAGGTTCAGAAGGCCCAGAGAGCAGCCATGCAGGGGAAAAAAAGCCCAAATCAAAGAACAGCTAAGTATTTATTATACACTGGACACTGTTGTGGGCATTTCGTCATGAGTTAACATACTTAATCCTAATGACCCTCTGATGAAATAGGTTCCATTGTCATCTCCACTTGACAGATGAGGAAACTGAGGCACAGAGGGGTGAAGAAACTTGCCCAAGGATCACAGCTAGTGAGCAGCAGAGCCAGAATGTCAAGTCCAGAGGCCATGCGTTTAACTGTTTCATTTTACTGCCTCTTGCAAGTTTAGACCGAAGAGAGACTTGACGAAGATTCTTATCTGGGACTCTGAAATGGCACCTCATGTGGGAGTCAGGTCAGTCTGAGGTGGAGCAGGGGTGGGTGCTTGAGAGTAAGGTCAGTGGTACTAGGGGCTGGTACTTAGAGCAGCACAGAGCTCCTGACATTTTTACTCTCACCACCTCTGGTTGTAGAGCTGCCTTCATTTGCATATAGAGTAGGCAGTTGGGGGGGGGGCCGGTACTGTGAGGACTTGACTCCAGGTTATTGGCTTGAGGAGTGGCATGACATTGACTTATTCCTTCAGTGAACATTTTTGGTGTCCCTCACACCTGCCCCATGCACCAGGCTCCATGGACCTCCCTCCCAAAAAATAAAACTCCAACTCTGCCCCTGAGATGCTCATGGCCTAATTGCAGCTGTGAATGACCTCTTACATTGCTGAGGGACAAAGAAGTGATCAGCTTTGCTGGGGAAGTCCTAGAAGGCTGTCCAGGGAAGGTGACATTGAAGACAGGAATTGAGGTGGGCGTTTAAAGGCAAGACAAACACTGAGTCCTTGGCTTGCTGGGGGACATTTACTACACTTGTTTCAGAAATCTGAAAAGGGCTTGGGGGGAGCATTTGCTGGGGGATTGGGGAGGAGGCGGAGAGGGACAGTGGGCATCGCCACCTGAAGGCAGTGTGTCCAGGTGACTCCCCAGGAGGGGACGGGCTCCTGTACAGTTCACTCATCCGTGTCCAGGCACAGCCGGTTTATGGCCAAAGAGAATGACAATCCAGTAGCAAGTCGAGATGACAAAGACGCCCAGAAGGGCACGCGCTTTTATGTAACTGACCTCTGAGCAAGAGGGTCTCAGGAGGTTGGAGCTCAAAGCTTGGGCGCGGAGGAAGGACGGCGCCCCAGCGTTATTTTCGTGTAAATACTAGGGAACAGCAACGCGACTTAAGTTGGAGAAGTCCGGGGAGCTTTAAAGAGCAGGGCGGTTCGCTCCGTTGCCTTTCCCCAGAGCCCGGCTGGGGCGAGCTCAGGTCGCCCTTCCTGGCTCGGTTCCCGTCTCCTCTTCCGAGGATCGCTCGCTGGGTAACCTTGGGCGAGCCACTTGACCTCTTTGGGCCTCAGTTTCCCAGTCTGTGCATCGGGCAATGCCGTAATAGCGTCGTGGGGCTTCTCCAGTCGACCTCTGGAACTAGAAAAGGGAGCCGGTCACGCAGCAGGTGCCCCGGGACGGCCCCTTCCCCGCGCGTACCCCCACGCCCCTGCGGACCAGGGCGCAGCCTGGAGCTGCCCCACGAGGCGGCGCACGCCACGGCGGTCAGGCGCCAGCGCGCAGGCGCGGCCCGGCGGGGCGGGGCACGCGCGGACGGGGGCGGGGCGGGACGGGCGGCGGGCACCCGGCGCTTGGCGCGGTGGCTCAGAGTGCGCGGGGCGGCGCGCGGCGTGCGGGTCGCGGCTGCAGCTCGGGTGTCGGCACCGGCTGGCGGGGCTCGTCCGGGATTGCCTCAGGGTAGCCGAGCGCGCCGCGCAGTCCGGCCTGAGGGCCCGCCTGACCGCGCCGGTCCGCGCCCGCTCCTCCTCGGCCCGCGCCCGGAGCGCGGGGGGCCGCCGGCGCTGGGCACTCGGCGGTCACCGGGGATCGGGGCTGAGCGGCCGGTTCCCGCCCCTGTGCCGCCGCCGCCGCCCGGCCGCCCGCCCGGCTTGGCGGCCGCCGCGGCGTCTGGCCCCGGGGTCCGCGCTGCTGGGGGCGCGGGCGGGGTCGGGGGTTGCCGGGCGGCCGCTGCCCGCGCGCCTCGAGTCCGCGTTCCGGGCCCCGGGCGGCCGGCGAGCATGGAGGAGAAGTACCTGCCGGAGCTGATGGCGGAAAAGGACTCCCTGGACCCCTCCTTCACGCACGCTCTGCGGCTGGTGAACCAAGGTGAGGGCGCGCCGGCCGTTAACTGCCGGCCCTCGGCGGTTTGGGGCCAGGGGACGGAGAAGGGTCGGGGACTGGGTGGAAGTGCGAGGGGCTTGGGGGGCGCAACTGTGCGGCTGACTGGAAGTAGACATCGGAGAGATGGGAGGTTCCCGGGTAGCAATTCGGCGACATTTGGATGGGACCTGGGAGAATGTGGGACACCTGGGGGGAAGACGGAGATGCGCATTTGGGGGACTTGGGAAGGAAGGAGAAGGCTGGGGCATATGGATGAGACTTGAAGGAGACCTTTGGGGACTCAGTGATACCCAGGGGAAACTTCTGGATGGGGGACGGTGAAGATCTGAGGGCTTTGTTGGAGAGGAGCTTCAATTATCTCATTGGAGGGAAGAGTGGGGGGACTCGGGGAACTAGGGTGTTTGGTTTGTCCAAGGAATTGGAGAAAGAGCTGGAGGAAACATGGTAGGACTTGTGGGAATCAGATGCAAAAGAGGTGAAGGGAACAGGTGCTTGGATTGTTCGTGAAGTTTGGGGACCTTGGAAGAGGTTTGGGATCAGACCCCAGCACTCAGAGGAGAAGAACCCAGCGGTCCCAGGGGAAGAGCCCGGTTCCCTCTCCCAGCCTCTGTTTCTCCTATGCTCAAGCTCTTAAGAGCCCCAGCCCTGCAGTCTGCCTCCTTGGAGGTGGGCGGCTCATGCCAAGCCTTGCCCTCTGGCCGTCGGAAAAGTGAGTGGGGGAGAAGAGACTGGCAAAAAAACCTTTTTCTTGGCTTGCCTGTCCTCTCTTTGGGAAGCGCTGGGTGGGTGACCCTCATTGGTGGCTGACTTGAGGTTCAGAACATTGGTGAAGGATTCTTTGTTATTTTCACATTGCTCCAACCAGCTCAGGGTGTGAAAGGTCCTGGGAAGTACTAGACCCCAGGGATAACAGGGGTTTATGGAGGCACCCTACCCAGGGCATATTCCCCTGGCTTGCTTCTCCTCTGGCTTCCTGAATAATCTGCTGAGATGGACGGTAAATTAAACCTTTCTTCCTGGGAGCAGTCCTCTATTCCTCCTAGATCTGGAATAGTGTTTCAGAGGAAGATGGGTTTGGGGGCCACTGGCCTGTTATTTCTCTGGGAAATGGCAGAAACATTATCTGGTCAGATCTCTTACCTTTTGCATGAATCACTTTGTGCAGTGACAGTCTGAGGTTCCCTAGATGAATCGTGTCTGCTGCTCTTAATGCTGGCCCTGGCTCTTTTATTGTTGGAAGTGAAAGATGAGGCAGACATATTCTATTTGTATATAGATATGTATATTTTAAAATAGCGACCTCCGGTATTCGCCTATTGCAACCAGTTCTTTCGAGTAGGGTGTGTGCGTGTTGTCCACTGATGGTGGTGGTGGAGAGACTCTTACTGTTCCCAAGAATTTGAGCATATTTGAATTGTTGAGCAGAAATAGGTTTACAGAGTTCCCCCATTTTATTTTAATTACATGCTTATTTTCATTTCTTTAATAAAATAAGCTTCTGAAAAAGCAATGGGCACGCGTTCCTAAATTAAGGAAAAGGAATTTGAGTTTTATTCACGTGCTCTTCTGAACAGTTCT
Source organism: Cheirogaleus medius (assembly GCA_008086735.1). NCBI lineage: Eukaryota > Metazoa > Chordata > Mammalia > Primates > Cheirogaleidae > Cheirogaleus > Cheirogaleus medius. The sequence continues at coordinate 72,028,028 of VBSM01001124.1, forward strand.
ACAGTTAGGTTTGTACTCTTTGCTCTTCATGATTTACATATATCTTTTGTTGCCTGCTGGGCTGTCATCTCTGTGAAAGGAATTTTTTTGTACATTGTGTGAAATCAGTGGCATTAGAAGTATTCTGGACTATGGATTCAAGTGCATTTTTCCTAATAAAGAAGCTGAATCAAAGTTACGTTGTGCTCAATTAAGGAAGCAGTTTAACTAAAAGTGTAGAGAGTTATCTTATTTTAAAAGTCAGAATTATTTTCTGTGCCATGTTGTCATAGTATTGTGTTGCTAACACATTCAAAATTCTTCTGGTTTCTGTGTTTTTACTAGTGTTAATGACTTGTAGTTACTTGAAATAGATATTTATTGAGGAAATGTTGCCATTTAGTATTTTTTAGATGTTAAACTTGATTACCTTACTTTTCATCAAAAATGAAGTACATTTCTCAACATGGGAAGGAAGAAAGAGGTGTTACTCAGATGCTTGTATTACTGTTAATTTAGATTATTACTTCAGCCTAAAATGATTTTTTCTTAAATCACAGGCTGATATCCAGAATGCAGAGCTTTATCATTTAAAATATTAATTATGCTCTGTTATGTAATTCGAAAATTATAAGTGCCTTTCCAAAACATAGTGTTTTAAGTCTGAAATTAAGTGATTGTGAGGAAGATTTGATTTTAAATCTGATAACCATCTTGTTATTTGCTATATGAAAGCTATTTATTCTTATTTCTCTATCTTTGTGACCATTTGCCTCTAAGGAAACTATTTTTTCAGATGTTATTCTGAATCTCGGCACTGGAATTGGTATTCCTGCACTAAACTGTACAGTGATGATGGGTCAGTATTACAAACCTTTATTTTATTGTAGCGTGACACATAATGGCTATATTGTATGGTTAATACATCCCAAGGCTAGCAGTACCTTATGTTTACATAGTATTTGAAAGTTTCCAAGGCACTAGTTTCATCCTCAAACTTGTATCCCTTGAGGCAGATATTGGTGTCTCCATTTTTCAGGGAGGGAGCTGAGGACCCTAGCTACATAAGCTTATAGGCAGCTGAGATTTTTTTTTTTTTTAGAGACGGGGTCTCGCTCTTGGTCAGGCTGGTTTCGAACTCCTGACCTTGAGCTATCCACCCGCCTCGGCCTCCCAGAGTGCTAGGATTACAGGCGTGAGCCACCGCGCCCGGCCGGCAGCTGAGATTTAATTTGAACTCAAGTTTTATGTCTCTGAGGCCATTGTTCTTTCTACTTATGCTTTCCCAAAAAGATGGAATGAAACACTTCTCACATGCTAATTTAAAGCCTTGCAAAAAATATAATTAATGTGATTATTTCTGGTTGACTCAAATGTAAGGGAAATAATATGTTTCCTTTAGGAAGACTTATCTTGATTTTCTTTTTTTAAAGTTTCTTTCTCTACTTGTCTTCTTTGAAGAAGCAGACATTCCCGGTAGAGTTATCTTACAGGATTTTAATGGGCAGACCAAGAGACACTTTTGAATTAAAGCTCTCCTGTGACCAGTATATAAGCTTAATAATCAACACATTACAATAATGAAACAGTTTATAAATGAGGTATAGTCATCTTTTAAAAATTCAGTATTTATAAACATTGATCAATTTCCTAGCTGAATTACTTTTTTTCTAATAATCTTTAATAAGAACTTGAGCTAGGATGACATCAAGAGGTACACTCCTATCTAGTGTAGGTTGGCTTTTATACTTTTTGCAGACTTGTGTTTTGTGGTGGGTATTAGTTACTGATTTTATTTTTATTTTCCCAGGATAACCAATTCCCCTTCCCTCAGACCCCCAAATATTGAATTTGTTTCTCTAACAAAAGTAATGCGTCATGTGTATTTGACGTTAAAACTCAAAGAAAATAGGCTTTGGTACTCTTCCCTCCGCTCTCCTCCCAGCCCCCCACTAGTGCCTGTAGGGTGAATTGATATTGCAGTTTCTTGCCAGGGAGGTTAATTGGAGATGAAAGTAGTGTTGCATATTTTATATTATATTTGCTAGTAAGGGATGTGCTGACTCTTACTAAAAAACATCTTCAGAAATGTTCTGTGCATTATAATTTAATCCAGCCCTCCGATAGATATTGGTTTGGATGGTTTTAAATCCAAGCCAAGTAACCATTAAATAAGATTATATAACACTGTATTTTTAATTATCTGGTATAATGTATGGATTGGTGGCTGGTGCACTGCCAAGTTATATTTAGTTGTTGGTTACAAGAGGAAGTGGAGCAGAGGATTCAATATTAAGGTGGTCTATTTGTGTCCACCTTGATAAAGTTTTTTGTTGGTATTTCAAAATATTATTCATACTATATCAATTTCTCAAATATCAGGCCTCTTAGCATGACTTAGGATGTATGTGAGAGATGCAGATGTATTAAGTGAGGATCATTTCTTTACCCTATGTGCATGTCTTTGAAATCCACAAAACCTGATGGTTTAAAATTTCATTTTGGGGGACTCCTTTTGGAAAATTTTCTGATTTGCTTGAATGATGTCTCAGACCTGTTAAGTGAGAGAGTAAGAATGAGAGTTTTAGAATTATATTTAGGTGAGGTGCTTTTGTGCTGTAGTGTGTAAGTCTCTGCTTCCACCAGATGAGGATGTGGTTAGTTTTTAGTTTGTAATTGTTTTTCTTTGGCTTATCACTTTTTTTTTTGAGACAGTCTCACTCTCTTGCCTGGGCTAGAGTGCTGTGGCGTCAGCCTAGCTCACAGCAACCTCAAACTCCTGAGCTCAAGCGATCCTCCTGCCTCAGCCTCCAGGGTAGCTGGGGACTACAGGCATGCGGCACCATGCCCGGCTAAGTTTTTCTATTTTTAGTTGTTTGGCTAATTTCTTTCTATTTTTAGTAGAGACTGGGTCTTGCCTTGTTCAAGTTGGTCTCAAACTCCTGAGCTCAAGCAATCCTCCCACCTCGGCCACCCAGAGTGCTGGGATTACAGGCGTGAGCCACCACGCCCGGCCAACTTTTTTTGTTTGTTTGTAAAATGGATGCGATGACTCACAGTTTCAGATAAACCATTTCTGAGTTCTGTATAGTGTATTATGAATCAAAGTGATGGAGTGATTGTATGTTACAGTGTTTTGGTGTTTGAACATTAGTGACGTGCTTATTAAACACCTGCTATGCCAGTTATTTGTGCTGGGTGCTAGGGATAAAGAAGAAATGAAGTATAGTCATCCACCCCTGAGAAACTCTTGCTCTCATCTGGGTTAGTTTGAGAATGAGTTTTAAGTTTATTAGATGGTTTAGATTTCCTAAATCAGCCTATGGACATTTTCGAGGCACTTTTCTGTGCCAGGTCATGTTTGTAATCTCAGTATGGGTAACAGCCCAGAGATGGAGAGGTTATTAGCCCAATTTTTCAGTTGTAGAAACCAAGACTCTTACAACTAAAGTGACTTGCCCAAGGTGACATACTAATAAAATGTCAGAGTGAAGGTTCAAGCCTTGTTCTTTTCCAAGTCTGTTGTTATTTTCATCATACCATACTGACCCTCAGAGGTATAAAGTTATTGGTCAAACTGTGATGGTACACTGTGATGATGTACATAGTTAATGACAGAAGGAGAATGTAAACCTGGGCCTTTAGGTAATGTGCGATTCGTTATTTTCTCTAGCCTGTACTAAATTGGAAGATAAATTATAGAACATCTGTTTTCATACTTCACCTTTCAATCTGCTCTGAGATATCTCCTCTGACCACCTCCCTTTCTCCAGAATGGGTTAGATTGCCCATTTTTCTGGTCTCTCACAGCACTAGGTGCTTACCTCTTAGGATGTGATCTTGTTTGGATCTCTTTGTCTTCCCTGGTCCAGTGTGAGCTTCTTGGGAGTCAGGGCATGGTCTTTCATCTGTTTGTATCTTTAGCACCTGTCATGATTCTTGGCACGTAGCCCTTGGGAACTCCAGTCTTCCTTTCAATATTACGTTTTAATCATCATACAGGTAGAAGAATTAGAAACTGTATTTGGAGTTCAGCAGTCAGTAAAGAGCTTTGTTCCTTAACACTTTAGAGCACATGAATTGGGGGTGGGGATGAAGTCTCTAACAGCTCTGCATGTATCAGTGGAAGAAGGTTTTGAGTGAAATGCAGTGTTAAGCAGAACATCCCAGTGCTCTTTAAATGTGGTGGAACAGTAGGGGTCCTTCTTTAGGAGATAATGAGAAGGATCTGTCAGATCTGTTTTGAATTAGATGTTTATTTACTTTTATTCTTTCTCGAGAAACTTGTTAAGTGCAGTGCAGTCTAATACAATTAGCTCTCTTTCTCTAAACTCCTAATGAGATTTCTTATTACAGATTAAAAACAAAATTTTGGAGGCCCTTGTCACATGCCAAATAAGTCTTTTTACCTGAAGGAGTTAATGTGCAATCTAGATACAAAAGGGCAACCAAAGCCAAAGGAACAGTTGAAATTGCAAATTGAATGCCAATATCAACTTTGATATCAAAAGACCCATTTGCCTGTTGTCACCAGTCCCACTGAATGAAGATAGAATGGCTTACATTTTTTATCAAAACAATAGAACTAGAGTATTCCTTAGCATTGGGGATAATGATTATAATAAAAGCTACCAAATTGAGGGCCTCTTCAGTGCCAGGTGCTTTCTGTGCATTATCTCTCATCCCCACAAGATCTTGCAAGGTAGGTGGTTTTTCTCCCCTGCCTACTTCCTTTGTTTTTTTCCAAATGAGGCCTCAAAAATATAACATAATTCGTCTAGTCAAGGTGTACAGCTTGTAAGTTGAAATTTCAGGCTGAAATTTTAAATAAAGTCTGCAGTGTTTTGATAAGATACTTTAAGAAAAGAGATTAAAGGACAGAACTCAACATTGTTGTTTTTAAATAAAAGTTTCATTATAGCAGAAGCCCCTTAGGAATTTTTACTGGTGATGAATTTTTTAAAAGAGATTTCTGAAAATGTGTTTTACCAAAAAGGCAAGCTCACTTTTTTTTCCTGTGCTTTCCAGCAATATTTTTCAGTCTTCAGTAGGCATCAAGGTAAGGAATTTTAATTATGTATATATTTCAGTGGTCAAAGAGAAAATAGAAAAACATCCTGTATAGGGGATTCATAAGTAAAATTCTTGGTAAAGTTCTTTCTCGGAGAGGTGCAGAGCTCCTTGTATTTTAATACTTTGTTAATCACAGAAACAGTTGGTCGAGAGTATGGTATCAGGGATTTGTAGTCAGTTTACAGTATATTTAGAAATTCTCCATTCTCTAAATATAGGGTCAAAGAAGAAAAAAAAGTGTCAAGAAAATACAAAAATACAGTCCTACTGGTAATGGTTTTGGCTTTCTGGAAGAGTGGAATGTGTTTAAATACACTTGCCTTGCAGTTGCTAATAATAATAATAGCTATCATTTATCAAGAGCCTTTTCTGGTTTATATGCTTTATGTACATTATTTCATTTAATTTTTCTGGCAGTCTTAAAAGAGTAAATCATTTTACTGTTTTTTACAGCTGAGAAAACTGAGGTCAGGAAGGTCATATAATTTGCCCAAGGTCACATTGCTAGTAGGTGGTGAACCAGGATTCAGAGCTTTGTCTGCCCAACTCCAGGACCCTATGCAGTTTACCTATGAGCACCAGCTAGAAGCTTTCGCTGTGTCTGGCTTTACATGTTTAACTTTTGTGAGGAATTGCTATTATGCAGCTCTTCAAGTTAAATGCCTGGTATTGGGTGGGTGATCTGGTGAGCTGGGCAGTTGCATACTGTGCAGAGGGACAGCCAGTGTCATGGCAAAATGGCATAAGAACTGTCTGACCAAGGCCAGCCTGGTCAGTGTGGTGGATGGCATTTACTTGGGAAACAGTGTTACTTAACAAAGGGACAAGCTGGTGCAGAAAGAGCCATATGATTAAGGGAGGTGAACACTTTCTAATCTGTGACCCTGTGCAAATTACTTGATTTCTTGGAGCCACAGTTTCCCCATCTGTAAAATTGAAGACCTTGTACCTTTGTAGAGTTGCTGTTTTAGATATAAGTACAGTGTCTAACACATAATAGGTGCTTAATAATAAACATTACCTGCTATTTTTATAGAATACTTTGAGACAGATGAGTGCATATTGGCATCACTTTCCAGACATAAAGTATATAATAATAATTTAATACATAAATCATGTAGTTTCATTTTTTAGGGTAATTTTATGTTATTAGAATGATTTTAGTTTCCCAACCCTGGAAATATTAAAGGAGAAATTCATTCTTTAGGAAGCTTCTTTCATTAATATCATGTCCAAAATTAGCAGCAGCTCTGATTGATTTTTATTATGCTATTCAAGATACAGCACCTGAAGCTTAAATTAACAAATGAAGCTTCCATAAACAGTTTTATGACTGCACATCTTAAAACACGTCTGGACACTCAGCAGCCTCTCTCCACAAGCACAAGATATCTTACTCTGAATTGGTAAGCTGTAAATTTCCATAATTTTTCACATTTCCATAATTTTTCACCAATCAGCCTCTGCTGCTATTTTAAGGATTTTAAAAGGTGTTCTAGCATATTATTGATGTTCTTCCTTGGTATGATAAAGGGCATGAATATGTGAGATTACTCTTTTTGATCTTTCTTTTAGCTATAAATCTTACACTTGGGGTCACTGTTGGTTCGAGCTCCTATGGAGAAATTGTAATGAAGAGGAGAAGGGACAGTTTTCATTCTCATTATTTTTCATTATTCTTCCCCTTCTGTGTTTATACCACTTGTGCTCTGCTTTTCTTCCACTAGATGGCGCTCCACGTAGCTAGGTTACCCTCTTCGTCCACACTGGTAGCTGCTTCTGAACTGAAACGAGTTGATCAACAAACTTGCATTGCATTGCTTTTGGTTTTTATGCACTGATATTACTTTTCATATTTCTAATATCTTAAGAAGCATACTTTCTAATCAATATTTTCATAAAACCATAACTTGCTTTTGTTTTGTAGCCACCATTTCTTGAGTGCCTCAGCTGTGCCCCAGTATTGTTGCTGGGTTCCTTTTCACACGTTTCTTCATTTAATCCTGGCGACTGCCATGTGAATTTAGTTTTGTTGTTCTCGTCCTACAGGTAAAGAAATGGAGGTTAGAGGAGGGATTTATAACTTGTTCCAGGTCATGCAGCTAACTTACAGAGATCATTGTACCGTAAAGAAAAAATATTCTGAAAGTATTGAATTGAAAGCTTTTTCAAAGAAAGTGTTAGGTTAGTCTGACTGATGGCTACTGGCCATTATAATCTGTTACTTTGGGGGAGGGGGTTATAGACCTCATAGTTAATTTTCATTGGAGTGTATAAGTCAAATTCTTTGATTTGTCTGAGGAAGTAAGGAGTAGTAAGACAAGGTTTGTCAGCAGATGTGGAAATTCCTGTTTCCTCTTGCCTTCTGTTGTCTACTGACTTGAATGGGCTGGGGGACTTGATCAGTACTGGGTACAAGACATGAGAAGAATTTTGTACAAAGCCATGATTCCATTTTAAGTAATTTTTAGCAGGGCTGAATACTGTATGAGAGTCCTCAGGACTTAAAAAATTTATACTGTTGAGGTTTCTTCCATTTTATTCAGACATTCAACAAACATTTTTTGAACTGCTAAATTGTACTGTGTGTTCTGGACCATGACTTTAGCTTTCTGGGCCTTGGATCCCTCATTCATCTGCACATGGCAGTGATGCCGCCCCTTTGGTCATCATTAACATGAAAGGACAGTGATTTCTTATTTGTTTAGTTTTACTATAAATCTTTAAAATGACAATATAATTATTGTATCTGAGATATTACACATTTATATATTTCTGTTCCTCATGTGTTATCTTTTATGTCTGAATTCTATTCCTCAGCTTTTAGTTATCTCTCAGTGCAGTGGGTTATCTGCCACTGCATTGGTAGATAATTTTTTTTGAAAACTGGCTTTTTCTGCCCCCTCTGCCTCTTCTGTCCTTGCTTTCAGTTTGGGTGTGCTGAGAAAATACAAACAGAAGTAAAATACTTAGTAAAATCCCTCTCACCTTTGTTTGCCTAACATGTGTACACTACAGTTAATTGAAAATGATACTGAAATCAGACCATGTGATAAAAAAGAGTAGTTAAGAGCATAGTCTTAGACAAACTTGGGTTCACATCTCAGCTCTGCCACTTCTTTGTATTGTGACCTTGGATACATTAAACCCTCTCAGCCTCAGTTCCATGTCTGTAAAATGTTGATTAAAAAAGAAAAGTGAAATCCCCTTTGGAGTTTTTCTGGGGTTTAAAGGAGATATGTGTGAAAACTTATTTAGTGTCATGCCTGGCATATAGTACCTACAGGGTAAATAGTTGCTGCTGCCATTGTCATCATCATTATATCATCATCATATTTATCTAATAATTTGTAATCCAGTGGGGGAGATAAACATGTAGACAGAATAATTTTAAGAATATGTTAAGTGCTATGGTAGAAGAATCCATGGAGGTTTGGGGAGCTCAGAGAATGATATCTAGCTTATCTCAGGACCAGGATTGGCTTTCTCGAGGAATCTTGTTCAAGGAGGTATTAGCCAGATACAGAAATCATTGCAACTTGGGCAATGACACATAACTTGTTTGACTCCTCCAGATTATTAATTCCATCTCCTGTATGTTTCCATAACATGTTCATATTCCTACTTGCCAAACAAACTTGAGTTCCGACAAGTATTGTGGTTATTTGTTTATCTGTCTCCTCTCTTCCTCCACCCTCCCATTTTTAAGACCTTTATTTCTTCCTCTTGGCATTAAAAAATTTATTTGGAAACAATTTTAAACTTATAGAAGAGTTAAAAGAATAGTGCTACGAACCCCTGTATACCTGTTTGCCTGGATTCACCAATTAAAATTTTGTCACATTTGCTTTGTTATTTTAAGTATATGTGTATTTTCATGAGTCATTTGTGACTAAGGTACATGTATTATGACTCTTTACCCTTAAACACTTAAATACCTTGGTATTTATTTCTTAAAAATAAGGGCCTTCTCTTTTATAACTGTAGTACAACGATCAGAATTAGGAAGTTTAACAATGATACAGTACTGTTATTTACAGTTCATATGCTAATTTTGCTTGTTGTTCCAGTTTTGTCTTTTTTTTTTTTTTTATTTTTTTTTTTTAGAGACGGGGTCTCGCTCTTGGTCAGGCTGGTTTCGAACTCCTGACCTTGAGCTATCCACCCGCCTCGGCCTCCCAGAGTGCTAGGATTACAGGCGTGAGCCACCGCGCCCGGCCCAGTTTTGTCTTTTATAGGATCCAATTCAAGATCACACATTGCATTTAGTTGTCAAGTCTCTTTAATATTTTGGTTTGGAATAGCTCCTCTGTCTCCCTTTGCCTTTCATGATAGGTGTTTTGGAAAACTATTATAGGCCAGGTTTTTGTAGAATGTCCCTCAATTTAGGTTGTCTGATGTTTCCTTAAAATTGGATTCATGTTATGTGCTCTTTTGGCAGGAATGCCACTGAGGTAATGATGTATCTTTCTTAGTCTGTCATACCAGGGGCACATAATGTCAATGTCACTTTATCCCATTTTGGTGATGTTAAATTTGATCACTTAGTTAAGGTAGTTCCAGTTTTCTTCACTGTAAAAGATAAAATTAGTTTTTCCTTTTGTGATTAATTAGTACTTTTGTGGGGAGATACTTTGAGACTATGTAAATAATCCTGTTTTTCATTAAACTCTCACAAATTTTGGCATCCATTAATGTTTCTTACCTGAATTATTACTATGATGGTTGTAAGTTGGTAATTTTCTAATTCAGTCATTCCATCTACTTATTGGCTAGTATTCTACTGAAAAGGAACTTCCCTTCCCCTCCCCTTCCTATGCCTCTTCCCCTTCTCTCTTTCTATCTTATGTATCTTACCTGTGTTATTAATATAAATTCATGGAGTTTTCTTTAATTTACTGGGCTATAATCCTTTACTGTCACTATATAAATTGAAGTTCAAATTGTCCCAGGTTTGGCTTGGTGGTCCTTTGCCCTGGCTCCTGCATCCTTTTGACAGGATCATCCTATATTTTTTTTAGGTTTTTTTATCTTTCTAACAGGCTCATCTTGTACTTGCTGTGCCCTTTTGCTGGAATCAGCCATTTCTTCTCAGGTGCCCTGGTTTTTTTTAGTGTGGCATGCTATTTAGAAAGCAAGATCTGGGTTGCTGTGTGTCATTGTTTTGAAGGCCCTTTCCTCAGACAGCTGGGCAGTAGACAGTATCTGTGGCTGTTTCTTCATTGTCTATTTGAAATAGTAAGCCTAGGACCAGCAAACTTTTTCTGTAAAAGCTAAAGAAGAAATATTAGCTGAGATGTGCATTCTACTCAGCCTCTGCTATTGTAGCAGAAAAGCAGCCATAGGTGGGATACAAATGAATGAGAATATGGTTGTATTCCAATAAAACTTTATAAAAACAGGCAGTGTGCTGGATTTGGCCATGGGCTGTAATCTGTCTGCCCTTCCCTGCTCTCAGTTTAGAGACTATGGACCAGGCTTTATTACCAATATCATTAAAAAAAAAAATCTTTTTTTACCAATGCCATCCACTATAGGGGCAGAATAGGGGGCACTAAAAGTTATTTCATGAATGAATTAATGATAATTGTGGGCTGACTGGGCACAGTGACTCATACCTGTTATCCCAACACTTTTGGAGTCTGAGGCAGGAGTATTGCTTGAGATTAGGAGTTTGAGACCAGCCTGGGCAACATAGCAAAATCCTGTCTCTACTAAAAATAAAAATAAAAATCAGCTGGGCGTGATGTCTTGTGCCTGTAGTCTCAGCTACTCAGGAGGCTGAGGCAGGAGGATCACCTGAGCCCAGGAGTTGGAGGTTACAGTGAGCTATGATGATGGTGCTGCTGCACTCCAGTCTCTGTGGCAGAGTGATAGAACCTGTCTCAAAAAAGAAACTATGATAATTGTGGGCTGTTTCTATTGCAGGCCATTCATTTGTCTCATATGGATCTTTTGGACATCAGTGTCTTGTGACTTATCAGTTTGTTGGTGTCTTTGTAAGATGGGAGTCTTTTAAAAACATAATATGCAAAATAATACTGAGAAAAATAGTTTTATATACTCATGAGGATATTTTTCTTGTCATGATAGAATAGTTACCTTTTTCTTAATAAAAGCATATCTTAAGGCAGAGCCATACCTACAGGCATTAGCATGTGGCCCCTGCTGTGATCTAGCATTACTTGCATTCCTCATAGTCTCAGCTGAAATGCCAGGCCAGAGCACCAATCAATTGGGTGAAAAATTTCAAAATTATACTCCTTTTATTATCTCAGAATAGATTTGTTTCTTCACAGTTTTCTTTATGTAATTTATTGCTCTAATTTATTCAAAAAAGGACTTTATTACAGCAGTGACAAATGGATTTTATCAGGGAGTGATCCCATTCTCAGAGAAAAGTGTGTCATTAGGAAAGACCACCTATTGTTGATGCACAGTGACTGCCATCAGGGTGATGTTTGACACTGGAAAAGAAACCAAGCACCAGAGTACATCACAGCCAGTATCAATAGCTTGCACATAAAGATGCAAATTTAATCAATTTAAAATGTCTCTGCTGGTTCTAAAATAAATCAAGCTTTTAATTATTGCTTACATTTTTTTTAATTTCAAAAGTTCAACAGTCAGTTTTAAACTTGGTGAGCTGTTTTTCTGTTTTTCAGCAGGCCATCTTGTTGTTTATTAGAAGCAGCATGAAGTTTTGGCCAGTCTTTTCTCTTGAATCCAAAAGAGTGACTTTAAAGTTCTAGGTCACAAAACAATTTTTGGTTCTGTGGAATGTCCTGGTGTGGTGATGAAGGGGAAACTGAGCAGGCTTCCTGCCCCTGCTTGGCTTTTATCTTCTAGGTCTGGAGGTTCCTTGTATGGTTTTGATTTAATAAGTTTTACTGTTTTGTGTTTTGTTGTTGTTTTCATATGAAACGTACCAAGGAAATTACTCTTTAGTGTTTGTCTCTCTCAGAGACCTGTGGATAAAGGAATTTCTCCTTTTTGCCATATTGGCTATCATTTGTTATACTATCAATTCAGAACAAATAGGAAGCAATAATTCCCTGCCCTGTATTTACACAGTTTACAATAACTTCGAAGAATAAGGGGACAAGAATAAAACGTCATGTAACTTAATAGCCATTGATTGTATTCTGGATTGTATTTTTCTAGTTTGTTTCTTTCTCCCTCAGTCAGGATTTTACTCATTAAATAGTAAATAAGTGTGTTACCTTTGGTAATAATAAGCTCCAAGAGCTTCACTTTCTTCATATATGAAATCGTCATGAGAGAACCTGTAAAGTGCCTGGCATATTGTTAGGTACTGAAAAGTTAGTCACCTCTTTTTCCAAAGTTTATTTGGCTAGCAGGACACATTTCCTTAGTTTCCTCCTCCATGGAGCCCAGCACAGAATACTAGGCATGGAGTTAATCCTCATTACGTACTTCTAGAAATATTTATGTAGAGGAGCAAGTGTGCATTCTTGGCTCACCTGTCTTTGATAGAGCACCATATTTCTTCCAATAAAGGATTCATAGCAGAAAGTAGTGTTTTAGGTTTGGAGAGTGAGCATTAAGGCAAGCGAGTAACATAATCTACTATTCAAACTTTAGACTTTTAGACTCTTGCAGAAATCACTGTTTAGACTTCTGGTGGAAACATCTTTAAGAGGAGACTGGTAGGATGTATATTTTTTCACAGTCTTTCTCTCTGGACTAGAGGAGTGTTCGGTTCTTATTCCTCCGTTATTCAGTAACGATCACATGCTTAGGCTGGGCCAAGTGCTGGGATACAGAGCTGGGTAATACTTTATCCCTGCTTAAAGACTTTCAGCTCAGTGGGGAAGCCGCCAAATTAAAAGACATTTATATTGTAGGGTGGTAAGTGGTGTAATAAAGACAAGCACACTGTATTAAGGCACTGCATAGGAGCGGTATGTTATCCCGATTGGGAGAGGGAACAGGGACTTATGTGTGACTACTGATGTAGTAGTAGAAACATCCTGGGCTCCAGAGTATGACTTAACTGTGATGTAAGTTAACATCTCGGGGTCTCTTTGCTCAGTATTAAAACAATGTCATCTCTGAAGACTGCAGGGCTCTTTGGCATATAGTGTGCATCAAATAAGTTCCTGTTCTTTTCTTTCTGTCTTTGAATTCCCGGAACCTAGTTCAGTGCCTTCCTCTGTGCAGCCAACATTGCATTTATCACACTTAGAGCATAATGATTTGTTGGGAGTTGTTTCTCCCATGAGAATCCAAGTGCCCTACTGATAGGGAATCTGACTCAAGATCTTTGATTCCTTTTCTCCTGCTCAGCACAGTGCCTGGGAGATAGTGAGCACTCAGTAAATGTTTGTAGAGTGAATAGCCAATTGGTCTCAGCTTCTTCATTATGGATTAAGGCAATGAATTCACTCTCTCAGGATACTTTAGTGAAGGAAGATTGAAAAAGAGTGTTTTCAGCTACCGATTTTGAGGCGAGATCTGCCATTTTTAGCCAAGTATGCCAGGTGGTCGTTGTTATGGCCTCGGGTCTAGGACTTAACAGCTTGTGGGGAGGATCACTCTGCCACTTAAGAGTTGTTGGACCTGGGCACATACTTTCACCTCTCTAAACTCCAGTGTCTTAGTTTGTCAAACAGGCATGGTTTGACTCCCTCCCTGACTTACTGTGATGATTCAGTGACATACAGCATGAATGGGTATCACTAGACTCCAGACTCCTGAGAGCTAGGGCTTTTATTCCCTGCTGAACCTCCAGTGCTCAGTACCGTGCCTAACATATGATAGACACTCAGTATTTGTTGAATGAGTGATGTATGTGAAAACACTTCCTAGTGGTCTGTTTGGAGTGTAAAGGAAAGCAAGAATGTGTTGGGAAATGGGGTAAGAGGCATAGGCAGGGACTAGAACATGAAAGGCCTTACAAATGGCTAACCAGTATGGATGTATTTTAAGGTTCTGGAACACAGTTGAAGGATAGACTGCAGGAGAATGGCATGGTTAGCACTGTGTTTTAGAAATGTCATTTGGGTTCCTGAACAATGCTGGTTGAAATGTTTTTGAATTATGTGAGTGCAGAATTACATGTGGTCTTTCTGGACTTAAACTTTCACTAAAAATGCACTGCCT
>VBSM01001124.1:72042305-72096502 GCA_008086735.1 Cheirogaleus medius
TCCTGCCTTTATTCTGAGTGTTTTCAGTTAGCCTTGCTACATCATCAGATAGTGCTAGGGCCCAGAACTTCATATTCTTGAATGTGAATCCTGCTCCCTAATGAGTGCCTCTCTCATGTTTCTGGGGTTCCTTGAGGCTGTATGTAGAGTGCAGAAACAACATTCTAGGCAGATATACACTTTTTATTATTAACGAACCTTAGCCATGAACCTTTGACCTCTGAATTGCAACAGATTTTTTTCTCTAGCTCCTTTAGTTAGGACTTTGGGTAAGAGCAGACCCACTTGCCTGCTTTTCTCTTGGGTTGCACCTTAGTTCTTTCTTATTTTCTTGAGTGGGAGCTAGGAGCTCATCCAAAATGGGAAGAGCTCAGGGGCTTTTTTATTGCAACAGCTACATGATAAAAATGGGCCAAAAAAGGAGATGTCCAGGAGAAAAGCCCAGAAAACACCCCTTCCCCCCCAATTAGAAGACAGCTTTTTAGCCTCTTGCTTACTTCCACACGGAAGCTCTACCTTCTGGTGCTCTGGCCCAGTTTGGTGTTCCAGAGGAGTCCATTAGAATGGCTGTGTTCTTTCTCACTGGTGCTGATGTTACCGTTCCGGGGGAGGAGCAGGGACCTTTGTTATCCTCTAGAGACATGAGTATGTCACTGACATTTTTCCAGGTCCTTTGCCTACAGACCATGCTCTGTCAGTTCATAGTTCACCATCTCATTAAATTCACTTTAAAGTTGTCAATTTATACTTGAGTACCCTTTAAAGGACCCCTTTTCAGAATAATTTTGCCATCAGTTTGAAAAATAGCACTAATAAACCTTTCTAAGTACCTTGATTTGGATTTCTTGTTTGGGGGGAAAATACTAGTCTTAGCTGATATCACATATTCATAAAAGAAATAGTATTTCTTCTGATTAAACAAAATCACAGTATTCAGAATAGATTTCAGACCACAAACTTGGCCTTGAAACCTAATGTATACCATGTGCATGGAGCGAGCCATGTGCCCAAGGGAAGCATGCAGTATGTCTTGCTCAGTTGCTCATAATTCAGACTTGGGTTGGCTGCTCCTCATAAACTTAGGTACTTCTATGCTGTGTGTTACATCTTAATTATTTTATTTAACATCATTGTTGTAAAATGTTAATGAGTCAGTTTATATTGTTTCATATCCTCTAAGTTTTTTTATGACAAGGCCCTGGAATCAAGCACTAATTAAGAAGATCACTCATTCAATTTAATTCAATTAGAATTTCTTTTTAAAAGATATTTCATTTTAAAATGAGGTGCATCTCTGTAAAAAAAAAACAAACTGAAATTTGCCTTTTCTCTTTTCAATTTTCAGATTCAGATGTTTTTTGAGACCTATTTAAAAGAAAACTGAAAAACTAGAAGGGAGGGTGTAATAGTTTTCTATGGCTGCTATAACAAATTGCCACAAATTTAGTAGCTTTATTATCATATAGTCCTGGAGATCAGAAGTCTGAAATGTTTCCCACTGGGCTACATACACCAAGATACAGATACTACATTCTTTTCTGGAGGCTCTAGGGGAGAATCTGTTCCTGAACTTTTCCAGTTTCTAGAGGCTGCCCACATTCCTGGGCTTGTGGCCCCTTCTTCCATCTTCAAAGCCAGCAACAGCAGGCTGAGTCTTTTTCACTCTGCCATCTCTCTGCTTTTCTCTGTTCTACCTTTCTCTTCCATTTGTAAGGTCTTTTGTGATTATGTTTGGCTTACCTGGGTAATCTTGGATAATCTCTCCATCTTAAGGCCAGCTGACTAGCAACCTTTGTTCCATTGGCAACCTTAATTCTCCATTTTCACGTAATTTAGCATTTACAGGTTCTGGAGATTAGGATGTGGACATCTTTGGGGGAGCCTATCACAGAGGAGTGGGGATGTAACAAAAAACTGATGTTTATCAAGTACTTAGTATATCTTCAGCTTTGTTTTAGGGATTTTCATGTATTATATATCAAATTATATATCAGGGGTCCTAGGGAAGTTAAATGACTCCTCAGTGTCACATAATTATTAATAATAATGAGCTATTATTTGTTGATTTCTTGCTAAGCATCAGGCATTGTAACGGGAGATTCACAGTCCATATTTTTTCCAGTCCTCAGTACAGCCCTTTGAGATGAATGTCATAAATTCTGTTTTACAGGTGAGAAAACTTCTCATGGAAGTTGTAACTGGCCCAGTGTCACATGGCTAGCTGATAAATGAATTCTTTGGACTTCATCAATCTGATTCCCAAACGTATACTCTTTTTGTCAAATTGCAGTGGATGTCAGTGCCTTAAGGAATTGGTTTTTCTTGCCTCTCACATCACAATGAAGTCTTATCTGGATAATATTCAGCATGCCTGTAAGGATATTGGTCAAGGGTTATTAGGTATCACATGGCAAAATGATCAGGTAGTTAATTGACCAACTTGACACCTTTTGTCCTTTTTTCTTTCCCTCTACCATCCCACTTTTTATCTATCAATAGACTGTACCAACCCTAGTAAGTATTGTGCTGCTCTTTAATTACAGCATTTGTTTTTACTCAAAGCAGTGTTTTCTAATCCTAATATACTGCAATTCACGACATGGAAATCAGTGTCCTTGACTTTAAAGAAAATCTCTGAAATGTTGAAAGTTAAGGGGTTTCCTATCACACCAACTGTGTATTTCTTTCTTGTTATTTGTGTGGCATCATAGTGTACAATTATGTAGTGTCTAGGGCCCTTGCACTTGCTTTTCCCTCTGCCTGTGCTAGGTGGGTGGTATCATCTGATGTTCATAATGGCCCCTTTTAGGTAAAACCACTGTTACATTGAGTAGATGGGGAAACTGAGCATCAGAAGGGCTAAATGACTTTCTCAAGGTCACATGGTGTATGGTGGAGCCAAAACTTCAATTTGTGTTCATTTGGTTTCAAAAGTCTGTAGCTCATGGCCTCAGAAAATTCACACATTAGTTGAGTAAATAAGATATATAATTAGAATAAACGTAAAAAGGTAAATGACATTTAAACATGGCAGTAGAGGAAATGTTGAAAGGCAGTAAGTATTAGCCAGATGAATTATACCAGCAGTTGATATAGTAGAAGTTTAGGAGAGAAAGATCATTTTAGGCTGTGGTAGTTAGTGATGGCTTACGAGGGAGAAGAGATTATTATCTAATTTCCATATAATTTGTTTTGGGATGTTTCATAATCAGAAATAGAATATGTAATGATGACAGTGGTAGCTACCATTCATTGCACATACAATTTCAGGATCTATTAATATTAACATTTTTTAGGTCTTTTCATATATCATTTAATCTTTGTACCAACCTTATACAGATAGGTATTAACATCCCCGTTTTGTACAAAATAAAACTCATCCTGAGAAATTAAACCTTAGTGTTTAATATGTAGTAGGGCAAGATTAAAAGCAAGCTCTGTTTTGACTTTAAAACCTGTGCTTTTTGTTTGCAGTACTGTAAAAGGTATATTTTATCTGCAGATTTTTGCTTCAGCCTTGCATATTCATTCAACATGATCACTTGAAATAATTTCATAAAATATGAAGAAATACAGAGAAAGAAACTAAAAGTGACTGATGTAGTAATTAAACAAAGAATGCTCAAAGAACAAAAGTTTTTATATTAAAAGTAGGGCTAAAATGTTCTTGACTTGTCTTGCCCCTGCTGAACTCAGTGACATGGAACAAACTAGGACTTGATTCAACAATTTGTTTCCATTAATGACTGTACTGAGTTGAATTATGGCCCCCCAAAATGTCCATATCCTAATACCTATCATTTGCAAATGTTACCTTACATAGCAGAAGGGACTTTGTAGATATGAAGAAGAATCTTGAGATTGAGAGATTATCCTGGATCATCTGGGTGGGCCCAGTGTTATCACACTGATCCTTGTAAGAGAGATGTGCAGGAGGAATCAGAGCTAGACGGAAGGCAGTGTGACAGCAGAAGCAGAGGTTGAAATGATGTGGCTACAAGCCATCGAATGCTACTCTGCCTTACATACCCATTTAGACTTCTGTCCTCCAGGTAATGAATGCATTTGTGTTGTTGTGTTAAGCCACTGCGTTTGTTAGAGTGTCCTTAAATAATTATAAACTGTTTAATAATAATAGTTGGATACTTCAATACCCTGCTTTAATAATGTATACAACAACTAGGTAGAAGATTAGTTAGGAAATAGAAGATTTGGACAGTATCGTAAACCAGCTAGACTTAACAGACATATATATAACATGCCTCCCAGTAACCACAGAAAATACATTTTTCTCAAGTACATGTGGAAAGTTCTCCAGTATAGACCATATGCTAATTCATAAAACATGCCTCAATAAATTTTCAAGGATTGAGATTATGCAAAGGATATTCTTGGACCACAGTGGAATGGGATTAGGAATCAATAACAAAGAAATTTGGGAAATACACAGACTCCTAAATAACCAATAAATCAAGGAAATCACAAGGGAAATCAGAAAATATTTTGACATAAATGAAAATGAAGGTACAACATATAAAAATTTAAGAGATGCAGCAAAGCAGTACGAAGAGGAAAATTTATAGTTGTAAACTCCTATATTTAAAATGAAGATAAATCTCAAATCAGTTACCAAACCTTCCCTCTTAAGACACTGGGAAAAGAAGAGCAAATATAGCAAATTGAAAACAAACAGAATGAAGGACATAATATAGATTAGAATGGAAATTAACGAAATAGTGAATAGAAAATCAATAAGGAAAAGTCAACAAGCAAAAGCTGGTTCTTTGAAAGGATCAACAAAATAAATAAAAGTTAGCTACATTCATTAAAAGAAAGGAGAGAAGACTTATATTCCATAGAAGTCTGTTAAATCTAAAATCAGGAATGAAAAAGGGGACATTACTATTGACCTTACAGAAACAAAAAGGATTGGAAGGGAATGCTATGAATAATTGCATGACAGTAAATTGGATAACTTAGATGAAATGAACAAATTCCTTGAAAGACACAAATAACTGAAACTTAGTCAAGTTTACTCAAGAAGAAATAGAAAATTTGAATATACTGGTATAGAAATTGAATTGCTGAATAAAAAATTACTAAGAAAAGCCTGGATCCAGATGACTTCACTGGTGAATCCTACCAAACATTTAAAAAAGAATTAATACTAATTCTTCCCAGACTCTTCCAAAAAATTGAAAAGGGCGGAATGCTGCTATCTTAGTCCATTTGGGCTACTATAACAAAATTCCTGAGACTCAATAATTTATAAACAACAGAAATTTATTGCTCACAGTTCTGGCAGCTGGAAAGTCCAAGATGAAGGTGCCAGCAAATGTCTGTTGAGGGCCTGTTCCTCCAAGATGGCGTCTTCTGTGTGTCCAGGGGAGAAGGGCAATTGGGCTCCCTTGAGCTGCTTTTATGAAAGGGCACTAATCCCATTCATGAGGGCAGAGTCTTCCCTCATGACATAATCACCTCCCCAAAGCTCTATCTCTTAATACCATCACCTTGGTGGGCAGGTTTCAACATATAAATTTTGGGGGACACAAATATTTAGATAGCAGCTTCCCAACTCCTTCTTTGAGAACAGTATACCCTGATTCTAAAATTAAAAAAAGACATTACTAGAAAACTATATACCAATATCTCTTATGAATACAGGTATAATCATCTTCAACAAAATATGAGCAAATCAAACCCAGAAACATATAAAAAGGAAGGATTACACACCATGTCTGTGAGATTTATCCCAGAAATGGAAGGTTGGTTTAATACCCAAATTGTATCAAAAAAATAAAGGAAAAAAAAAAGTCATAATCATTTCAGTGGATAAATAAAAGGTATTTAACAAATTCTTCTAACCCCTTTCATTATAAAAACACCAAACTAGTAATAAAAGGGAACTTCAAAAAGCTGGTAAAGTACAAACTGTGAAAACCCACAGATAACATCACACTTAGTTATGAAAGACTTTTCCTCTGAGATCAGGAGCAAGGCAAGGATGTCTTCTTTACCACTCCTATTCAGCACTGTCTTGGAGGTTCTAGCCACGGGATTTAGGCAAGAAAATAAAATAAAAGGCATCCACATTGGAAAGGAAGAGATAAAATTAGCTCCTCCCCTTTTGTATTTAAATTTAAAATGGAATATTTCTTCTGGTAATAAATATACTGATATTTTACTGGATTAAAAGTTTCATAAGACCAAAGTTCATGTCTTCTTTTGGAACCCTGTATAATAGCACTTGCACACATGCTTAGTTTGTAGAAGGCACTCCTTACATTATTTGAATGAATGCTTATTATAGAAAAAATAGGAAATAGAAAAAAGAAAAAAAAAGAAAGAAAATTGCACTTCCCAGAAAACAACCAATTGGAAATATAACCATTGGTAATATTTTAGACAATATTCGATTTCAATGAAATTGAAATCCTTCAATTGAAATCCTTCAATTTCATTCTCTATATAAAATTTTATGTTTTGCTTTTAAGTATAATATTCTATCATAGTCATTTTCTTAAGTCACCAGAAAGTTGTGAATACTGCATGACTGTGTAGTACTCCATGTTATGTATGGCATCATATAATTAGCTGATTCCTCACTAATGAGCATTGCCAGTTTTTAGAACCATTAATAATCCTGGTTGGTCCGTTTTGTTTTTGTTTTTAAAGAGCGACAGTCTCACTCTGTTGCTCAGGTTGGAGCACAGTGGCGAGAACATAACTCACTGCAGCCTTGAACTCCTAGCCTCATGCGATACTCCTGCCACAGCCTTAGGAGATGCTGGGATTACAGGAGTGAACTGATTTGTCTGTTCTGTCCTTTACACTCTCTGTCTACCTCCACTCTGACCTAGATTACTGTGATAGCCTGAATTTACTTCCTTACCACTCATGCTGTTCCTCTTCCTTTTAAGATTTGCATTTTAAAAGGTAGCAGGGCAACATGCAAATCCAATCAAATTATTCCTTTGTTTAATTTTTTTTTTACTGGTTATCATATCCTCCAGATAAATTTCTCAAGATGGAATCATTGCCTTCCTCACCTGTCTAGTCTTATTTCTGCTGTTCCTTTCTTTGATCCTGAGGTTACAAACATGATAGACTTTTGAGTCAGATAGATTCTGACTCATGAAAGCCACTTTTTGTGTGAGGCCTCTGCATGCTGTTTTTGTTTTGTTCTGTCTTTTTTTTTTTTTTTTGAACACAATTACTCATTTTTATCTTACCTGCTTAAGTCATATTAGAGGCTCAGTTCAAGTGTCACCACCTAGAGGAATCTAGTTTACCACTCACTTTAAATTATGGATTGAGTACCCTCTTCTGTCCTCTTCTGATCTCTTAGAGCACTCTACATACCTTTGTCATAGCCTGTGTCACACTAGATTGTAATCTTATTTATGTCTCCCTTTTAGAGGGTAAGCTCCTTGAAGGCAGGGATCATATATCCATGGTGCTTGGACCAAAATAGGTCTTTCATAAAGATTTATTCAGTGAATGCTGCAGCAAACCCCTTTGTATACAAGTCTGCTCTTTAGGAGAGTTTCCTAGAAGTTTTGGTCAAAGTTAATCAACTAGGTCAGAGTTAATCAACATTTTAAAGGTTTTGACTCACATTGTCAAATTGATTTATAGATGAATTGTACTAGTTACACTTTCTGCCAACAGTGTATGTGAACACTTAGATGGGGCCTTCTAAATAATATTTTGCAATAAGATCTGTTAGGGTAATTGATACTATTAGTGCTTAGGCCATGGCTCTTTAGGAAGATACAAAGTAGAAAGCATTTATTTGGTGGGCTTTTGCAGCCTGTCAGCTTTTACGAGTACATGGTAATGGGAACAAAATGTACCAAACTAGAAAACTGGAAATATGGTTTTCCATTTCCTATCCTGGTGTATGGTTGTCTTTCAAAAATAATTTGTTGTTCCTTGATACTGTTAGATGGTCAGAGAGCTTTCTTTGTCACTCAGCATAATGATCAAAACAGTAATAGGCATACTGCCAGAATAAATGCTTTTCAGAATTTGGAAAAGCTGTTGGAGAAGCACTTTCTGGTCTCTTTCTGGTTTTGCAAAGCTTAAAAGAAAATATGTCATTAATGTCACTGGACATTACATTAATACATAACCTCAGAGTTGCTTACTGGGCTGATGAACTGGTAATGGTTAAAGTTGCCATAGGCAGAGAAAAAAATAATTAGCAATGATGTATGTAGTCTTTGGATTTGCATCTGATAAAACCTGCACTAGAATTACAGAGCATTTCCCTGTGTTGCCCTGGGAAATAAAAAATAGTCTGATATTGCCTTTATAAACCTTAGTACTAGAGAAGAGGAAGGACAGAAATGAGATCTTGGTTACCAGACTGGTTTCTAGAAGAAACCTATGTCCTTGGCTGAAATAATTCTTTATTGGTCATAGGCCCAGATTGTCTTTATACGTCTGTGGATCCAAATGCATCTGTGTGCCATCTTTTTTCCTAATGTCTATTTCTTTTTCTACGTTTTTGGATGTGCGTGTGTGTGTGTGTGTGTGCGTGTGTGTGTGTGTGCGTGTGTGTGTGTGTGTGTTGGGGTGTGTGGAAAGTGGCGTTAGCGCCTTGGAGAAGCTTGCTGTTTGAGATTATGATTTCATTGTTTGGACAAGTGGCCTAATATAGTGGTCCCAGCTTTTTTGGCACCAGGGACTGGTTTCATGGAAGACAGTTTTTCTACTGACAGGGGCTGGGGGCGATGGTTTTGGGATGATTCAAGCGCATTACATTTATTGTGCAGTCAAACCTCTTTGCTAATGATAATCTGTGTTTGCAGCCGCTCCCCAACAATCGCATCACTGCCTCAGCTCTACCTCAGATCATCAGGCATTAGATTCTTGTAAGGAGCAGGCAACCTAGATTCCTTGCATGTGCAGTTTACAGTAGGGTTCGTGCTCCTAGGAGAATCTAATGCCACAGCTGATCTGATGGGAGGCAGAGCTTATGCGGTGATGCGAGCAATGGGAATGGCTATAAATACAGATGAAGCTTTGCTTGCTCGCCTGCTATGCGGCCCAGTTCCTAACAAGTGGAGGACCGGTACTGCTCTGCGGGCCAGGGCTTGGGGCCCACAGGCTTACTAGAGTAGATATAAAATGATCTCTGGGTAGCTGTTAGCTGTGAGGACTTGGGCAAGTTAATTCACCTCTGCAGCACTTAGTGCATCTGTGAAGTAGGTGCATGTGAACAGCAGCGGTGATAAATTATTTGTGAAGATTCTAATTAAATTAGTTCCTGGCAAGTATTAGGTGCCCAACAAATATTTATCCCTTTCTTTTCCATAAGGGTCTTCCCATCAGAACATCTAGAAAAGAATTCTGTGTGTTAAATAACAGATGGTGCTTTGTTAATGTTCTCATGCTAATTCCTGGGGGATGATATCATGTTTTCTGTTTTTTTCCCCTCCTGTAGCATTTCTAGACATCAAGTCTCTTTCCTTCTTCCTCTCTCTCCCTCTCTCTGTCCCCACTTCCCATTAAAAAGAAAGGTAAAAACTGATAGGGTTTCTCTGTTGAAATATTGTATTTACTAATTAAATACTGTTTGCACTTGGCCCATGTTTGAAAGTTGCTGGTTGTATTCATGGCCTCTTCTCTTTCACATTAAACACGTGACACAATGGTCCGACCTGTCTGAAAATATCTTCTTTTCAAACCAGTAATTATTATAGTTGCACTGTTGTACAGCAGCAAACCCAAAGCATGATGGATTGTGGCAAGTAAATACATTCAGCTGCCATTAGTGCCTTTGTTGTGGTTTGCAGCTGCCCACACTGGCTTGTTATTGCTGTCAGATTGTGGTGTAGTAAGACGTTGTCATGGTGGTTGTGGGGAAAGTGGAGGGCACTTTCTGTACTTTGGAATCTTTGAAGCTAATTAGTCTTTGGAACTAAATAGTATAAAGTATATGAATCAGATTCATACTCTGAATTTATGAGATTCTTTACTTTTACTTTATGAATGGGCTGTATTTGAGGGCATCATGTTGAGGTGCCTGCCACGGGCCTGTTTTCCTGTGCTCATCTACTGTCTCTTACAGAACTGACCTTACTCTTCCAGATCTGGAGACCTGATGTTTGATGTTTGAATCTAGTCATGACCTTCTCATTCTCTCTCCCTATCCAGAGAACAGAAATTCTCTGTTCATGGGCCTGGACAGAATATTTTTAGATGTATTTTAGAGTGTAAATGTAGAATTCCGGTTTGTTTTCATGTAAGATGACTTCGAATGTCCACTATTTTTGGAAGACAGTATTACATACTGATTAAGAACAAGACCTCTGGAATCAGACTGTGTAAGTTTCAGTATGTCTCATTACTCCCACTTACTAGCTGATGTCCTGGGGCAAGTAGTTTTAACTCCTCACTACCTAAATTTCCTCAGTTGAGGTAAAATGTGAAATATGGTAAAAAGAACTACCTCGGAAGGGTTATTGTAAAGATTAAATATGCCAAAATATGTAAAGCATTTATTTCCTGGACTATAGTAACATTCAATAAATGTGAACTGTTATTATTATTTTATAACTGTTATTTTTTCAAGTGCTGTGCTAACTGCTGAAGGTGTGAAGATGAATAAGAAATAGTTCCTGACATAAGAATCTGCAGTCTACTAGGATATGTACAGTGGAACTGTATACAGTGTGATAAATGCTGTGCACACACACACACAAAAACATCTCCATCTCAATTATCCTCCTTAGTTCAGTTTTCTGCAGAGCACTCCTTTGCCATCTGACATGATCCATTTATCATGTCTTTTCCTACTAGAATATAAACTCCATGTAAACATGTAAATATGCTTCATGTAAACATGCTTATTTCTGTACCCCCAGCGCCTGTAACAGTGACTGACATGTAGTAGGTATTCCTTAAAAGCTTTGAGTAAATGAATACTGAAAGTGCTATGGGGGAGTGCTGATGAGAAAACACTGCATTAACCTGGATGAAACAAAGACAACCACAGAGAGCTGGTACTTTTTAAGTTGGACCTAGAAAGATGAATAAGAGTGTTCCAGCTATCTACAGGCAGAGAAGGACATTTCAGGTAGAAGAGCAGAGGTTTAGAGATACAGTATGAAAGTCTGTGCCTTGAAGGAAATGGGTCACACATATTGTCACATCAGATAATCTGAGGGCAGTTTATGTGGAAATTATAGGAATTAGCTTTTCTGTTTGGTTACTTTGTGTCCATCCCATGTTTTTATCTAAACTTTTGCTTTGCTTATTGCAGGAATTTTTTTTTTTTTTGATGTAAGGCTTCATATGATAGCTTCATCTTTTTGTCTGATGTTAATTTCTAAAATACCAGCTATTCCTCAGTGATATGATCAAGCACAAATATGGTTGATGATTAAGATCATGGTGATGATGATGATGGTGGTGGCATTTGCAAAGCCCTTTATAGTGCTTTTACCGAAGCATTTTACTTGTTACTTCACTTGAGCCCTTAATAACACTATGAAGTATGCGGGATTGATTGGCATCTCTAGTTTTTACATATAGTTTTCATTTGCCTAGGGCCTCAAAATATATAGTTTGCAAAGATAGACTAGTCAAGGATCCTTTTATGACTACCAAGAGCCTTAGCTCCTGTTTGGTGTCTTTGTTACTGACTTGTGCTAGGCAGTAAAGCAGTTCTGGGCCCTTGGCCCAGTGCATAAAGAGCAGCATGCCTGAGAAACCTGGTTTGTGTACTCCATTCTGGATCCCACTTAGCTCTCTGAGAGTGGTGGTACCCCCAAGCCAGAGGCTCTTCTCTGCTCATCATCAGCATGTCGCCCTCATGGTGTGAGAAGCAAAGTAAAAGAGACAGTGGTTGAGGAGCCCAAGTCCTTCTCTCGTACCACTTATAATCTTTTATTTTTCTCTCTTAAGGAACCTTCCCTTCCCCAGAATGGAAGCTCAATGAAGGCAGGATCTTTGTATTACTGACTTTTGATTCCAAATAGCTAAAATAGTGCTTGACATGTAGAAAATGTTCAACAAACATTTTGGATGAATAATAGGTGGTAGCCTCATTTTGTCTATATATAGTCCATTTTGCCCTAGCCCCTTATCTGAGCTCCTGTTTGTAGTTAAAGAGGAGATTAGGGAAATTTACACACACCCCAGAAACTAGAAATTTGCAAGTAGGTGGGACAGATGTTATCTTCATTTTTCTTAGTGAGAAGACTGAGGCTCAGAGAGGTTAAATAATTTGCCTAGGCTTATATGGCAGCTAAGTGGCAGAAATATTAATACTTTCAAACCCAGGTCTTTAGAAGCCAATTGAATGGCTTCCTCAGTTTCATTAGAAAGGATTATTAATAGTTGTATGATTATATGGAATAGGTGTATATTTAGATATATATGTCTTATGTTTTGTCTCCCAGATGTTTCCAATGTATTAACACAGTTTAAATAATAACAGTGATAATTACCTATGCAGCAAGACCCTTTCCTTGATGTTGTGCACATTCATTATAAATTGGCATGCTTAATTATGACAAATTGATTTGCAAAAATACTGATATTAGATCTGATCAAACATGAATCATATTGCACACAAATACTTATTTCAAAAGTATCTCTGATGAAAGAAAAATAAATTGATTCTTTTATTTTCTCTTCTTAAAGAGGATGGTTTGAACTAATCCATTTGGACAAAATGACTTTTTGCTTTTACTTGGAATTTGGACCTTAAACCTTTAGACTTATGTAAAATACTTTCTTTCTATATTTTTTCTTTTATATTTCCTTAATTTTTCTCAGCAGTTTAAATCATTTATTATATCTTATATGCAGTGTCTAAGGATATTTGTAATTTGATATCATTTGTCAATCAATGGTTGTTAATATACTTAAAGTTAACATTTAAGGTCCGAGAGGGCCAGTGTTGTATCTCTTTCTGCTTACTGTTGATTTTCTAGCACACGGTGGGCTTTAAATGTCTGTGGAATAAACTAACTTATTAAATGCTTGTTGTGCTAGATACTATGCCAGAGCTGTATATCAGGGAGGGAAGGGGAAGAAGATGGTATACTATGCTTTCAAGATGTACATATGCATGAAAAAGACATGAAGAGAATGAAGAGTTAGCATTCTGATACTGTCACGGTGGAAGTGTGGCCCAAGTGCTGAAAGAGCTCATGGAGACTATAACTCATGAGAATGTTTGGAGGGAGTTTTTATGGGAACGGTATGTTTGAGATTGTATTTTAAAGTAGAAGAAGGGAGAGAAAGGATAACAGCACAAATAAAAGTCATGGAGCCAGGATAGTCCATGGTAGATTCCAAAATGGTAAAGAGTTCTGGGTGGATGTTTGCTGTAAGGAATGAGAGAGAATGAGAGAGAAGGCTCAACTTTGTACTGATTGATGGAATATGGATATTACCCTAAAGACAGTATATAACTTTTAACTTTATAACTCTTAATTGTTAGGCTTAAGGGATTATTTTAAGATTATTGGACATTGTCACACAGTGCTTCAAAAATTATCTTTTTAAAAATCATTGTTAAGAATTTCAATTTGAATATATTTTACTATTTTCAGAAATTATTACTGTGTGTGCATGTGCATAGTTGCACATGTATTTATATGTATGAATATATGTGTGTGTACATAGGATATCAATCCTCAGGAAAAACATCTCTGTATAGTATATAAAAACATTTGTATGTAAAATTGCATGTGTAATCGTTTGTAAAGTTATATATTTATGTAGTTATATATATTTGACTTTAACCTGTATACTTGCTGATATTGATCATGCTTTGTTGAAGGGGAGATTATTACCATATTGATCTCAGAAATAGAACTAAGGGTAGAATGAATTTTTTTAGATCTTTTATTCTTGCCAAATTGTTGAATAAGTAGCTTTATTATTAGGTATACATGATAGGTTGCAGAGGAACCACATTTCTTTGAATCGAGATGTTAAAATAACTTTCTTATTGTGGACAGATACTGCAGCCTGACAGAGACATGAAGCTTGCAGACCCACTTGAAATTCAGTTTATTAGGAAAAACACTTTTTAAAAAAGGCTTAATTTTTGTTCTTATTTGTACTAGTGTTTGGATTCAGCATGTAGAGATTAGAAAAAGTTAAGGATACCAAGTCTACTTGTGGGAGTCCTTTTGAAAAACTGTGCTATCCTCAACAATAGGGAGTATTGAGAAATAGACCAAGGTGAGGAAGCAAGACTATTGATATTCATAGTGTGGATTTCATATTTAGTAGGGAGTCTGGCTATTACCAGAAATATAGAAAGCACTTGTTCAATTTGCAGCTACTACATAGCATCATGATTTGAATATTATATGGCAGTGTAACTTAACTAGAAAGAGGAGACATGTCTCAATTATTACTGTAGACTCAGTAGGTAGTTTCTGTGCATAGTTGATGCTTAATTGTTGATTGTCTGTGTACATCTGCTGATAAACATTTTCTGAATGGATATTGTGGAGTGATTGTGCCCAGCTTCCTGGATTCATAACCCAGCAATGCTGATCATTAGCTGTGCAGTGTTAATAAATAAGTTATTCAACTTTTTTGAGCATTCTCTATTGTTCTGAAAATTAAAGGAGATATGTATTAAAGCCCCATAAAGTGCCTGCAGGTAGTGAATGCCCATCTAGTAAATGGTAGCAGCCATTATTATGATTAATATTTAAAAATTATTATCAAATTATAGCTAGAAATATAGTTAGAGGACTTTTTTTGGGTACTTATGTCCAGCTCCCCCTGCCACCACTTCTTTACAAAGTCTGTCTCCCTTACTAGACTGTAAGCTCCAAACAGGACAGAGCCTGTTTTTGCTTTATTCACCATAGTATCTGTCATAGTGCTGGACATTGCAGGATTCTGGTTTATTCCACACTCAATGGATGTATTAAATATCTGTGAAGGTACCCTGTTCTTTTGGCATGTGCTGTTGACATCTTTGTCTTTAATGTGCACTGCTCTGTCTTTCCAGCATTGTGCTGCCGATATTTGAGGCCTCAGAAGCATTCGGCCTTCCCATGTACACTGCTTCAGTGACATGCTTGCTTAGTGCTCCTTCCAGGCTCTGCATATTTATGGCAGTTCTTTTCTGACTGTGCCACTTACTAGTTGCATGACCTTGACCAAAATGAGGTTGATGATAGGTTTGTTATAAAAAATATTTTTTATTATTACAGGTATTAGTGTTATAGATGAAGAAGAATTTTAACATTTTGTAGTTAAAGAGCGCTTATGGTCCCAACATCAGCGCATCCCCATCTCCCCGCCAGGCAGATACATCAGCACTGACCCTTGTACCTGGAAAAGATTGGGCTCCTTACTTGGGAGACAGAAGCCATGGATTTGTAACCTACAGGTGGAGGGCAAGTGCCTTATAATCTCGGCCAATAACTGTTTGTTTTGATGACTTCTCCAGGGTTGTGAAGATTCAATAAGAATAATTACTGTAAACTGGGCATATGAAATACTCAGTAGTGTTGGCTGGTGGTATGATACTTAGGTCTAGTGCATATCCTGTCTAGCTCTACAAAAGGATCTGTTTTGGTATACTTTGTCTACAATGTGAGTTTGTAGCTTTTTGCTCTAGGAAATTGGTTACCCATTCATTGTTAAGTGCAGTTCAGGAAATGTTACAAAGAAGAAAATGCCCTCCTTCCCTCCAAACCGCTAGGGTGGAGCCTGCCTTTGAACCTTTTCACCTCTACAAATTACTTCCCTGCTCTACTCTGAGCTTCCACTTGCTCATCTTTAAAATCGAGGAGGTAACGGTGTTGCTATAGTTGGGATGTTTGTCACCCAGTGTTCCCTTATTATCCTTTTAATGTCTGTGGTGATATCTCCTCTTTCAGTTTTGATAGTGGTAATTTGTGTCCTTCCTCCCTCCCTCTCTTTCTTTTTTTCTTTCTTGTGAATCTGTCTAGAAGTTTATTCATTTTATTGATCTTTTTGAAGAACAGCTTTCATTTTATTGATATTTTCTATTTTCCTGTTTTCAACTTCACTGCTTTCTACTCTTGTATTTATTATAAACTTTCTTCTTGATTTGGGCTTATTTTGTTTTTCTTTTTAGTTTCGTAAGATGGATCTTTGATTGTTGATTTGAGACCTTTCTTTTCTAATATAAGTATTAAAGCTACAAATTTCCCTCTAACAACTGGTTTAGCTTCATCCTATAAATTTTGATGTGTTGTATTTTCACTTTTTTTCAGTTCAAACTATTTTCTAATTTCTCATGTTACTTTTTCTTTGACCCAAGGATGATTTATAAATGTGTTTTTAATTTACATGTATTTAGAGATTTTCCTGTTACCTTTTTTGTTATCGACTCCTAGTTTATTTCCATTATAGTCAGAGACTACTTTGTATGACTTCAATTCTTTTGAATTTGTTAAGGATTGTCATAAAATCTAGGATATGCTGTTTCGGTGACTGTTCCAAATGTACTGAAAACCATATATATTCTGTTGTGGGGTTGAGAGTTCTAGGAATACCAATTAAATTTAATTTACTGATGGTATTATTAAGTTCTTTTACATATCCTTCTGATTTTTTTGTCTACTTGTTTTATCCCCTATTGAGAGAAAATGGTTGACGTCTTCAACTGTAGTTGTGGATTTGTCCATTTTTTTTAGTTCTACAAGTTTTTGCTTGGTATATTTTGAAGTTCTGCTGTTAGGCATGTACACATTTATTAAGAAGAAATATTAGTATGTCTTTTTATTGAATTGACCCCTTTACCATTATGTCACATACCTCCTTATTACTGGTAATTTTCCTTTTTCTGAGGTGGACTTTTATAGTTATATAGACACTCTGACTTTATTTTGATGTGTGATTTTTATATTTTCTTCTATCTTTTTATTTTTTAATCAACCTATATATTATATTGAAAGTGAGTTCTTTTAGAAACCGAATAGTTTGGTCTTTTTAAAAAAATATGTTTTGATAATTGCTTTCTTTTAATTAGCTTTCTAAGACCATTGACATTTAATGTTGTTATTAATATGTTTGCTTTTAGGTCTGTCATCTTACTGATTTCTCTTTGTTCCTTCTTTTTCCTCTTCCCAGCATTCACTTGAATATTTTTTATTTCATTTTAATTTGTCTGTGTTTCTATAGGTTTTTTTAAATTGTTTATCTTGGGATTACTGTATATACATCTAATTTAGAGTTTATACTTAGAATTAAATGTTACTACTTCATGTTTTAATATCCCCCATTTGTATTGAAATTGTCATATGTATTAGTATAGTGAAAATCTCTCCAAACCATGTAATTTTGCTTTCAACTATCATACATATTTTAAAGAACTTAAGAGAGAAAAATTATATTTAGCCACATATTTACCATTTTTATTGTGCTTCCTTTGTTCATGAAGTTCTGAATTTTCCTCTGGTATTATTTCTTACTTTCTTTTATTTTATAAGAGATCTGTTGGTGACAGATTCTCTTAGTTTTTTTTTCATCTGAGACTGTCTTTATTTCACCTTCATTTCTGAAGGATATTTCACTGGATCTGGAATTCTTAGTCGATAGTACTTTTCTTTCAGTATCTCAAAAATACAGTTTCACTGCCTTCTGACTTCCGAGGTATTTGATGAGAAATGCATAATCATTGAAATTTATTGTTCCCTGTATTGTAATGTTTCAGTTTTCTTTGGCTGCTTTGAACAATTTTTATCTTTGGTTTACAGCAGTTTTGTTACGATGTACCTGCATGTAGATTTTTCTTTGGGGTTCTTACCTTCTTAATCAGTAAATTTGTATCTTTTACCAAATTTGTGAAGCTTTTAGCAGTTAGTTTTTCCAACTTTTTTGTTTTCTTTTTTCCTGCAGCCACTTTTTCTCCCCTTCTTCTGATACTCTAATGACATGAAGTATTAGATTTTGGTATTGTTACACAGGTCCCTCTGTCTCCGTTTATTTTTTTAGCCCCTCAGTCTTTTTTCTTTCTGTTGTTCTGATTGGATATTTTTCACCTTAAAATCTTCAATGATGCTTTTTCCTGTCATCTCCATTCTGCAATTGAACATTTTCAGTAATTTGGGGTGTGTGTGTGCTATATTCTCTTTGATTCTTTTTTATATTATCTGTGTCTTTGCTGAGACATTTTATCTTTCCATTTCTTTTCAACAGTGTTCAGTCTTATTTCTTAGAGTTATTTAGTCTAAGGTTGTCTCAGGTTTGTCATCTGTTGTCTTT
The DNA here is from genome assembly GCA_008086735.1 of Cheirogaleus medius. Classification (NCBI taxonomy): domain Eukaryota; kingdom Metazoa; phylum Chordata; class Mammalia; order Primates; family Cheirogaleidae; genus Cheirogaleus; species Cheirogaleus medius. The sequence goes on from VBSM01001124.1 coordinate 72,060,534, forward strand.
CTACTTTACCTTTTTGCAAGTGATTGGGATTTCTCCAATTCTTTGTGTGTCAAATAATTTTGAAACATACTTTGAATATTGTTTTATGAGACTCTTGATTTTGTTTAATTCCAAAGGAGCATGTTGATTTTTTGCATGTTTATTTTAGCGGGCCGTTTTGTTCTCGTTAAGTTCAGGCTGCAAGCTGCAAGGTACCTTCTATTAGCTGTTGTTCTGTTTTCAAAGTGTTTACAATGCTATTTGCATTGGTTCTATTTTTATACTAGCCTAAAACTTGAGTATTTCTACCCCATAGCTCAGATCTCAAAGACTTTGGTATGCTTTTCGGGTTAGAACCATGCATTGCAGCTCAGGGTGGGTCTGGGAGTTTTTATGTAAGTTTATGAAATTGCTTTCTTGAGCTCCCTTTTTTCTGTGTTCTCCCTGTCACACTGTGGCTGCTCTTAGCCCCTCATCCCCCTGCTGTTTTGGGTAGAAAGCTGGGGTTTAATATCACTGCTATTCTTTCTTTCTGTGACTCCTGCTTTTTCTGTCCTCAGTGCCAAGTGGTGGGAAGATAGATTTTTTTTTTAAAAGGTTGTAGAGATTTTCTTCATGTTCTTGGGATCATAGTTCTCTAGTCAAATAAAGAGATGTACTCCTTCAAATTTTTAAACTACTTTCTGGACACAGCTGCAATTACTGTCACTGTCTGGGGCTTGCCTGATAGCTGAGGCATGAGAGAAAGGGTCCACAAACAAATCCAGGAGACTTTCCCAGCCCTCCTCAGCCCTTTGTTTTTCTCAGACCCTTTTCTCTGGTCTCTTGTCTGCTCCTCAGACCAGAAAGAGAAGTCTTTTCTTGACTCTTTTTTCGTTCATAACATATGCAGAGTTCTGGATTTGGGGCTGGATTTAAGTGCAGGCTAAGACAAACTGAAGGAAAATAAAAAAATCAGGGAACTCATCACTGGATTGATTTTATTTTGATTTCTGGTTTGCTTCTCTAATTTGCCTGCTACCATATACCTTCAGAGCCCTCAGATGGCTGCCTCATGTGTTCTGTCCAGGTTTTGGTTGCATATATGAGAAACACCAGTAGAATGTGCTTAACTCCACTTTAACAGGAACCAGAATCACAACCTTCTTTTGTCCTGGTTCAGGGCGCAAGCTCCAACATACTTTCTGTTGGCTGTTCAAAATTTTAAATTTTGAACTTTTCTCAATTTTTAAAAATGTCATTGTAAATGGTATTTTAATTATTTTATAGGTAAGTTTACTTAATGGTTTTTCATATTATGAAATTGATTTCTACTTTTTCTTATAAATAACACTGTAATGAAATTCTTTGTGCATAAAAAGTTAACTCCAATTCAGATGATTTCTTTAGAATATTATATTCCCTTTGTTTTTATAATTATAAAGCACAATATCAAATAATAAGCATTAAATATATCTTATGTATTAGGCACTACGATTAGTGCATTATTCCATGTAATTCTCATAACTCAATGAAGTAAATACTTCCACACCTATGTATATTAATCCTTGGTTGTTCAAGAGTTTTTGTCTACAAGGTTTTTTGTCCAAGTGACTAATAAGTTGGCATTTCAAAACTGAAGAATGAATTGTATTTTTCTCAAATATGTCATAAAATATGTTCAAGTTTGTTTCTTTTTGATAGAAACATTTCATGTAAATACTTTATTCTCCTTAGCAGCAACTTTGATCACAATGGTGAATAAATTTAATATAAAATTATCTTCTTGAATGTCATCACAACTAGAAATAAAGTTCATTTATTCTTGCTTATGATACTTTTTACCTATTATTAGCTTAAAATATGAAGTAAAAATGTTTTGAAGATCTGAAGAATGTGTAAGTAATACACTTGTTTTTTATAAAATACCTACATAGGTCTCTAACCTGTGAATAGGTTATAAGTTAGGATTAGCGAACTTTAGTTTGTAAGCAAAATCTGTTTTTATAAGGCATGGAAGCTAAGAATGGTTGAAAAAAAATAAAAGGTTAATATTTTTTAACATGTTAAAAATTACATGTTAAAAAGTGCATGTTAAAATTACATGAACTTCAGATTTCAGTGTCTATAAGTAAAGTTTTGTTGGAACACAGCCACATTCGTTTACCCGTTGTCTGTGGTTTCACTGTAGCTTTCCTCTACAGCAACAGAATTGAATAGTTGTGACAGAGACTTATGACTCACGAAGTCTAAGATATTTACTGTATGACCATTTTACAGAAAGTTTTCTAAATCCTGTTATAAATCAAATCATTATTGGGAATTTGCTATGTTTTTCAATATAAGTCATAGTGTTAAAGGTGTAAGTCACCATGGGCCTTTGAGTCAGACATATCTTGATGTGTATCGCTGTCACTCATTATGTGAGCCATAAATGAGATCTTGAAACCAAAATATGTTGGTTATAGTAAATATTCAGTAAATGTTAATCATCTTCCCTGCTTTCCCTTAGTTTCTAAACTGACTGGTAGATGTCTATTTGACCCAGGAGTGTAAATGAACTAGTCATGTACCACATAATGACGTTTCTGTCAGTGACTAACTGCATATAGGGTGGTGATCCCATGAAATTATAACAGAGTTGTAAAATTCTATCACTCAGTGACATCCCGACCCTGTGTTGGCCTAGACTAATGTGTGTTTTTATCTTAGTTTTTAACACAAAAGTTTAAAAAGGAAAAAAAAAATAGATAGAAAACTGGTAGAATAAGAAAGGAAGTATTTTTGTATAGTTGTACAATGTGTGTGTTTTAAGCTAAGTGTTACTCTAAAAGAGTTAGAAAGTTAATAAAAAAGCTTAAAAAGTAAAAAAGTCATAGTAAGCTAAGGTTAGTTAACTTATTGTTTAAGAAAGAAAAATATTTGTTAATAAATTTGGTGTAGCCTAAGTGTGCAGTGTTTCTGAAGTCTATAGTAGTGTACAGTAATGTCCTGGGCCTTTATGTTCACTCACTACTCACTGTGTTATAGTTGCCTAAAGTATTCAGTATAGTAACATGTACAGGTTTGTGGCCTAGCAGCAATAGGCTATACCATATAACCTAGGAGTATAGTAGACTGTACCATTTAAGTTTGTGTAAGTACACTCTAATGTTTGCACAGTGATGAAATCAAATTTCTCAGAATGTATCCCCATCATTAAGCCATGCTTAACTATATGTTACCAGTTTGGATTTTACCTTGACTCCCCTTCCTCTCTTGTGGCTTGGGGAAGAAAATTCTTGGTTTCACAGTATCCTACAAATGAGAAGTAAATTTGTTCAGCTTAAGAGCAGATCCTCTTTTTTCTCCTGCGTACGTACTTCTTATCTGGCAGGTAGAAGCTCCTGTCATTCCTGTCTTAATAGTTTCAGAGGCACTTTTATAGGCTGCCTATGTGTATTAAAGGTTAGAATCAGTTTTTGTCCTCAAGTTTAAAATTTAGAAGGGAACATAGTATGGACAGTTGGTAATCAATATCTGTATCTTCAGGGTGAATATATAATAATACCTTTTCAGGTAAAAGTTATAAATTAAAAGAATACTATGGCATAAAAAAACAAACTGAAAGTTTCTCTTTTTGTTTTGACCAAATCTTTCTTTGTTTCTGAAAACCAATTTGTAATTTTTTATAAAGAGATTAGACAAGTCTTAGAAAATACAGAACAGAGGATAACAGTTGAATATGGAGTCAGTGGGCAACATACTGTTAAAATTCAACTGTTATCCTCTGTTCCTAGCCAGATGAACCCGCTCTGTGGGATGAATTTCCACTCTGTATTGGGTACTTGATTCATAAATTGATAATGCATTTAACTCAGGAACCAGTAATTTTGTATTGCCATTATTTTCATAAACATTTCTTGATAGTCAGAAATACAGATGTATTTTTCTTTGTTAGAGATTTCGGTGTCCATTTCTTTGTGTTGCCAAAGATGTGAATTCTGCCTTAGTTCATACTTTTTTCTTTTCTACTCGCTTAATTTTAGTAATGCTTTTTCTGTGCTGACGCTTTATCATTTGTACTGATGGTATTGCTTCCCTCTGCCTCATTTCTCTGGATAGATTGTGAGCTCTTGGAGTCTGGGTTTTTGTTTGTGTATATCTGTGTCTGTCTCACTTTTGTTTGGAGGAAGATTGCTGGAAAGATATGCTATCTGCAGTCATATTTTATATCCGTAGATAATTGTGATGGGTCTGTTTTTGTATGCATGGTCCCTTACTTCTCCAACCACTGTTAGGTACCTAGGGAGAATTCTTTAGGTTTTAGGAAAAAACAAAACATTCCCCTCTCCAAAAAAAAAATAAGAGAGAGAGTTGGAGAAAATGAACTGGAATTCATACATTCAGTTAACCAAACTTTACTCCATTTAGGTAACTAATTAGTGCTGGGAAAGAGTAAACATTTCCTGTGTGCGTGTGTACATTTCATTTTAAACTTAAGACATAAGAAAATTGTTTTGGTTTATGAAGCTAAGGACTATATAGCCCCAGGAAGTAAGGGGCAGTGGTTGTCTTGGTTGAAGAACCAGGGGAGAGTTGATGTGGTTGTATCAGTGGATTAGTGCAGTAGTGCTCAGCATGAAGCTTCCTGGGACTCTCACAAGGTGGTCAAAACAGTACTTTTTAAGAAGACAATGTTGTTTTAGCCCTTTTCACTGTGTTATAACTTTTTTACTTATAATACAAAAGCATGGTAGGTAAAACTGGCCTCTTAGCCAGAAATCAAGGCAGTGGCACCAAACAGTATTGGTAATAATTTTCTTTTTCACTGCCTGGTGCTGACAGGTTTTTTGTGTGTTTGTTTGTTTATATTTTTGTTTTTTAAATGTAGTTTTAGAATGTCCTTGGAGCAATAGAAATTATTAATGTTATTGAATGTCACTCTCTGAGTACTTTTTAAAAAAAATATTCTTTATGACAAAAAGGGAAGTCTATATACATTACTTCTTGTGGATACCATATTAGTTGTATCAAGGAAAGTATCAAATAGAATATTGATAATTATTTGTCAAAAGCAAGGGATTCCTTTGATACAGTAATATGAGATAATGGATATGAAAGCACTTTGAGTAGTAAATTATGCTGATCAGGTATATAGGATTATTGACACTAGATATATGGGTTATAGTACTTAGCTCCACTTTATATTTTTTCAGCTGAAATTTTTGTATCTTAAAGCAAAATGCATTTTACATTTACTTTATGACAGTAATTCAAATACTTGTATATCTGTGGAATTGATCTACTTAGAGAAAGCTTTATCTCTGGAGAAAAGAGGAAAGATGTAGCAAAGAAAATGGGAAGCAGAATGGGAATATTGAGATCTTTGTTTTACTTTAAGTTAATTATTTTGTATATGGTAAGGATCAATATTGATTGATGGCCTGACATTGTAGCTCATGCCTGTAATCCCAGCACTTCAAGGAGGCTGGAGTGAGAGGATTGCTTGAGGCCAGCAGTTCAAGGCCAGCAGTTCAAGACCAGCCTAGGCAATATAGCGAGACCCTATCTCTACAACAAAATAAGACAAATCAGTTGAGCGTGGCAGTGTGCACCTGTAGTTCAAGCTGTTCAGGAGGCTGAGGCAGGAAGATTGCTTGAGCCCTGGAGTTCCAGGCTGCAGTGAGCTATGATTATGCCACTGCACTCCAGTCTGGGCGACAGAGAGAGATCCTGTCTTTAAAAAACAAAAAAGAAAAATTCATTGGTTTAAATACTATATCTAATTGTTCTAGCACCATTAGTTGAAATGACTATTCTTTCTCCACTGAATAGCCTTTGACCTTTGTTAAAGATCAATTGACCATATATGTGTGGGTTTAGTTCTGGGCACTGTTCTGTTGCTCTATATGTCTTTCCTTAGCCAGTACCACATTATATTGATTGACTGGAGCTTCCTTGGTAAATTCTTGAAATCAGGTGGTGTGAGTCCTTCAACTTTGTTCTTTTTTTTTTTTCTTTCGCTATTTTATTCTTTGTTCATATATGCTAGGTGATTTTGCCACTTGCATATGAGTTTTAGAATCAGCTTACCAATTTCTGCCAAAAAAGTCTACTGTGCCTCTGATAGGGATTGTATTAAATTTATAAAACTATTTTGGGAGAATTGACATGTTCTTTCTAATATAAGCATTGAATGCTTTGTATCAGTGCAAGATCCTGAGCAAGCTGGTTTCCTGTTCTTCCTCCAGTGACAGATAAGTTTTTGCCTAGTGTCAGTGTGTAGAGGGTAGGTTTTTTATCTTTCACAGTGAGTTCAGGGGAGTGTCTTCTTACCTCCCACACCACTGTCTTCTCACTCAGGTGACTTATGGCTTTGTCTCTAACCCTTTGGGTGGAACCAAGGCAAGTGGAGGAAGGCACACATTGTTAGGGTTAATTATCTTGCTCCAGTGGCAGATGGTTTTTTGCTTTGCTAGAGAGGGTCTGTTATGCAAGCAGGGTTTTTAATCTGTCTCCCAGTGGCATCTTACTTTTACCACCTAAAGGAGCTCTCTTTTGTCTCCTGCTCCTGCCCTAGTGTTGCTTGTGAACATTCAAGTGGAGACATGTGGAAAATAGTTGGAGAGTGGATGTGTTCTAGGCATTTTAACTCCGATGTTAGCCCATGTTCAGCCTTGGAGAATTTATTAAAATGTCATTTTTCTTCCTTTTTTTTTTGAGATAGAGTCTTGCTCTGTCTCTAGTACTAGAGTGCAGTGGCATCATCATAGCTCACTGCAACCTCAAACTCCTAGGCTCAGGTGATTCTCCTGCCTCAGCCTCCCAGGTAGCTGGGACTACAGGTGTATAGCACTATGCCTGGCTAATTTTTCTTTTTTTGGTAGAGACAGGTTTCATTCTTGCTCAGGATGGTCTCGAACTCCTGGCCTCAAGCAATCCTCCTGCCTAAGCCACCCACAGTGCTAGGATTATAGGAGTGAACCCTGACACCCGGCCTCTGCTTTCTATTATGGTTGCCACTTGTGTGCTTTGCCAAAGGTGAAACATTTCTTGGGTCTCTTCTCTCTTTGAACGGGCTTTAGAATTCAATTCACCTGTTTTTGTGACTCAGTTTTCTGAGGAACTCAATTATTTTGTAGATTATCCAACTTTTTGTCTTTATTAAAGAACAAGCGGTGTTCTCTTGCTGCTTTCTAAATCCTAAGTAGGAGTTGAACCTCAGCCTGCCAGGCTTTTAAATGTAAGCAGTTAATTACCTCTAGGACTCCAAGGAATAGCTGAATTAGAGGTAGAGGAAGTATATCATGATAAGATGCCATTTTATCAGTCAGAACATTGTATCATTCAGAAAGGTGATATTGCCTCCCTGCTAAACTTGTGCCAATAGATAGCACTTTTACTTTCTTTTCACTGTAGTGTTTATTGGTCCTTTGTGACTTCATATTTCTTTTACCATATATCATGATTTTTTTCTTTACACATTTGTTTATTCTACCAAAATCTGAATTCTCTAAGGTCAGGGGCTGGTTTTAATCATTGTTTCCCTAGCTGTAGTACAGTCCAGGGTATGTGGGCGATCACTGTAGACAGATGGATAGATAACTGACGGAGTGAGTAATTAGAGGAGAGTGGTATGTGAGAAGCTGATTTTTAGCCTCTAGGGAGGTGATTAGAGAATTTGGGGAATGAATCTCTGAGATATGGAAGTAGGTTACTTGTATTTTAAGTGTAGATGTGTGGTATTTTTAATATTTTAGGAAGTATAGTTTAAGCAAGTAAATATTCCTTTTGAAATGTAAATATGTGCTATAGAGAAATGTGTCCCTTTCTAGGGAAATAAAAGTAGATTCTGCAGATGAGGTAAGGGCCAAGTTGGGGAGACAGCTGGCATTGAACCCTTGAGCTGATGGTCACATTTAACTGCGGATATATAGATATGAGGACGTGAATGTAGTATTAGAGAGTAGAAGTAGGTAGGATTTTTGTAGAGAAATGAATAGGTCATGCAAAGAAAAGAAAAAGAAAAAATGAAAGAAAAGAGCCCAGCAAGAAAATAGATCAATAAATTGAAGAAAACTCTTTAGAAGCATTTTTCAAAACAAGTACTGGCGTTTGGGGAAAAAAAATACACAAGGTTGAACCTAGGGGAGGCTGGTTAATACTGAGGCAAGTGACTGCCTTGGCAATTCCTTAACTTAAATCCACATACCCTGATACATATTTTATCTATTGCTGTGTGATAAACTACCCTAAACCTTTGAAAGTGGTTTAAAATAGTATGGTTAACTCGCATAGTTCTGTGGGTTGGCTGGGCTTGGCTAGATGGTTCTCACCTGGAGTCTCTCTCACATAGGACAGTGAGAGAACAGCTGGGGCTGCAGTCATCAGAAGGCCCTACTTGGATGGCTCATCCCATGACTTCCAGGTGGCTGGTGGTCAGTGACTGGAGACTCATTTGGAAGCTTAGCTGTATTTCTTGGCCAGCTATCCTGCCTGTAGCAGCCTCATCATGTCTTGGGCTTCTTGGAGCACAGGGTCAGGATTCTCCAAAGGACTGTCCCAAGTGTGAACAATTCCAGAGGCTTGGACAGGAAGTCTGAGAGTGCTACTTCTGCCACATTCTGTTGGTTAAGTCAATCACTAAAGTAGCCCAGATTAAAAGGGAAGTGAATTAAACACCATCTCTTCTTAGGAGGAGTAGCAGAGAAAATTGTAACCATCATTATTATTTGAACTGTAATGAGCACAAACAAGTTTTCATTATTTTACAAAGCAAACTGGGCTTTAGAGAACAGTGGTATTTTCCAGTTTGGATATTCCCAGTTCACTCCCAGACTTGGCTCAGAGTGCCAGTTAGGGGCTACAGAAAATCAACTATACTGTCAACAGTGGATCTGCCAGAAATGCTACCTAGGTCAAAAAGATAGGTTTAAGAGAGGGTTTCTGAAAAGAAGATACTGTCTCATGACCTCAGCAGCCCTTTTTCTCTTCTTCATTACCACATTTTAATGGCTGTTTCCAAGGCTTTTAGGGTTTGTAAATGTTTCCTTTTTACACGAATTCAGCCTTATTACCTTTTAACACAATCATCTTTTGCAATCTATTATTAATAGGAAGCAACATACCTGAAAGCTCTTTTCTTGGGTGTCAAAGGGGAGTCATAGGCACAACTCGTAAGGTTATTAGGACAAATAAAGTGATATATCAAAAGAAATTGATAATATGTTTTAATATAAATGTCTCTGAAACAGCAGGCATTGTCTGCTATATGTCAAGCACTGTGCTTAGTAGGTGTTCTTTATACACTGAATTTATTTAAGTTTTTCAATGACCATGGAAAGTAAGCATTTTCTCCCCTTTTATAAAGGAGTGTTAACCAAGTGAATAAGTTACTTATCTGAGGTCATAGAGCTAGAAATTGGATATTATTTTTGTATTATTCCCTCTAGCTTCTCAAAAATATATTATTATTCTGTTAGTAATTGGGTCAATATCAGATGATTACATGTGATGGTAAAATAGGAAACAGTGCTGCCCTTTTGCACCTTATCACTCTGGCATGATTGTAACTTCCATCCTTTTCTTTATGCTGCCCTGTGGACCTAGGTTTGTGGTTTGATTCTTATGCTAATGCGTTCACTTAAGGATATTGCTTACTACAACCTACAAGTGAGTTTTGGTGCCTATTCTAGTGGTCAGGCACCTGATTGTATAGGAAAAAGAGGTGGAAGATGGTAAAAAGCATAGGATATTGCAGTTGTGGTTGGGAAAGGTAGATACTTTCAGTGTCCTTTTTCTTGGGAGGTGAGTGTCACTTTGACATGCATACATGAAGTGTACTGACAGTATTATTCAGCAATATGTATATGTACTGGCTGTCAGGCATTAGTTATATTTATTTTCTCTTTTAGTTCTCTTTAAGTTCCTAATAAGCATTATTATCTACATTTTGCCAATAAAGAAATGGAAATCTCAGAAATAACTAATTTGGCCAAAGTCATGCAGCTGCTAAGTGATGGAGCTATAATTTAAATTCACTTCTGCCTATTCTTGAATCAGTCTTTCTACTAATCCACCTTAGTGCTATTAAAATTAGTGCTAATTAAATTAGTGCAAATAAACTTGGATGTATATGTATGGTGTTCCTTTACCTATAGAAAATGCAAATGCAGCTCTTCCCTTGCCTGGAACTTGATCTTTCAATATAATTTCCCATTTTTGGAGATATAAAATCTTAGATGCAGGATATAGTCAGCAGGTCATATTTTTGTTATGGCATGTTATCTGCATATCTTAGTTCTTTCATTGTATTCTTTATTAATTTTTACTCTAGAAACAGATCAGAGTGATTCAAACTCATTTATCTTATTTACTTTATCTTCCTGAGTTTTTAAGCTTTCCAGGAGGCAGGAGATTTGCTCTGGTTTTTATTTGATCAAAGAGACTTTATATTAGCTGGCAATGAAATATGTTTTTAAAATTTCATTTTTCTTTTATCTGGTCCGTGCTAGAGTTCTTTCCCCTTTCTATAACCACAACATTAAAATGAAATAGAAAAATAACTTTTTTTTTACATTTAAAATGAAGTTTACAGTTGTTAGTCCTGTCATGGATTTAAAACTATATAATGACTACAATTACCTTCAGGATTTTTCTAATAGAAAATCATGTTCTCAAATTTAATGTTCTGCATCTTGTGACTTAATCGAAGAAAGCATATCGCTGACCCCCAAAAATCACTGCAGCTGCTGATAGACTTAGCCCTAAAAACACAGAAATAAGGATTTCAAGAAGAAATGAAAGTTCAGTACAGTGGCCAGTTAGGGAAAATTCAGTTCATTGCAAAGTGCTATAAGCAGGAGCTGGTAGTTTGGTTACAGGTTTTTTGCTTTTTAATAAAGGGGTTAGAAGTAATAGTAGAATACTTACTATATAATATATGGACGATACTGTGCTTCATATTGTGCCTATTGAAGTCTTTTGTTTCCAAAGATTAGAAACTAACTTTGGCTAAACAACAAACCTTGAATTTATCAGAGGATTTGAGGAGATCATAGGGGTGATGAAAGATAATGGAAGTAGGTTTTGAAATGGGTAGGAACAAAGGCGACTCTGAGGAGGAATTGTCTCAAAAGGAAGCAGAAGTCCACCTTACTCTTCTGAGAAGGCAATTAGTTCTTAAGTATAGGCCTTGGCTGGGCTAGGGTAGGGAGCTCAGAAAGTATTTCCTAGAAGAAACGAAAAACAAAGCTCAGAAAACTTGTGGTTTAGTTAAGGTCATTTAACTAGTTCATAGCAGAAACCAAAAAGGAACTGAAATCTTAAATTGTTTAAGATTCCTTTATTTATTCACTTATTCATTCAATACTTGCTACACTCAAGGCACTATGCTGAGTCCTGGAATTTAGCCATGAGTAAGACAGATCTAAACAATTTGTGGTGAATGCTACATAGTAGGGTGAATGCTTTTGAAAGATTGAGTAAAATTATTAGGAATTAGTGGAAATTTATATTTAGTATATCATGCTTGAGTTAAATATGCTCACTGAAGAATGTGGTAACCATTGCTATAGCTAAAAACATGGACCTTAGATACAGAATCAGTACCTGCTTGTTCCACTTACTAACTTGCTAGGAAATAAAAGACCCTCTTGCATTTGTCCTACTCCTCGAAGGTTAATTACAACAGTATATTTAAAAGTGCCTAAAATACCTTTGTCTGTTGGTCGTAGGCTTTCAGTCAATGCTGGTTCCCATCTCCTCCTGTCCTTAAACTATATCCAGTATATTTTATGACTGAACAGACATTTAATTTATTTTAAAAAGAAAAAAAAAAAGAAACAAAACTAGCTGAATTCTGAGCTCTTTTTCTCTTTATTCTGTTAACATTTTCCTTCTTAGCATAGGGCCTTTGAACAAACTGGTGGATGACTCAGGAGCATACATAAAGGTGTGATGCTTTGGCATTCAGACTTTTAAAAGCCCACATAAAATACCAGTCATGATGTGGTTCTTGTTTTAGGTAAAGTTTTTTCTTTAGCATGTTTTTTTCTATGAATTGTAAAAATCGTTTCCTAGAGAATCAAATGTAGCTATTGACAAGCAGGAAATATAAAAGGTCAAATAATACTTAAGAGATCTGAATGCATTTGAAGGAAATAGAAATGAATTCAACAGATTTGAGCTGAAAGTAAGATTAAAGGAAAAGAAATATAAGGTCGTACTTTTATGCCTGCTCTTCAGTAAGTTTTATAACTCTTTTTCCAGTTGTCCAAAAATGTAGCTTATCAATATTTTTTTTTACCTGTGTTGAAAAGTTAGAGTGTATTGATGTTTTTGTTGTTCTTTCATAGATACCATATAATGGAATTTTCTTTAATATCTTATTTTTAATCTCAGAGTAGGTTTATTCTTATAAAGTGACCCTGTAATCACAAGAAGACATTTTGAGGGTATTCTCACTTTTTGCAGTCTTCAGCCCGTGACCTTAGATTTAACATTAAAAATAATGTATGAATTTTTTCACTGAAATTCACACCAGCACATATTGCACTTTTTGCATGAATTGTTGAAGCGTTTTAATTTGCTTCACTCCTCTGATGTAGTTACAAGGGTCTGTAGAGGGTCTTAAAGGCACATTTAAAAAAAATACATTTTCTTATTCCTGTACAATCTTTTTGTGACATCTTTGTTTATTAAAGTAGTTTAACACACATAGCATTGGACACTAAATCGTCAGTTAGGACACTCATAGGGCATTCCAGTTAGATGCAGTTTTCTCTCTTTCTGAGTCATGAATTTTTTTCCTGCTACTGCCCTATACAAATGTCTTTTTAACTTCCCAATTCTGCCATAAAGAAACTTAGCATAGCTTTAAAAGTCCTTCCCAGTCTGTCTGCCTTTTTTCAGCTTTATCACCAGATACTCCACCCTTGTACCTTATGCTTTAGTCACATTCTGCTGTTCTGTATTCTTTGAAAACATTACCATGGATATGTCTCCAAAGTTTTGTTCGTTCTGTGTGTTCTCTGTGCCTGGGACCCCTCCTCCACATATGCAGGTCCATATGCTTAGGTTCAGTAAAATACTACTCATTTAGAAGTTTCCCTTGATTTTTTGACCTAGAAGTGTTCTTACTGCCTCCTATAAATTTTGTAATATTTCATTTGTACTTTTCTTAAAGTACTTAAAATTTATGCTTTGCATTGTGAGTATTCACATGTAGTTTTACTAAACTATATATTTCTTATGAGTAGGGTTAACATCATATAGTAACATAACTACCATCTATTAAGCTCAGGACTGCCTGTCTCCAAAGTGCGGGTGTGCTTTTTCCATTCTGTCCGGCTGCTGTGCAGAATCATTCTGAATTAGGGAGCATCAATAGTATGTTGTGGGCACTCAGTAACTTCTTGTTGAATGAAAGAATAAATGTCTGAATTCCAGTGGCATCTCTTTCTTTTGATCACATGTCTTTTTCACTTTCTTTGTGGTTTTTAGCTGTATTAAAGTTGTGTTCTGTGGTAGTCTCTAGCCATGTAGGCAATTTAAATTTAATCAAAATGAAATAAAACTAAAAATTCAGTTCTTTGGTCACACAAGCCACATTTCAAGTCTCAAGAACTACATGTGGCTAGTGACTTTATATTGGACTGTGTGGACAAAGAACATTTCTATCATCACAGAAGGTTCTTTTGGAAGCACTGGCCTAGATGGTTTCAGTTGCCATCTGGGAAATCCCTGAGTACCTGTGGTACTACTGTGTGTGTTTTTAGGATGGGGATAACATAGTAGACAGTGTTATATGGAAATATGCCCATATATGCTGTAATAAAATACTTTCTGTTTTGATATTTCCTTGTTAGATTATTCCAGAAGCAGAGTTTTCCATAGATCTTATGCATATGCACAGTTCTGTTAACTGCTTTAGGAAAACTTTGCTTTATCCAGCCTATCACCATCACTCTAAAGTGGAGGGAAGCAGACATGTTTTTCCTCTGAAGCTCTGAGCTTAAGAGAGCTGGCCAAGATACAAAAAGCAAAAGTGAGGCCTAACCCAGTAGCTCTGGTTCAGCTATATAGTAGTTGGAAAGGTTCCTTATAATGACACATCGTTCTATAACTTACTTCTACTTAGATGTGGCTTCCTGGATAGGAATTGCCTTGGGACCCTTGCTTTGGCCATGCTACTATTTGAGTAGCTCTTTAGGTTCTGAATTTTTTTTTTTTTTGATGTGGTCTTATTTAATTTTCTTCTCAACTCAGGGAGGTAATAGATGATCTTCATATTACGGATAATGAAACTGAGTTTCAGAGAAGATAAGCAACTCACCAAATAAAGAATTAGCAAAGGGTAAATTACAACAGAAGAATTCTAGAATCTTCAACTTCTTGTTAATTTTACCACTCCCATGCTCTTCTCAATGGTAGAACTGCCACAATTGATTGGTTTTCTGACTACAAGAGAATTTGGAATTACTATGACACTACCTTATTCCTTTTTTGTGATTATTATCTTCAATTCTAATTCTAATTATATTAATAATTTATATTTTGTACTAAATTTTTATTAGCTTTTTTATATATATACTTCTGCTCACATAAATGTGCAGAAATATGGGGTACAAGAGGTTAGAATTTGTTATGTGTGGTTTCTAGGCATGGCATTTTGTTAATCCTCATAATTCTAGAAGTATAGATGTCAGTATCCCTAATTTGTAGTCAAGGGGACTGAGCCCTCTGACTTGCTTGTGTGTGTGTGTGTGTATGTGTGTGTGTGTGTGTCAAACTGTAAATGCTGGTCTGTGATTTGAATCCATGTTTTTATTAGTTTTTATTATTTCAAGTGTTGTGAAATTAAGCTTCTCTTTCCATATTATCATTAATTTATACTCTCTTATTGCAAGTGTCAAAAAGCTAGACAGTTGTGCTTGTCTGGAGGCTGCAGGTTAATATGCTGTTCTGGGAGTGCCATAAACAAAAACAGGTGACAGAATAGCCCGGTTAAGCATTCACTTAGGGCTATTTTTGCATTTTCCTCTCAGCAGCTTAATTTTACATTCATCTTATGCTGTGTTTTGCCTTCATTTGTTCTCAAGTTTAAGATCATGGAATTTAAAGGACTTGGCTGGTTGTAGCATTTGTATGTAATACCTGTAATACAGTTTCTTTGTCAGAGACATAATTAACAATATGATTTGTACATCTACTGCCTTCTGGTATTCACAACACAGTTTGTAAACTTAATTAGTTCTTGGAATAGCAAATGTTTTGAAGATGATAAACACATTCCCTCTGAATAATGTGTTGAATGGTTATATATTCATAGACATTTACTCTATGCTACTCAAATTAGAATGCTGATAGGTATGCTTCTCAAGGTAAACATCACCTGCAGTTGCATATTCCCAGATTATATTGTCTTCCCGTGCTTTTCACAGGGGAAATCAGAAATTTAGCGCAGATAATTTAGCCTCCAGGAATATTCATTATGGTTTCCTTGTATAGAGAACATCTATGCTAATGTTATTATGTAGATGCCATTTTCTCCAACTCTGATGGTGATCATTATGATATACACTAGGGGTGGAGTGGGTAATAAACACACACACCACTGTAGCAGTATCAGTTATCCCCTGCTCTCAACTCTCCAGGACATAGTTGAGACTGAGGATCTAAGCAAGAAAGCACTCTCAGGAGCCAGAGAGATGCTGTACAGATATGCTGTATGCCCAGGAAAGCTTATCTGGCTTTTCCTCTAGAGCCTTATTACCATTGATAAATCACAGATCTAAAAAAGTTTAACTGTTGGTTTTCTAAGTGATATTGGACTAGAAGAATCAAATTAGAAGGGACTTGAAACTGGTCCCTGATGCCAAAAAGGTTGGGGACTGCTTTGCTAAAGTGATTGCTTAACTAAATAATGGTTAAAGCACACAATGAAAACAAAATTTCATTGACTGGCCTTGGAGTAGTTATTTATTTTTTTTACAAGATCCTTAGATGTTTTTAATATATAACTTGGTCTAGAATGTGAAGATGCATACCTAACTTGACAACATCCCATTCCCAGGGGGAATGTACACTGAAGAGAGAGCATCTGACTCCTAAGGCAGCTGATGTATAACATGTGACTGGAGAATGACCTAGTATGGATAACTTTCCCTGGCTTTAAGTTGACATGGGAAGACACTCCTCATTATCAATAATTCTGTAGATCTGTGCTGAGATATTTCATGTCCACAGAGGCTGTGACTATTAAAATGTAGGCAAATTGATTTTTCATCAATGTCATAATTTTGTGTCATGATTAAATTTGAGTGACAGGATGTATGTCTCTGCTTTAGTTATATTTTGCTTTTAAAAAGTGTTTTATGCCCGTTAGGCAGTTTTCAGGTGGCTTAGAAGAACATTGAGAATGAGGGAAATATGGTATTTTTAGGCATTGTATATGTTTTGTATTAACATTAAGCTGCTTTTTTTGCTTTTTTTTTGTTGTTGTTGTTGTTTTAAGCCACTTTCATTGTGTTAGCCTGTACAGTTTTGTTGATATGTCTTTTAAACAGCACCAGAATAGATGTGTTCTTTGGGATCTAGTTGTAATCCTTGATAATGCTATTTATCTTTAGAATTCTTTACATATAAGTGACCCCTTTTTATAATATCATATTCCAAAAAATGCTTTAAATTCTTAGGTTCTCCCCCCTTCCCCAATTTATTCTGTTTGCTTTGTAAATAGGGACCGATTATGAATCTGACCAAAAAATGTATGGCCATAGAATGATAAATCCTATTTTGAATATATTTTAAATATTCTGTCACTATATTATTGCACATCTAACTAATAGAAAATATTCATTTGTAGTCTTATTAGATATGAAAGTAATAGAGAGTAAAATGCTTGTATTATATGGTTGTTAAAGAATATCATTAGTACCGTCATATTTCTATCTCAAAGTGTGATAATGTCAGCAGGATAAATGAGAAAGACATTGAATCTTCACACAAAGGAAATGGGTTTTATAATGAGTGCAGTCTGAACAGAACTAATCTCTTTCTTGGATCATTACTTCACCTAATCATAAAACCTTTTTTAATTCAAATCCTTGCAGGGTTCTAATTGGTGACCTCTGAAGCCTGATAATTGTTTAAGGTAGCTGGTCTTTTGCAGTATACTTAATGATATTCACAATTAAAAGTGAGAAATGTGGTTTAACCCTAGGTGTAACTAAAAATGTAGATTTTCCTCTCTCAGTCTTTAATAGTTATTCCCCTCCTGTCCTCCCAATAGTTACTGACTTAAGTCCTTATTAACTTGAATTAACCCAGTGACTGGTTACTTTATTTACTTTGTGAGTTTACTGAATATTTATTTGATAAATGCATTGGGTTATATTAAGAATTATCCTCAGTCATTTAGAATACCCAAATGATTGGTTTGTTTGGGAAGACAGGAACTCCTTGCCTCTTTTTTCTGTTGTCTAGGTCTGCCTTTCCTGCCTTTTATTTTGAATGATTCAAGTAAAAGCTAAGCCAGTCTTTCCAGCCAGCTTCAGTAAATATTTATTTCAGAACTTTCCTTACTATCAGATGAAAATGGGTGAATGGAAGAGAAATTTGCTAGTATTCACCAATAGGACTGGTAAAACTATAGGTAAACTTGAGCCCCAATCATCTGTCCTCTTCACCACTGTGCCTAAGAGTATAGTGGAAATTAGTTTTCATGGTTGTACATTTATAATGTTTTTAATTTCCTCTGTTACTGCTATTATATTTCTTAGTAAATAGGAAACATTCAGTGAATAGAATTGACTGACTATCCCTATAAAATTATGTATATTTATTAGAGGCAAAATTTACTCTATTTTGTTTACTTGTTGCTTAGAAAGTTTCATTTTGTTTTGAAGCCAGTATTTTGTAGTGTGATATTTTGTGAAAGTAAACAAAAACTTTGAGAGACAATCATGGAATCAAATTTTAGCTTTGCCATTTATTAAGTATGAGAAAAGGGGGGTGATAATTCCTGTTCTAACACTCTGAGAAGTTATGAGGACTAAATGTATATAAAACATCTAGTATAATCTTTAAATAGTAATTACTCAACTTGTTAGATTCCTTCTGCCAGTTTTAGGGAACATCCATATCTAATTTCTATCCTTTGGTCTTTACTGTTTTTTAAAATTGTAATAAATCTTTCAAAATTTAAAAGTTTATATATTAAAGTGTTAGAATTTAGTATCCAAATCCAGTAACCTACTCATTTCTGAAGGCCTTTAAATTTCCCCTTGTTTAAGGGATAAATTTATGTTTGATTGAGGCATTGATTGACCATGTCTTATTTTTGTGTTTCTCTTTTCTGCCATAATGCCTTTTGCTTGCTGAGTAACTGCATATATGTAAGGTGCAGGGCACTGGAATTATTTGTTTTCAAAAAAATTTTACAAAATTTTAGTGATTCTGAATAGTGAATAGTGTTTGGAATTTTTTATTTATCTAGATTTCACAAATCATTCTTGAAATCTATTCTACGAGATAAGAACTATTAAAAGATAAACTTAGGTATATTAAAATTTTAATGAGTTTATGTGAGCAGACAGGGCTTTATAAATCTGGCATTGCCAGAGCTCAAGTAGTTCAGGGTTCCACCGAAGGGAGTGAGAGTAAAACTTTTATAAAGCATTTATGGAAGCAAGGCAAAGAAATTATTTGATTGGTTCCAATGGAAAGTCTCTAGTTAGAGGTTAGTTGGTGGTTTCTAGTTGATAAAGTCTCTAGTTGGAGGTTAGTTAGCTGTTTAAGTTTCCTTTTCCTAGGTTATGAGCATTCACTCTGAGTTGGGTTTCAGTTTGCTTCCATATGAACCCAAGGCTTTGGAGCCATCTCAGTCTAGTGGCCTCCCAGTTAATATTTAACAGTATAAATAGGCCATCAGAAGTCAGGAATTAAGTAAACAATAACAACCTATGTTTGCATTTCGTGTTGTAGTTTTCATAGTACGTTGGTAGACATTTCTTTTGATACTCGTAATAGTTTGATGAGTCTCCCCCAAAATGTAATAATAATCCAAAGCATTTTTTCTCACTCAAAATCAAGATCCCTCTAGTACAGTAATACCAAAAAAGTGTTGGGAGCAGGGACTTGAAAAGTCAATAAACTCAGCTTGGAATCCTAGATGTAGAGGCATAAAGGACAAGGGCTTGTAGTATTTTCCTTTGTAAGATTCACTCTCTGTGATAATGTCTTTATATGTCATTTGGGCTAGGGTACTGTACACAGATTTTGGAGGGGGCCAAGACTCATGGCATGCATGTAAAATGCATGTTCACAAGATACTTGGTGGCCACAAACAGGCTCACTCCAGGTGGTGAAGGAGAGGGAGAAATCAAAACTGATTGTCAGGTTTCTTATTTAGCAAATGGGTGAGGAAGATTCTGTGGCTAAGGTGTGGGACCTTAGTTAAGTTTGCTGGATGTTTTTAAGTGTTTCTTTCTGTGCAATGAAGCTTGTATCTACTTTGTAGCAGTGTTGCAAGGATTAATTACCTGGAAGATAGTCGTTAAATAAATTCCAGCTGCTGATATCATTGTTATATTATATTTTTGCTAATTATCCATGATGGGTAGAATTAATTTATTAATTACTTCCTCCTTCCCTCCTCCTCTTATTCTCCCTCCTTATTTTCTGCCTTTCTTCCTTGCTGGAGGAATTTGACTGTCATTTCCTTGTGTGTACAATCTTAAGTGTTGTGTGTATATTTAAGGACATTTTGTGTACAGGTATTTCCTCTATGTTTATAAAAATAGTATACTTCCAAGTATTTTTAATATTTAGAGTATTGATTGTTTCTTTCTCCCTAGATGGTGTATTTATAATGAGCTTATTCATCCTTATTAGACAGTGATATGTATCTCTGCTGTGCCATCTATCTGTTTATGGAACATTATTTGCAAGATTATGAGCTGAATGAGTCAATCTAGTTTGGGTAGGTTTTAGTGTATTCCACTCTGGTTTGAATGTAATAGGTATTCAGTTAGGTTTGGATTGCTTAAATAAAATAATTCCTTAGTGAAAACATTTGTCATGTTGGAGGTTAAAAGTTTCTTTTCAGAGCAGCAGCTACAGTAACATTTTAGTAATCTGTCAAATGGAATTTCCAATGGATGTGAACACTATATTTCTTTTTAAATCAATTTAAATACTTCACCTGGAATGTTGTATTGAAATAGAGTACTGAATTTTGAGTATGTAGGTATTATCATTCTTCTTATATGACCTTCTCTTTTTTTTTTTTTTTTTTTTTTTTTTTTTTTTTTTTTTTTTTTAGAGATCCAGGCCAAGACTTGACCTTTAATGAAAGTTTCTATAAGAGTTAAGGTGGTTGGAAAGGGGGAGGGTCTATGGACTATATTAACTTCCTTGCTAATACTTTATTATGCAGGCTGATTTGCATTATTCAGTTATACTTCTCTGACCCTTTGATGAAATTTTAGTAAATAGATTTAAAAAAACTAACAAGTTAAAGCTTTTAGAAGATCATTTTTCAACAGTGACTACTAGGTATTAATAAACTCACTATGCCCATTTCATTTAATTTAAAACATTCATTCTTTCATTTATTCAACTATTTAGTAACATTTATGGAGCCCTTCCTAATTCACTGTGCTAGGTGTTGGAATATAACAAACATGAAAAAATAGAGGTTCCTACCTTCCATGGGTTTATAATTTTGTTGGAGAGGAGTAAAGAAAATGTGAATAATGAATATAATAAACTATACTGTGGTACAAGTTTTATACAGTGAAACAGGTCATTGTGGAGGACATCATCAATTCACTTGTGGGGGGAAGGGCATGTTGATGTTTTAATTAAGATTTGGATACAGACTTGGAATTTCTATGTTGCTCAAGAGATATAAAGTTAAATCAGATAAGATCTTACCCTTCAAGAATTTACTATCAAGTATGGGCACTTACATTATTTAGCAAATGCTTATATAGAACATATCTCTACCACATGTTGTTCTGAGTACTTTGCAAATATTAAATTATTCAATCCTCATAACAACCCTATTGGGTAGGTGCTCTTATTTCTGCATTTTTTTAATGAGGAAATTGTGACTTAGAGAGGTTAAGTTACTTTTGGCAGCCATATAACTGGTAATAGGGTTTGAAACTCAGGTAATTGGAGTCTGGCTACATTATTTCTCACTTGGGGGTTTTATGTTTCATATTTTTCGTGAAAAATTCTTATTATTAATCAGTTAATTCAGCAGTAAGCAGTGTACTTAAGGTGTCTTGGATGACAGAAAGTGGACCATTTTGTCATTTTTATCTCTTTAGTTCTTGGGCCAGAGTATCAATTTTTGCCTAACCTTAAAGCCACAGAAACTGACCTTTTGTATAATGAGAGAACCGTGCAGGACTGTAGAGTACTTTTTGAGTTAATTATCTTAGGCTTAAGCATCTATACATGGCTTAGAAACTATATTAATATCCGCTGTCCTCTCTCTCTTTTTTTTTTTTTTTTGGCTTCAGCTACTATATGCAAAGATTGCTTCTTTTTAGCTCCTTTCTGTTCACTTAACTCTGTAATTTTTTTTGTTTTGACAATAGTCAAAATCTTTTTACTTTTTCATTTGGATTTGGGTCTTGAACTATCCCTTATGTCACACAAAATTCTTTTGACTGTTCCTTTAAATTCAGTTTCAAACTTCATTACAAATCACCAATATTGAGGTTCTGTAATTTCAAGCTGCTTTCTTTACATTGAATCAAAACTTCTCACAGAATAACTTTGTTGTAGGAAAATAAAGTGGATGGATAAGCAGGTGTGGCTACATTAAGAAAATCTAATACATTCGTGATTTACAGCTTATAGAACATTTTCACATCTCACTTCGGGAAGGAAGGAAAAATGATAGACATTAATTATTCACAGTAGGTAAGAAATGGAAACAGCCATATGCCCATCAGCCAATGAGTGGATAACCAAAATGTGTTATATACCTACAATGGAATATTATTCAGTCTCACAAAGGAGGGAAATATTGCCACCTGCTTCACCATGGATGACCCTTGGGGACATTATACTAAATGAAATAAGCCAGTCACAAAAAGACAAATACTGTATGATTCCACTTATATAAGGTATATAAGTAGTCAAATTTATAGAAACAGAAAATATTAATAGAATGGTGGTTACTAAGGGCTAGGGGAGGAAAAAGTGAGGACTTGTTTCATGGGTCTAGAATTTCAGTTTTACAAGATGAAAAAGTTCTGGAAACCTGTCGCACAACAATGTGAATATGAACACTATTGAACTGTACACTTAAAATGGTAAATTTTGTGTTATGTATCTTTTACAACAATTAAAGAAAAGAAGAAAAGAAAAGGTGTGGTCTTTGAAGTCAGATATACCTGGGTTTGAATCCTGACTCTGCTACTTATTAGTTGTCTAACTTTGGCAAGCTTCTTAACCATGTGAATCCTTAGGATCTTATTCTGTAAAATGGAGGTGACACATCATATATTTGTTAGGATAAGGAGGTAATTTAAGTGAAACAGCCCCATACTTGGTGTGTCATTGGCAACAAAATAATAATAATTAGTAATGGTATAGTAAGTGACCTCTGAAACAATTTTCATTATTTATTAGTCTTTTTTGTATAATTTTTTATGTGGTGAGCTCAAATGGATTCTTTTGTATATAAAGGCAATATCAGAAACTATTTTTAAAGATTCCTTCAGTTTGGTAAAGATATAGGGTTGGATTGGAGATCTTTTTCTTTTATTTTTCCTCATTAGGTCCTCTTTCCACCCTTTTCTATCCTGCTGTGTGCCCAGGAGGCTGATATGGATATTGTAAGGCCTGTATCTACAGACACTCTATTCTAGGGCTTCTATTCATAGTTAGGTTAATAACCATCCAAAAATGGTCACCAACAGAAGTTTGGCAGGAGAGAGAAGTGAGATTATAGTGTTTATTTCTTTGGGGTTCTTCTTGTTGTGTCACCACAGGTTGGTACTTCCTACTGTGACGTCTGTGGCCCCTATCAGGTTGCTCCTCTCCATAGAGCCTCTTTCTTCTTCTTTCTTTGCCCCTTCATACCTTTTTAGATAGATAAAATATTCACATGATTCAAACATTTAAAGCAGTGTAAAAGGAGATACAGTGAGAAGTCTCTCTCCTAATTCTGTATCCCATGCACTTTGTTTTCTCATGCCGAATAGATAGCCACTGTTACTGATTTTTTATGCAAGCTTGCGTCACTTTATGATGGGATTACATTCTGAGAAATGCATCCTTAGGTGTTTTTTCCTTGTGTGAACATAATAAAGTGTGCTTATACAAGCCTAGATGGTATAGTCTATACATCTAAGCTATGTGGTATAGCCTGCTACTCCTGGACTACAGACCTGTAGAGCATGTTACTGAGCTGAATACTTAGGCAATTGTAACACAATGGTAAACATTTGTGTATCTAAACATGTAAACATAGAAAAGGTACAGTAAAAATAAGGGATAAAAGATAAGAAAAAGAAAAGTAGTGTACCTGCACAGGGCACTTCCCATGAAGGGAGCTTACAGGACTGGAAGTTGCTTTGAGTGTGTCAGTGAGTGGGTGGTAAGTGAATGTGAAGGCCCAGAATATTACTGCACACTTTTATACAACTAGCAATAAGGTACATTTGTTTACATCAGCATTACCACAGATGTGAGTAATGTATTGCGCTTTGACTTTATAATGGCTGTGATATCACTAGACATTAGGAAGTTTTTAGCTCCATTGTAATCTAATGGAATCATCGTCGTATATACATGCAGTCTGTTGTTGAGTGAAATGTCATTATGTGGTGCATGGCTGTATATCAGTAGGGAGATATTTTCTTTTTCTTGTTTCACCGTGTGTGTGTAGTAAGTAAACAATGTATTTGGTAGAGACCTTTTCATATAGGAACAGGAGGAGTTTCCTCATTTTGCGAAGTGGCTGCATGCTATTTCATTGTGTAGGTGTGCACTAGCCTATTTAACCAGCCTCTTGTTTGTACACATTTAGGTGGTATCCAGTATTTTGTTATGACAGACATTGCTGCAGTGGATAACTACACTGGATAATATTTTATATCTATCCAAGTATATCTGTAGGGTAAAGTTCTAGAAATGAAGTTACTAGGACAAGGGAAAAATATCAGTTTAAGTGTGTTTGATTCTGTGAGAGAAATTAAGCAGTTTTTTTGATACTGGAAATTTAACTCATTTAAATCCAAAGATTATTTTTAGGGGATTAGTGGATTACTATATTTGGTGTATTAAAAAGGAAAGAGATCATTGCTTAGGAAGCTCTGTACTGGACCAAGGCAAAAACAAATGAACAAACAGAAATCAAAACAGACATTATTACTGCAACCAGATTTCTGGGCTGACAGAGTTTGGTGTCTGTGGTTTGAAAACATCACATTTTAATCCCCTATATTATCTAAAACCTTAATCACACATTTGCTTATTCTTTCTGAGCTGGGAGATGGTATTGGTACATTAAGCTGTTTGGTACCAAATGTAATCTGGGGATTAGTAAAAGTCAAATCTCCCATGCATTCAACCTTGTAAATCTGATTGGGTTTTCTCTATTGGTTCATCTTACTTTGCTATAGTTAAAGAAAGGGTCACATTCATCTTGGGGCATGTCAGGTTCCTTCTCTCCTTCAGGGAAGATCAGAGGAGTGGTAGTATGAGTTTGGGAATATGAAGCTCCAAGTTAGGGGCAGGCATAAGTACTTGAGACAGCCATCTCAAGATTTCATAGGTCATTTTGTACATTTCCCCATTTTTGGCATTGTATTTTATTGGATTTTATGAAAACATTGAGCTACTTGTAATCCTCAATTTAGTAGAAAATACAAAATTGTTGTTTGAACAGCATGGATTAGAAAAGTGAAAGTTTTGACCAGTTTTGAATTTTATAGTTGGAGGGTACGAGGGCCTGAGAAAAGTATAGCAGTCATGATTTGAACTAGGTCTGTTTGACTCCAGTGATGGGCTCCTTTTCATTGTTGTGGGTCTAGGAAATGCAAGCCTACATGATTTTAGTATGGCATCAGACTTAAACATTTTTTTTAAATGAATCTGAAACAGTGAAATATTCCAACAGAATTCAAAGCTTACTTAAGATAAAAACAATGTATTTTAGCAACCTAAGATTTGTGAAGTGGACTGTTTTATATCTAGAGAGGAAATGAAATGTTTTAATATAGATTTTCTTTTATTGTCCTCTTCAAAATCATAGCTATATCTCAAACTTTAGTATAATATATGATAAAATACATAATTTTTCCTAAGTTTTTAAAAATCTTACCTATATGACTTTATGTATTCAAAATGTTAAATGTTACTTATACAAAGAAGAGCATTTGAAATTTTTATTTTATGGAATTAAATATTATATTAAGACATCTGGTGTGAGTTTTCCAAAAATTATAAAAATGGTTATTTGAAAAGAAAATAGGCAATTAAATCTATTTTGACATACTAACACACACCCCTAAAATTTTTTTTAAAGAAAGTTTCATTGTACCTCATTTTGTTGAATCTTTTAACTGTGCCAAAGGTATTTCCAATTATAGCATAAATTGATAAATGAAAGATGGGATTTATTTTCTTCTAATTAAAGCTGAAGTCATGAATTATACTCGATGGAGCAGCTGACATACGTATGACTTATTGCTCTTTACTGAAGAAAACAAAACTAAGCTCATTTATAGCATTAATGCTACCATTTTCAGACTTTGTGTATATGTGTCTTTATTCATGGAAAATTTCTGAAGAGTATATACAAATTGTTGATTATAATTACCTCTGGAGTATGGGAGATAGAAACTTTTTAAAAAATATATCCTGTTTTACAGTTTTAAATTTTTCCCTTGTACATATATTGTTTTTATAGAAAAAAATCAATATAAGTTAAAGATATTTTTCTGTTTCAATGTATATGGTTCCCAATATAGATTCCATTTAGAATTTGTTTTCCGAGATCAAAACATAGTGTAGAACAAGAAGACAGACAAAATGACTAATTCGTTTATTTGGTGACATAGTCTTCATCTCTTTTCAGAAACTTTGATTAGAAGCTGCAGATATAATTTGCTGTTCCTCTTGTCAGCTGTCTGTCCTCATCTTCAGGTCTCTTCCTGCTTCTCTCCATGCCCCACATCACCATCACTGTCACTCTCTGTTGTGTAGTGCTTCTGTTAGCAGGAGTTAGCATCAGGCCCACCACCCTCTCCCCACAGATCAAGGGCTCAGTCCCACAAGACAGCCCCCACTTCAGATGCCAGCCACAAATGGAGTACCCAGGCTACCCACATTTCTGCCTGGCTGATTTAAATTAGGGAGTTCCACGGTCTCCCTTCAGGTTTCATAATGTGCTATAATGAGTAATGGAACTCAGTGAAGTACCTTGCTTACTAAAGTTTATTAAGGGGAGAGAGAGAAACTTTCTCAGCATTCATAAATCACCTGAGATCTTAAGGTTTTAGAACCAAATCTGAATACCCTATTTCAGTCTTTTCATTTTAAACGTGGAGAACCTGAATCATAACCTAATGAATGTACTTTTTAAAAATTACAAAGACTGTTATAAACAGATCTGAGACTAGGATCTTGAAATCTTTATGTCCTATTCAATGTCCTTTAAAGTATAATAATTCTTTGCTGTTCATTCAAAATCTTTGTTTAATAGACAATAATTTAGTAAAAACAGAAAGCAGTATAGTATGATGGAGCAAAATTTCCTCAGTGGTTATGGTTATGAGAAACACTAGCGTCTTTGGTGGTCTTAATCTCCAGGCCTGAAGCCTCCAGCTTTAAACATATCCTTCATTTATCTCAAGATACCATAAAAATCTTACTTATTTTTTGTCTGATGTGACTTTATAAAACAGTGGGAGAGGCAGGGGCACACCCTAGAGTCAGAAAAACCTGGGATAAATCCTACCTTTGCTTTTTATTAGTAAAGCCACCTCCCAGAACTTACTCATTGTCATCTGTTTTGAGGATTGAATTATGTCATGAATATGAGACGCCTAGTCCAGAGATGGCACATACTAAGTTCTTAAATATTCCTAGCTCAACAAGCAAAATGGATAAATGTGTGTATCCCTTTGTACAACTGATACCATCTTTGTTAGGTACCTTCTTCATACTGTTTCCCTTCTCTGAACCTAGGTGGCTAGTGGTTTGTCTTTGGAGGTAACAGTTCATGTACTCATTCATTCAGCAGTCATGCAAACACTTAATTGTGTGCCTCTTAGACAGCCAAGTGCTCAACTCCTGGCCTGTTAGGAACTGGGTGGCACAGCAGGAGGTGAGTGGTGGGTGAGTAAGGGAAGCTTCATTAGTATTTACAGCCACTCCTCATCACTCACCACCCCCCATCCTCCCCACTCCTGGTCTGTGGAAAAATTGTCTCCATGAAACTGCCCCAAGGGTTAGGGACTGCTGCCATAGGCCATAAAGTAAATGAAACTGTTCTAGGTTCCAGGACCTGGAACTTGTACATAGTAAGTACTTAGTTGTAGATGTTTATTGAATGCAGAAATAGATTTTATCTAAGAGAAATTTATGTTCTAGTGGAGTTACCACATAATTATTTTTCCACCTAAGGGTAGTAGTAGAGTTATACATACAGTGCCTTGTGAGTATCAGAGTGAGAGTGATTGATTCTTCCATTCTTGCTGCTCCATTGAGGAAAGGGGCAATTGCACAGAAAAAGTGAGATTTAATGTGGTTGTCTTGAAAGGAGATGAAGACGAAATAACATTATAACATCACCACAAGTAGAGCAAAGAGCATTAGGAAAGACATTAGTGTGTAGTTGATATGTGTCATGTGGTAAGATTTGGTTGGGGGAGGTAGGATGATAGAAGGTTGTCTAAGAGCTTTTAATGTCATCTTAGAGTCAATTCTTGATTGTAGGAGCCTTGGAAAGACAGGCAAGATTGATAAATAGGAATGTGTCAGTGCTTTGTAACAGTAAGCTGTGAATGCTTTATGGCTTTTATTTGATCGGCCTTTATCTAGGATTCTGGAAGACCCCAAGTAACTTATTTTTATTTTTTTATGTGTGTTATCTAGTATATTTTTTGTTTCCATTAGCATGGGCAATTGAGATTTGACTTTGTAGAGCCATGATATATACATTTTTTTAATTTATGAAGAATCATTAATAAAACAGGAGAATGTGTCATTACTTGAAAAAAATTATAGCAATTTAATAATCCATATTTTTGTAGTTTTTTATTTCATACCACAACAGAGCTAACCAGAACTCACAACCTCAGGAGTTCTGAGTCATACACTTCATGATTATTTTTTTGCCTCCACAGAAATAGAAAAATTTCAAAAAGGAGAAAGCAAGGATG
Source organism: Cheirogaleus medius (assembly GCA_008086735.1). Classification (NCBI taxonomy): domain Eukaryota; kingdom Metazoa; phylum Chordata; class Mammalia; order Primates; family Cheirogaleidae; genus Cheirogaleus; species Cheirogaleus medius. Next base: position 72,088,892 of record VBSM01001124.1, read on the forward strand.
AAGAAAAGTACATTGATGTGGTGATTAATAAGAACATGAAGCTGGGACAGAAAGTATTAATTCCTGTAAAACAGTTCCCTAAGGTAAGACAGTGAGGTCCACGCTACAGATATTTTAACCTTAATCTCAGAGGAACAGATGTTTAATTTATATTCTGTGTGATATTTTCTAGAGATATTTTCTCTTAGCACCCCCCACACATGTTTTAAGTTAATTAAAAACTTATTTAGTGATTCTGTCTTTTCTGTTTCACTTTACTGTGAGTTATGGATCCCTAAAAAATATACTTATGAGTCTTACTAGTGATAAAACCTTGGGCAATCTATTTAACTTCTTTGCACTTAATTTTCCTCATTTGTATTATGAGGTTGGATGGTTAAGAATTAAATAAGATAATGCATGTTAAATGATTAGTATAGTGCATGTCACACAAAAGTTCAAAAATATCATCTGTTCTAATTTTATTTAACACATTGACTGCCACACTAGAAAAAAAATTTTTTTCCCTTGGGGCCATAGGATTTTATTACAAATAGTATAAAATTGAAAACAAAATGATCCTTTCTAATTTAATGAAACATTTGTTATTTTTTATTGTTTTCTGTGCATGAGTTATATGCATCTTAAAAAATAGTACACACGGTTCCCAAGATAAAGAGATTTTTGAGTTACATATGCTTCATGAGGCTCCAGGCTCAAAATTAGCATGAGTTAAATACAACTCACATGGCAGTTAATGTGTTAAACCTTATCCTGTTTTTGATTTGTCTTTCGAGTGTCCATCTACATAATTCGTACATGTTTTATGTATCAGTAATTCATTTCTTTTTGTAGATGAATAATAGTTACCTGAATATACCTTAGTTTATCCATTTGCCTAGGCAGTTTTAAGCTTTTGGTTATTATATTAAATTACAGTGGACACTGTTGTACAAGTCATTTTGTGACCATGTATTTTCATTTCTCTTTGGTAAATTGCTGTGTATTTAATTTTACAAGAAATTGGCATCCTTTTTTTTTTTTCCAAATTAGTTGTACTTTGTAATGTTTCCATAAACAATGTGTACAAGTTGTAGTTGCTGCATGTCTTCATCAATATTTGGTACTCTAAGTTTTTTTTTTCTTTTGGCCATTTTGATTGTGTATTGGTATCTTCATGTTGTATGAATTTGCATTTCCCTGATGATTAAAGATTTTATGCAATTTTTATGTACCTATTGGCTATTCTTATGTCATCTGTTTTGAAGTGTCTGTTCAGATCTTTTTCCTATTTCTAAATGGGCTGTATGTATTTTTATTATTGTAGGTGCTTTTTATACATCTTGGATGCACATCTTTTGTTAGCTATATGTTTTGTGAATATTTGGCCCAGTCTATGGCTTGACTGTTATTGCCCAAATAGAATCTTGTGTTAAGCAGAAGTGTTTAATTTTGATGCCATTTAATGTATTGGGTTTTTCTTTTATGGTCGTTACCTTCTATGAACTAAGAAATCTTTGCCAACCTCGAGGAAATATTAGAGACTTTTGTAAGTTATAAAGATATTCTCCTGTGCCTTCTCTAAAAGTGTTATCATTTTAGCTTTTACTTTTAGGTCTATGATATATCCCAAATGAATTTTTATTTATGGTGTTTTAGAGGCTCAAGTTTATTCTTTTCTTCATATAAATATTGAGTTTTTCTGGCACTATTTGTTGAAAGATGTTTACCCATTCATTGATTGTCTTGGTGCCTTCGATGAAAATAAGGTGACCATGTACGTGAGGGTATATTTCTAAGCTTTCTGTTCTTTTAATTTAATCTATTTATGGATTTATGGATTTATGGCACTTTTGCCAGTGCCCCACTATCTTGATTAATGTAGGTTTTATAGTAAGACATGAAGTTAGGTAATGTAGTCCCACCAACTTTGTCCTTCTTTTTCAGGATTGCTTAGATATTTTAGATCCTTTGCAATTATATATAAATTCAAAAATTTAGTTACCACAAAATGATCTGTTGAGATTATGAATGCAATTGCATTGAATCTTTTGGGCAATTTGTAGAGATTTGACATCTTAACAATATTAAGTCTTCCATTTCTTGAATATGGTGGTATATCTCTCCATTTATTTAAATCTTCTTTAATTTCTACCAGCAATGTTTTGTACTTTTCAGGGTAAGGGTCTTTGTATGTCTTTTGTTAAACTTATTCCTAAATATTTTGTGTTTTTTGACACTGTTATAAATTGAATATTTTTAATTTTTCTAATTTTTCACTTCTAATTTAAAATTTTATATACTAAGCTTGTCTTCTGCTACCTTGCTAAATTTAAATTCACTTATTAGTTCTAGTAAGTCTATACATTCCTTAAGATTTGTTACATACATAATCATGTCATCTGTGTAAATGGTTTTATTCTTCCTTTCCAATTTTTATGTATCTTATTTTGTTTGCATTATTGTATTGCCTGTTATGTCCAGTATAATGCTGGTGAAAGTATGGATACCTTCCCTTGTTCCCAAAGAGAGAAAGCATGTTGTATTTTACCATTGAGAGCAATATTAGTTATAAGTTTTTTATAGATGTTATATATTAGGTAGAGAAAGTTCCCTTCCACATCAACTTTGCTGAGAGTTCTGATCCCAAATGAATGACAGATTTTGTTGAATGTTTTTTCTGCATCTGTTGAGATAAACACAGGATGTTTCTTTTATACTGCTTATGTAGTGAATTTTAATGACTAGTTGTTAAAAATTAAACCTTCTTTGTATTCCTGAGTTCAACTCTAGTTACCAAAGACATATTATCCTCCTTTTTATATATTGCTGGCTTCACTTGTATCTATGTTAATGAGTGATACTGACTTACAAATTTTGGGAGGTAATATTTTTAAAAGATTTTAGTATTGATGTTATTCTGGTTTCATAAAATGAGTGGGACAGTGTTTCTTTCCTTTTTCTCAAAAAATGTATATTGGGTTGGTATTATTTCTTTCTAAATATTTGATCAATTCACCAGTGAAGCCATCTAGGCCTTGAGTTTGACAATGAATTCCGTATCTTTGATTGATATGGCACTAGTAAGATTTTTTATTGTTATCTTTTGTGAAAAATTTATTGTGTTTTTTAACAGATTTATTCATTTTATCATAATATTTCAGCTATTGCTTCTTCAAATACTTTTCTGACCTTTTCCTTTCTCCATCTTTTGAAATTTCAGTTACATATATGTTCAGCCTTTTGTTAATCTCACAAAGGCTCCTGTGGCTCTGTTTACTTTTTTCCCACCCCCATCCTTCAGATTGGATAATTTTTACTGCTCTCTCTTAAACTTGTTGATTCCTTACTATGTCATCTTCATTTTGCTATTAATCTCTTCAGGCATATTTTTTATTTCAGGTATTATAATTATCTGTTTCAGAATTTATGTTTGATTCATACAGAGATAATGTGTATGTGAAAAAATGTTCTTTGTTGGGATTTTATATTTTTTAAAAATTCATTGCAAATGTTATTTTCCCTTATGTCATTGAGTATAGTTAAAATAGGTGCTTGAAAGTCTCTTTCTTCTAGTTCCAAAGTCTTGGTCATCTTAGATTCATTCTGCATTGATAGTCTTTTACTCTCTTGTTAAAGAGTCATATTGTTCCAGTTCTTTGCATGGTGAGTAATGTTGGATTGTATCCTGCACATTATGACTGTACCTTATGGATTCTGTGATATTCCTCTGAAGAATGTAGATATTTTTGTTTTAGCAGTTAATTAACTTGGTTGGATTCAGACTGCAAACTTTGTCTACTGGATAGGAGTTGAAGCCTCAGTCATTTCTTCCTTAGTTTGGCTTTTGTGTTTAATTTTTGGCATACATGATTCAGGCGTCAGCCAGAGATTTTGGCAGATTTTATATGCAAAATTTAATAATCCCCAATTCTGATTCTGTCTTTTCCAGTATTTCTCCCTCACATTTCAGCACTATGGCTGCCTCAAACTCTACCACTCAGGCTAAAAGCTCTAAAATTACTGAATGCATCCCAGGCTGTTACTTTCTTTTAAGGCTTAAATCTCTTTCAGAATCTGCCTGGTTTTGATCATTCTTCAGGGCTTCAGATAGCTGACTTTTATATTTTGTTCAGCGTTTAGGAGTTTATAGTTGATACCTGTAGATGGTCAGTCTATATGTAAAGAACTGGGCAGCTGTATTTTTTGTAAACAGAAAATTGCATTATGAACATTTCATAGACAGATTCATTACTAAACAAAACATGGCTGATAGAAACCTTTATAGATTGATTCTTCATGCTCAACATGTTCTGTATATTCAATATGCAATAGAAAGATGAACAGATATGATCCCCATCTCTAAGTAGTTCAGTCTAATAGATGATTAACTTAAATTAATACTTTGTTGTCTGTGAATTAGTACATGAAATAAAATAAAGTGCAATCATGTACCGCATAATGCATAATGATGTTTGTTTGGTCAATGATGGATAACATATATGAAAGTGGTCTTATTAGTTTATAATACTATATTTTTATAGCATCTTTTCTATGTTTAAATATACAAATACTTACCATTTTGTTACAGTTGCCTACAATATTCAGTACAGTAACATGATGTACAGGTTTGTAGCCTAAGAACAATAGACTACACTGTATATCCTTGGTGTGTAGTAGGCTATACCATATAGGTTTGTGTAAATCCACTCTGTGATGTTTGCACAATGAGGAATTGCCTAATGATGCATTTCTCAGAACATATTCACATCATTATTGACACGTGACTGTATTTGAATAAAGTGTATTAAAGAAAATCTCAAATATTGGTTTTCATTGTCAGCTTTGATGAGGTTGGGGACAACAAATGATAACTTCTGTGTCTAACGGAGAATAGAGTCCATTTTAAATACTTATAATTTCTAAAGTAGGCAGCTTAGAAATCTACTGTTTCCAGAATACTGAAAGAGGATATTTCTGCTTAGCATAATGGAGCATGCAAGTTTCAAGCCAGCCTTGTACAGAAGCTAATATAGCATTGCCATCAGTTCCAAAAAGAAGCTTTCATGCTCATGTCAGTTAATAGGCTGAGCTGGAGGAAGCTAGCAGGACTTACCCCTCTGGAGTAGCTGTGCATGGAGAACAGTGTGCAACACTCTTTAAATGCACAGCATTGAATGTGAGTAGTTTAGTATTCAAACTTTAATGTGTATTCACTCTCTTTAGTTATGTATCTGAGTTTCTAAATTGTGAAACTCTAAATGCTGTTTTATGATTTTTCCCATGTTTTTAAGAAGCTATGGAAATTGTTCTCCATGATTTATTTTTGCAAAAAGCCTTAACCTCCAGTGCTGAGCTGTGCCTAGGTGGAACAGAGTTAATGTAAATGTCACATCAACATTGGAATGAGGTATCCTATCTGTGAGGATCTATAGGTGCATTGTAGGATAGCGTTTACATTCATTTTTTATTCACTCTTCCATTTGTCAGTGCATTCATCTGTCCATGCGTATACCTAACATTTATTGAGGGTCTTCTCTGAGCCAGGCATTGTGCTGGGAAAACCAAAGGGATTAAGACACAGTCTTTGGTCTCAAGAAACTCTCAGTTGTATGATGATGCAATGTATTATTTAATATGTATAATACAGGGTGCTCTGGAAAGACAGAGAAAAGGATCATTTTGACACATTCAGAGAAGGCTGCTCTAAGGAGGCTGTCTCCGAAGAGGCTAGCTGAGTAAGGGGTTGGAAGTAAGATGGTGAGTTGAGGGGTGGCCATGGCAGAGGCCCTGCATTGTAGTGCAGAAGGCATTTGAGAAATTATAAGCCATTTTATTTGGATAAAGTAATTTAAGTATGATGTGTAGATTTTTACAGAAGACATAAATGAAGTGGTAGAGGAGCAGAGTGTGGGGTGCTGTTGGCCAAAGGGGCTGCAAAGTTAAAATAGAAAATGACATTTGAGCTGTTTTAGAGGATGAGGCTTCTCCGGATGTTTAATGTTGAGAAACTATTTTAGGAAGAGAATGCCATATGCATTGTCATGCTGAGGTGAAAGAATGCTTATACACCATTTTTAAAAGTGAGTTGTAATATAAAATTAAATAAATTATATCTGTATGTATAATGCTCTATTGTAAGATTTTTATATTATTAAATGAAAGAAGAAAAAGCAAGGTATAGAAAATATAGAATTTGAGTTGGGGAATTGTATAGCAGTTATTTTCTGAAAGATAGGTTTTTGTGCTGTTTTCTATTTTACATGTTTTCTGTACAGAAATATTTTAATGATAACTTAGTATAACTTTTATAATTAGGATAAAAAAAGATTTCCATTTTAGAGGAAAAATATGTCTAAGGCCATTAATTTAGGAAGTACCTTTGTACTATGGTGCTGTTTTTCAAGATTTAGTGTACTGTGTTAAATCTGTAGGTTTAAATTAGGCTTATTAAGTTTCTTAATTTGATAATTTTCTTAATTGCTAAGCATTCTAATGTGTGTACATACTATTTGTAGTAACTTTACCTTAACATAGTTTGTTATATTAAAATTTTTCTGTTATATGAATATTGAAAATGTGATATATTTCTTCTCTTCTCAGAAACTCTTAGGTTAAGGATCTTTGAAGGAGAAGTATTTATAAAACATATTTGTTCCTGGAGTTTCGGGGAAATTTTTTTTTGAGTTTGGCTTGCATTTTTCCCTTGTAGTGTGTTAGAGACAATTTAAACCCTCTGAATTTACTACTTGCTAGAAGCCTATTCCATGGAAATGATCATGGGTTTTTAGATTTCCTGGGCTAGTAAATATTTTACAGTCATAGAGGTGTATTAAATGTTGCCTTTTTGTAGCTCCTAATGGATTTTCAGAGACATATAGTACTTTTTTCCAAAGAATTTATATGAAAATGGTATTTTTGGTGTTTAATTGATAGTTTACTGATAGAAATAAAGTAATAATGTACTTGTATATTCTTTATATCTATAGTGCCATCACCAAAACTAATGTGGCTGGTGTCTTAGTCTTTTTGCGCTGTTATAGCAAAATATTAAGACTGGATAATAATAAAAAACAGAAATTTATTACGTACAGTTCTGGAGGCTAGGAAGTCTAAGGTCAAGGCTCTGGCATTTGGTGTCTGGTGAGGGCCCTATTGCTGCATCCTCACATGGTAGGAGCCAGAAGAGCAAAAAAGGCCTCAGCTATTAATAGTTCCCTCCAGTCCTTTTAAAAGGCACTAGTTTATCCCTGGGGGCAGAGACCTCATGACTTCATACTTCCCAAAAGGCCCTACCTCTTAATGCCACAACAGTGGGGATTAAGTTCCAACATGAATTTGGATGAGACATTTCTAGAGAAAGAATTATGGGTAAAATTAAATTTAGTTCTTAAAAATAAATTCAGGCTATTAAGCAGAGAGCAAGAAGAGCAGAATATCTGTACAGCCAAGGAAACTATCATGAGAGCAAACAGACAACCTACAGAATGAGAGAAAATATTCACATATTACACATCCGATAAAGGGCTGATAACTAGAATCTATATAGAACTCAGGAAAATCAGCAAGTAAAAATCAAACAAGTGGGCAAAGGACATGAACAGAAACTTTTCAAAAGAAGATAGACTAATG
>VBSM01001124.1:72105797-72197091 GCA_008086735.1 Cheirogaleus medius
CTGCTAGGGCTTATTTTATGGGTAGGTCTTATTTTCGAGGAAACACGGTATTTATTGGGTGTCTATTATGTGCCAAGCATTGTTCTAAAAGATTTACTTATATCGACCCATTTAATCCTCAGAATAGCCGTATGAGGATAGGTCCTGTGGCCATTTCCTATTTTACAGATGAGGAAACTGAGATACAGAGAGGTTACTTCCTAGGATTACTCAGCTGATAACAGAAAAAAACAAGTTGTAAACCATGGTATTCTAACTACAGAGGACATGCCCTTAATTAATTCCCTTCCAGTCTGCTTGTTAAATAAAAAACTCTAGGCATCTAGGTTAAATAAATTGTCCACATTCCCATAGCTAGTTATTTTTGGAAGAGATAAATGATTTTGTTGTAAAGCTTCTGTCAGACACTGAATGCTTAACTCATCTAGGCCAGTCCACTCACTAGTTGAATAACCAATTCTATGTGCTGACCAGGTGGAAGAACCCAATTACTCTGTAATGACCAGTCTAGTGCATATTATAGTAACGTTGTGTCATTTTTCCTCAGCTACATTCTAATAACAGAAGTATTCATGGTTGGTTTTTAATGTGTATTGAAATTGTCAGCATGGCAACCTAGGAATTCTGGGATATTAACTTTGTCCACAATTTGTGAATTATAGCCAATGCTGAAGTGATTGGTATAAAGAAATATATCATTTTTATAAATGTACAGTTTTTAACAGCGTCTTACGTGGTTTGTGGGAAACATCACAGTGTGATGCTTGTAGTAGAAACCTAAATATTTGTCTTAATTAATGATGTGTAGCATACTACAGTGTTTCCTAATGTTCAAGATTAATAAATTACTTTCAGATATGAATGTTACAAATTTGGTTGGTCTGTTTATTTTTCCTAGTTCAACTTTGTGGGGAAACTTTTGGGTCCACGTGGCAATTCTCTGAAGCGTTTACAAGAAGAAACTTTGACAAAAATGTCCATCCTTGGAAAAGGTTCCATGAGAGACAAAGCAAAGGTAATATTCATTGTAGACAATGGCTATTTTTGTAGTCAAGTTATATTTTGTACTTTAATATTAGCCATTGTATTTATACATACATATATATATAAGCTAACTAGGATCTCAAATGGAATTATATGAAAATATTATATAAGGTAATATATATAAGTGATAGTTTTTAGAAAATTGAGTCACTCTGGCCAATATCAGAATATGTAGTATCTAATCCTATATCTGTAACCTTTATGTTCACATGTAATATAAAAGCCTAATACTTATATTTTTGATTCTAGTAGTAATATGTTACCTTATAGGAAGTATGGTAATATTAAAATTATGAAGAGAAATAAAATCCATCCATAAGCATGCCATCACTATTTGCATTTTAATTTGTTCTTTTGCTGCTTTTTTTTCTGTGCATATCTTTCATATAGTTGAGTTTATAATGTGTACACTCTTATTTCTTCTTTTTGTCCTTTATTTGATATTAAATACATTTTATTAAGTTACTAAAATTGATTTTAAGTGTTTTAGTAATTGCTTACTATTCTAACACAAGCATAATATGTGTCACTTATGTTGTACTCTAATGTCAGTCTTTGTTCTCTCATTGTTGAAAGACTTTTATTACTGAGAACCAAATCCATATTCAGTGATCACATACCATGAAATGTTGAACAGTGATCATTTTAGACATGAAAGTTATTTAGACAAAATCCAGCCTTCTCACAAAAAAGCTATCTAAATAATAGCTTTTATAATAAAAATAGCCACTATTTTGTTTATTGAACCACCACTGTGAGGCAGGCATTGTGTGAAACATTTTATATGCAGTCTTTCATGTTATCTTTGGAAAAATGATGGAAGATAATATTTTCCTTATTTTACATGTGAGAAAACTGAGATTCAGAGAACTTGGGTATATTATTTGGGTTAATTTGAGAAATTAATTATATTGGGTTAACACAGTTAATAAAACCATGGTTTTTTGACACCAACACCCATATATTTTCTACTACAGCAGTAGAAAACATGGCATGTATCAGATTCATATAAACAGGGTATACTGTTTAAAAATACAGATTCTCATACCCCAACTTGTTTAGGGTAGAACCACAAAATCCATTATCAGTAGGTGCTTCTAATGCATGGGTCAGGTTTTGTTAATTACTCAGCAAGCATCACTGTCTTACATTATGTTACTTTAAATCCCTGACTCATCTAGTCTGGCAGTAGGAGAAAGTGGAACCATATATTGGTCAGTTGGTATGAAATTATGTATACTTTGTAGAATACTCCGCCCTTGCTGATTTCTTAATTAATTCTCTAATAAGGCAGTCTGATAATGGGCGAACATGATAGGAGCAATGAAACCCATGGGCAGTTATCCATTGTCCTACTTACTTTGTCATTAAGGGAGTTCCTTGGTCAGAAGCAGTGTTTTATAGCATACAGTGGTAGTGATCAGGGCATCCACCAATAGTTTTACAGATGGAAAGGAAGTAAGGAAGACAAATCTGTATCTAGATTCTGTGCCCAAGTTAACAGCAAGTGCCTGGCTATTTGTATAATGAAAGTGATCCTCAATATTAATCAGCTTGCTGTCAGAGCTTGGTGGTCCTTTCAGATCATGGGGTCATATTCAAGGGCTTGTGGTTGCTCTCTGCTGTTGGCATATTGGGCACTCAGCAATGGCAGTAGGCAGTCATCCTTTTTGAGGGGAGTCAGTGTTATGAAGTAAGGCATGACTTCTCTCCCTGTTACTATGAACAACTTGATTTATGAACACCTTGAGTAGCACTGAGGTGGGTGGTGAATGAGACATTCTAACATGTGCTACAGTCAGTCCTCCTGACCACCTGCCTAAATGCCTTCTCTGCATTTGCATAGGACACCCTATTTTTATATACTTAGGCCTCTGTTCCAGACCACTTATCACCCATTCACTAATCCTCTCATTTCTATGTCTTTGACCACATGGATCAATGAATGAATTGATCTACAAGTGGCTGATTATTTGTATTCCATCAAGACACCCAGGAACTGGGGGATAGCACACATTGTGGATTTACAATCCACTGAATTCATTGTCAATGGAGTAGGACCAGAAATCCATTTATTTCCTGATCTCATATGGTCTATTGTGATCCGTGGCCCTCAGTGAAGTGGCATTAGGTCAGAGTCAGTTCTGTCAGTTCTCAAACTGGCTGTGTTATTTCTTTTCCTTAGTGTACAGTCACTCTAGAAAAAGGTCCTAGATCCTTGCTAGGAAGACTAGGAGAAAGTGTCACACACTAGGCGATGTTATTATTACTGTATGCAAGTAGCCTTTACCACTGGGTTTAATTTAGCTCTCTCATTCTCTGCATCTCTGAGAAAGCAGAGATCTAATCATAGGCTGGGGTGTAATAAGGGGGTGGTGGTAGTGAAGCATAAGAATTGTCATCTCCTTTCAAGGAACTACCTCAGCTGCTCAGTGTAGGAAAGGCCTCCGCAGACAGGCTTCTGCTGGTACAGAAGGCTGAGTGGGGTTTTAGTATGTGGGTACTCAGAGTTATTTGGATCCTTCTAAATGTTGCCAGTTCAGTTGTCAGGTTTTCACCGTTATCCAGACATGGTCCTAAATCTCACATAAGAGATGGCTGGGCATCTGCGTTGTCATTCAGCAGCACACAAACTTGTACTCTGCACCTGTCTGTTGGCTCCATCAGCCAGTGGCAACAAGCAGTAAAACCTTCTAGGATACATCTGGCTCTTTGACCTTGAACTCATAACATAAAACCCTGAGTCTGCCATTTCCTTCTTTAAACTCTTGAATACAGTAAGATACAGCCCATTTCACTCCATTCCTCTTGCCCATCCCTTATACCGTGCTGTAAGCCTCTCTCATGGTTCATCAGTTATTCCGTCAAAAGCATTTTATTGTAAGTGACCACAGGTGATCATTTAAGAAGCTTGCTACCTAAATGGATACTGCCAGTATCCCATCTGCTCTATTATAATCAGATCCTCACTGCTCAAACCCATGAATATTGATTTCGGTTGTTCCTTTCTACTAGTTTAATTTTAGCTTGTAGAAATTATTAGTTAATATGTTTATTTCTAAAGAGATTCCCATTACTTAGTATTAAGCTTTTATCCTTTTAGACTCTCAGAGTTTTCACTATTTAAAGTCTAATGAGAATTTAACTCATTTTCTTCATTTATATGCTGTATTGATGAAATTATGGGAGTCATTACTGATATGTATCAGCTGGTTATGTAAAATAATAATCATGATAGTGCTATGATCTGTTGATCCTGTTTGTGCCAAACGTCATGCTAGATGTTTTGCCCACATGGTCTTTACTATAGAATAATTAATGCTATAGTTATGTAATAATCATTACTATATTCATCATTTATTGAGTGCTTATTATATGCGAGGCATAATTCTAAAGACTTTTTGTGTGTTAACTCCTTTATTAATATAACAACCTTATGAGATAGGTACTATACTATTATTATCCCCACTGAAAATCACCCCTTTAAAATGAGGATAATGCAAACTGCCCAGGGTCATACAGTAAATGTTGGATTTGGGATTTGAATGTAGAACTTCAAAGTCTATGTTTTTTCCTAAACGGTGTTCTGCCTCTCAACATAAACCTAAGGTATAGTCTGGTGATAATTCCTCACCCTATGGAATTACATAATGATACAAAATCCTTCCAGTGTATATGTCTGTAGCATTAGCATTGTTTGGCCTCTTGGATAATAGTGGCATTAAAAGGTGGTGTTGCCAGGAACTCTTGGGGTTATGTCTCTTATGGGATAGGTTTTTTGAAGAGGCTAGGAAGATTTTCTACCTTTTAGAAATGGCTCTAGTTTCAGGTTCCTACTAATCTTAATCTGTCTGATTTAAATATTGGAAACAAAGACTAATGGATGACCCAAATTCTCGAAATCTGGACCTATAATTGAATGTTAGTTAGGAAAAGGCAGTAGAGCAAAATCAGTAGTCCCTTAAAAATCTTTTTCCCTCCTCCTCATTTCTCCCTGAATTTCTTTATGTAAACCAAAATATAAAAGTTTAAAAACCTTTATCTCAGTTATGTAAAATCATGTAATAAACTCTTTCATTTATTTTAGTCTCAGCATATAGTGCCTGACACGTAGAAATGTTTTTTGAATGAATATGTGAATGAGCAAATAAGTCTTTCATAGAAATGAGTGAGTAATATTTAATCACTCATTCAACAAATATTTGTTGAGAATCTCCTATATACCAAGGACTTCTCTAGACATGAAGAATACATCACCAAACAAAACACTCTCTGCTCTGTGTTGATCACCTTCCAGTGAGGGAAAATCGAAAATAATACATAAGTAAAAAATAAGGTATTTTAATAGTGATAAATGCTCTGTAATAGCATCACAGGCATATAGCCTAGCCGGTGCATAAGTGAGCTTGGGAGCTTAGCCAGCTTGAGAAACACAGTAGAGGCCTGTGCAGCAGCTAAACAGAGAGTCAAACACAGGAGACGAGAAGGCGAAGGCACCACAGCAGGCGGCAGTGGACAGACCATGGGGCTCCTCGTAGACCAGTGTCAGGAAAGGAGAGTTTATTCCAGCCACAGTAGGAAGCATTTGGGATGTTTATAAATGCCTGGGAATATCAGCATCAGATGTATAGTTTAAACCTTTTTCCTTAGGGTGGTGTTTGCTGTTGAGTGAACCTTCTATGATAACCACATGCCAAATAAGCTTTGGACAGTTTTTATTTTCTTTTTCTTTTCTCATAATGATGCATTTTTAAATGCGATTTTTCTTTTTTTTCAGGAAGAAGAGTTGAGGAAAAGTGGAGAAGCAAAGTACTTCCACCTCAATGATGATCTCCACGTTCTCATTGAAGTGTTTGCTCCACCTGCAGAAGCTTATGCTCGGATGGGACATGCTTTGGAAGAAATCAAAAAGTTCCTCATCCCTGTTAGTACAGTTTTTCTTGATAGTTAACTTGTACTTTAAAGTCCTTTCTTTACTTTAATCCTTGATAATTCTTGTCAGTGATTGTTATTTGCATAGCTCCTTATCTGTTAAAAAGCTCCATGTACGTCACTTCAAGTAAACCTAATAAGTGTCCCTGTGAATTACTTGACATTATTCCTTCTTTATCTATGAGGCATTGGAGTTTTAGAGAAATTAAATAATAAAGCTGAGGTCTCATGGCTAAAAATCTTGCAGAGCACAATCACTAGTTCAGGTTTGGGACTTGAAGTCCTAAGATTTTATGTGACACAGAAAACACTTCACAAACCCATTGTTCTCCAACACAGACCCATTAGTTCCTTCCATGTGCTGAACATCGTGCTTGGTATTGGCCATGCAGGCATGAATAAAAGTTGCCCCTGCCCTCAAAGAATATGTAATTTAGGGGAAAAGAAGAACATCAACAACAGGTGATTTCAGTACAATGTGATAAATATAATGACAGATGGTTACCATAATGAGCACAGAGGAGAAGGGCTATTGCTGGCTAAATATGTAACTAGCATCTGACAGACAACTGATAGTCTGTTTTAACCCTTTCAGACACTTTGACATTTCTAAGAATGTGATAATTTAACAGGACTACTACTCTACCTCTGTTACAAAATTTACTGTAATTTTTTAAATTACACACACTCTTTTATGTGATTTGTATACTCTTGATAAAAACGAAAGCACTCAGCACTTGGGTTCTGTAGACAATTTATTTTAGAGAAGCTGACACATCTGCCAAACTCTGGGATAAAACTATCTTCATTGATCTTAGGTTGTTCTGATAGATTGACTTACATATTGTAGCACATGTATTGTGTTGATATTATCTTTGAGGAAAATAACTATTTATAGGGAAAGGATATTTTAACTCAGGGTTGCCTTCAGAAAGCTGGGACATGGAATTGCAATTACGTATTTAGTAACCTGACAGCTGAAAATGGTTAATGTTTTCCTGAATTCCCACAAGCAAATATGACAGTCCATTTATTCATTTAGTTTAAAAACAAAATTTCTAAGAACTTACTATGTGATAGGCACATGTGAACTAACTAATAAAAGATGTGATCTCTGCCTTCATGGAGTTTATAATAGTTTAATGGGAGAGTCAGACAATCAACCACATATTCATATAAATGACTACAAAATTTTAACTATGGCAAGACCACAACTAAGCAGAGGTTTATGTTCTAGTGGGTGTGCAGTGTGGACCAGCAGCGCTGATCTAGCCAGGTGGGACAGGTTCTGTTTTCCAAAGATGGCTGCAATGGTACCTTCTATCCTAGGACCTTTACAGTTCTCCACCCAGAGGTAGAATCTAATTTTCCTCACCCTGAATCTGGGCTACCAAAAGAATCTTTGCCTAACCAAGTCACAGAGATTTTCTGCTGTTTCTTTTTCAATGCTTTTTAGTATTCTTTCATTTAAGTCCCTAATCCATTTTGAGTTAATTTTTATGTAAGGTGTGAGGTTAGTATCTAAATTTGTCTTTTTCTATATAGATATCCAGTTGTGCTAGCACCATATATTGAAACAAGACAATTATTTCCTCATTGAATTGCCTTAGAACCATTGTAAAAAATTAACTGAACATAAATGTAAGGGTCTATTTCTGGATTCTCACTTCTGTTGATTTATATGCAGGTCCTTAATGTCAGTAGTATAGTCTTGTCCGGGCACGGTGGCTCATGCCTGTAATCCTAGTACTCTGGGAGGCCGAGGAGAGCAGATCGCTCGAGGTCAGGAGTTCAAAACCAGCCTGAGCAAGAGCGAGACCCCGTCTCTATTAAAAATAGAAAGAAATTAATTGTCCAACTAAAAATACATAGAAAAAATTAGCCGGGCATGGTGGCGCATGCCTTGTAGTCCCAGCTACTCGGGAGGCTGAGGCAGGAGGATCGCTTGAGCCCAGGAGTTTGAGGTTGCTGTGAGCTAGGTTGACCCCACAGCACTCTAGCCCGGGCAACAGAGTGAGACTCTGTCTCAAAAAAAAAACAGTAGTAAAGTCTTTATTACTTTAGCCTATAAGTAAATTTGTAAATCCAGGTTGTATAATTGCTCCAATTTTGTTCTTTTTTTCAGAATTGTTTTGGCTATTCTGGTTTCTTTGCATTTCCATATGTATTTTAGGATCAGCTTGTTAATGTCTAGCAATAAAAGCCTGCTAGGATTTTGGTAGATATTATATTGAATCTGTAGATCAATTTGGGAATAATTTTCATCTGAACAATTTTGAGTCTTCCAATCCATAAAGGTGAAATATTTCTCCACTTTTTAAAAAAGATATTCTTTTATTTCTTTTAAAAGGGTACCAGCCTTGCATTTCTTTTATAAAATTTATTACTAAATATTCTATGCTTTTGATGCTATTGTGAATGGAATTGTTTTTAAATTTCATTTTCAGATGATTACTAGTATATAGAAATGCAAATGATTTTTATATATTGATCTTTTAGTTGTGACCTTGCTAAACATGTTTGTTAGTTCTAGTGTGCTATTTTTTAATAGAATCATTAGGATGATTTAATGGAATCCTAATTAGTGAATTATTAGGATTTGATGGCATTCAGGACCATGTCATCTGAATAAAGACTGTTTTACTTCTTCCTTTCCAATCTAGATGACTTTAATCTTTTTATGTTATTCTATTCTATTCCATTCCATTCCATTCCATTCCATTCCATTCCATTCCATTCCATCTTATTCCTTTCCATTCCATTCCTTATTACACTGACTGGAACCTCTAATGCAGTATTTTTGCTGAAATTAGGAGAAAAGCGTTCAGTCTTTCACCATTAGCTGTAGGTTTTTTATTGCTGCCATGTTGAAGTTCTCTTCTCTTCATAGTTGGTAAGAGTTTGTATTATGAATAAATGGTGTGCGTGTGGGTGCTGGATTTTGCCAAATACTTTTTCTGCCTATTTAGATCATCATGTGATTTTTTTCTCCTTTATTCTTTTAATAATGGCATATTACATTAGTTGATTTTCAGATATGAAGCCAAATTTGCATTCTAAGGATAAATCTCAGTTATGGTATATAATCTTGTTTATATGTTGCTGGATATGGTTTACTCATAGTTTGTTAAGAGTTTTTGCATCATAATTGTGGGGATATTGGTTTACAGTACAATATTTTTCTAAAATCTTTTATATTAACCCACATATTTACTATTTCTAGTGCTCTTCATTTCCTGTGGCTAGAGTTGCCATACGTTATTATTGCTTTTTAGCCTGAAAGACTGCCTTTAGACTTTCTTGTAACCAAGGTCTGCTAGAAGAAAATGTTTTATTTTTCTGGGAGTGTCTTTATTTTACCTACATTTTAAAGGATAGATTATATAATTCTTAGTTGACAGTTTTTTTGTGTTTTGTTCATTTGTTTGTTTCCAGTACTTTGAATATGCCGCTGTCCCTTCTGGCCTCCATTATTTTTGATGACAAGAGAATAATTAATCATTTTGTTGTTCTCCTGTAGGTGATCTGTTGTTTTTCTCTTGTTGCTGTCAAGACTTTCTCTGCCTTTGTTTTTCATCAATTTAGCTTTAGTTTTTTATTTTTATAGATTTATGGGGTACATGGTCAGATTTGTTATATGGCTATATTGTATAGTGGTGAAGTCGGGGCTTTTTGTTCAACCGTCACCCAATTAGTGTACATAGTACCAGATAGGTAATTTCTCATCCCGCACTTCCCTCCCACGCTCCCACCCTCTTGCCCTTCTGAGTCTCCAGTGTCTGTTTATTCCACTTTCTATTTCCGTGTGTACTCATTATTTAGCTCCCACTTATAAGTGAGAATATGCTTTGATGTGTACATTTATCTTGTTGGCTAACCTCTGTGCATCTATAGGTTTATGTTTTTATTTAAATGTGGGAAGTTTTCAGTGATTATTTCTTTACATTTTTCTACCTTCCCACCCCCATTTCTGCTCCGTGTGTTGGTATACATGCTGGCATCCCATAGATGGCTGAGTATCACTTTTTTTCATCCTTTTTTCCCAATGTGCCTCAGACTGGATAATTTTAATTAAAATTATACCTATCTTTAAGTTCACTAATTCTTCTACCTTACGTCTGCCATTGAGCTCCTCTAGTGAAGGAGAGGAGCAGTTTATTACAGTTATTGTACTTTTTTAATCTCTTTTTTGTAGGTCCAACATCTGGACCCTCTCTAAGATATTTTCTTTGTACTGCTTTTTTCCCCTATGTATGTGTCACATTTTCCTGTTTCTTTACATCTCTTAGTTTTTTGTTGAAAGCTCTGCATTTTAGATAACACTGTAGCAAATCTGGATTCCGATATGTTTTCTTTACAAAGTATTGTTCTTTTTTTTTTTTTTTTTTTTTTTTTTGTCTTCTGTTTCTTTAATAATTTAGTTAGACTAGATCTGTGGAGTCTATCTCCCTCTTGGTTATAGCTAATAATATCTCTCTTTAATGTTTTTTCTACTTTTATGTTTAAGCCTGGCCAGCTAGGAGTGTTCTCTGTGTCAGCATTGCTCACACACCTGTGTTAGTGAGGCTTCATCCTCCACTGATGGGGCTGTGTGTGCATTGTGGACTGTATCCAAAGGAATCTGTTTTCGTGCCTGCCCTAGCTTTTACTTTCTGCCCAGATTCCTCTGTCTCCTCTGCATGTGCCCAGACTTACCATCAGGATAGGGTGGGTGGAGGGTCTTGGCACCTTCCGTTCTTCACTGTACTTATGCATAGGCTTCCATTCGGCCAGAGGCATGTGGAGAGCTTACCGAGGCCTTCCATGGCTGTCTTGCTTCCTGAACCCCTCTGTTAAATGTCTGGCTGGTCTGCTGGCCTGTTACTTGCCCTCACCCACTATGCAGTCTTAGGCTTGCTGATTTACAGGTCATCCCTGTGCCTTTTCTACCAGAAATGCTCTGTTTTGCAGCTGGGTGTGGAGTTTTTCACATTTTATTCCAAATTAAGCCAATCCCTTCCTACAACAAAGCTTTGGGTTTTCATGGCTTTCCCTGCCCTAGTGAGAGTAGTGTACCAGCTCGGCTAGGGAGGACTGGCAGCATCCCCAGGCAGGAAGGTCACTGACTCTCACTTTTCTTACCTGAAATTTAGTAATTTTTCGTGAATATATTTATTGTATTTTCAATTTGTTGTATATCTTTAGTCAGTTTCCAGACTCCTAAAATGGTTGAACCATTTTGTCAGTTCTATCGTTGCTTTCTGTGGGGAGGCTTTGCCGAGTTCCTCACTTAGCTATACCAAAGTCCCGTGTCCTCTTGTTACGTTTTTTTTAACTCAAATCATTTTGGACCTTTGTCTATATGAGCCTATGCAAACTTTCACTTCATTCTTTTTACTGTCTGTATAGTATTTCATTATATGCATGTTCCAGAATTTATTTAATTGGTTCTCAAATAATGAACATTAAGGTTATTTCTTATAGATTATAATGCAAACAGTGGTCTCAGTTTTAACTGTGGACATAAATATTGGCATATTTTAGCAAATATATCTGAAGAGTAAATTTCTGGCAGAGGACCACTGAATTTTACTAGGTTGCTTTTAATGATTTCATTTAACTTTTTTCCCATTCTCCAGGCTAGCATATATTTAAATAGTTTCTAAACTCACTGGATAGGGAAGTACTGCTTACACATATTTAATTAGAATTCTAATTGCCTTTCTACCCTTCACAATTAGTAATGGTGTTAATATTAATGTTGAAATAGTTTTACTTTCAGATGGGGAGTTAAAATGAAATTCAAAATGTAAAATTATAAAAATAAATCTGTAACCTATCATCAATGATTGGTTCTCTATTGATTTAAAAGCATTATTTCAATGACAAAGAAAATTGTAACTATAATGATTATATCAATATTGTCCATCTGATATTAGAAGAAACAGTCACCTAAAGTTTTTATTAAAAGGCGAAAGATTTATTCGTTTTAAAGAGAAACCAGAGTATACGTTTTTAAAAATTGTATAAAATCACTTAGCTGCTAAGTTCAGTTGGTTAAATTCACGTTTATCCTCAGATGTGATTGACTCAAATTCCACATTTTCTTCTACTACACTGTGTTTCTATTTTAAGATACAGTTTTGTAAAGATGATATTTTAAATGGACTTTATAGTTCTTGTGATACTGTTAAAATTATCTAATCTTATTTATAGCAGTGCTTTAAAAAAAATTTAATGGTGTTTCTGAATAGGGCCTCAGCCATGTTCTTTTTCCCTGAATCTATTTTTGACCACACACAATTAGTATCACACCTTCTAGAACTTTCCAGTAGTGCAAATATTTAGCATTTATGTAACACATTTTATTTAGAGCTTTACAGATTATTCATTTAGAATATGATTTACAAATCATTTATTAATTTTCACACATTTTTAGTAAAGTGATTTAGAACATTAATAAGATTGTTCTAGAAAGGTTGAAATAATGGAAAGATTCAAATGACTCCTTTGGGGTCACAATACCCCGAATAAGTCAGGGAAAGAATCTATATTTACAATAAAGTGTTGGGCCGATCCTAGCCTCTCCTGTTGATCACAGTGACTTGCACTGGTCATCATTTGTCTTCCTATCTACTTTGCCGGTGTTAGCTGATTATGATTTCAGCTTCCTTTTTGATTGCTGTTGATATTATTTTTTTAAAATTCCACAATGCTTTCTACTACAAATTTCAAGTCATTTTTTGTAGTCTGCTTTTGAAAAGAGACAGTATTTTTCAATAAAGTTTCTAAATTATTCTTTCGCATGTTTAATTCTAAATTATGAATAATTAATTCAGGGAACTGTCTCCTCTGAATCTTCTATTCACACTCAAATATGCTCATGTTTCTTCTTTCTTAAAATCTTCCTTTCCTTCCTTCAAATATGACACTTTCTCTCCCTTCTTTGTAGCCATACAACAGGAAGAAGCAGCCTGCCTTTACCGTTTCTATGACTTACTGCCATTTACTCTTCATCCCATTGAAATGGATTCCAGCTCCACCCTTCCCCAAAAATATGGTTCCTGAAGTCAGTAGTGATTTTATTGTTAGTGAATCCCAGGGAATTAGGACTTGGCTATTTGACAGAATGTGAATACAACACTGACTTCTTGTGGCTTTTATAATACAATTTTCTTCTTACCTTTCTCAGTTTCTTGCCACACCTTCCAGTCTACTTTGTGAATTTGCTCCTTATGTTTTTTCATCTAAGAGTTTTATAGTTTTAGCTATTGCATTTAGGTCTCTGATTTATTTTATCTAATTTTTATATATGGAATGAAGTAGGAAGTCCCACCCACTCTATCTATTCATTTGTTCATTCCTTTATTAGTTTATTTACATTTATATGAATATCCAGTGTTGTAGTACCAGTTGTAAAAGAAACTACTTAAAAATCAGTTAACCATAACTTATGCCCGAGCTCTGACTTCCATTTCATTGATATTTATGTCTATCCCTTAGGCCGTTGCCACACAGTGTTGATTATTATAGCTTCCTAGTAAGTTTTGAAATGGGAACATGCCATTCCTCCAGTTTTGTTTTTCTTAAAGACTATTGTGGCTATTATGGGTCCATTGCATTTCCATATGAATTTTAGAATCAGCTTGTCCATTTTCTGTAAAGAAGCCGGCTGGGATCTTGATTGAAATTTCCTTGACTCTGTAGATCAGTTTGGAGAGTATTACCATCTTAACAATATTAAGTCCTCCTGTCTGTAAAAATTGGGTATCTTTCCATTTACTTAGGTCTTTTAAAATTTCTTTCAACAATGTTTTTGTAGTTTTAAGTTTATAAATCTTGCTTTTATTTTGTTAATTTATTCCTAAGTATGCTATTCTTAATGCTGATGTAAATGAAACTGATTTTTAGTTTCATTTTTGGGTTGTTCATTGCTGGTGTAAAGAAATAGAACCAATTTTTGTATATTGGTCTTGTATCCTGCAAACTTGCTAAACTCACTTATTAACTCAATTTTTTTTTTTTTTTGTGGATTCCTTAGGATTTTGTGTATACAAGTTTATGCCACCTGTGAACAAAGATTGTCTTAGTTCTTCCCTTCCTGTCTGGATGCCATTTTTCCTTGTTACATAATTGTCCTAGTTAGAACTTCAAGTACAATGTTGAATAGAAGTGGTGAGAATACACATCTTTGTCTTGTCTTAGGATGACATTTTCAGTGTTTCTCCATTAAATTTGATGTTAGCTGTGGGTTTTCCTAGGTTGTTGAATGTTTTTATCATTGAAGTGTGTTGGATTCTTCTGTCAAATGTTTTCTTTCTGTCTATAGAAATGATCATGTGTTTTTTGTCCTTTATCTTATTATTATATTACATTAATTGATTTTCAGATGTTAAACCAAACTTGTAATCGTGTGATAAATTCACCTTAGCTCTTGTGTGTAAATTATGCTGCTGCATTTGGTTTCTTAATTTTTTCTTATTTGACAGCTTTAACATTTGTACTGATAAGGATATTTGTGTGTAGTTTTCTTATCTTGTGATGTCTTTGTTTTTTGTATCAGGGCAATACTAGTCTCATTGAATGAGTTAGGAAGTGTTCCTTTCTATTAAATTTTTGAAGAATATGTAAAAGATTAGCATTACTACTTCATTAAAAGTTTGTTAGAATTCACCATTGAAATCATGTGGGTATAGGCTTTTCTTTGTAGGAAACATTTTGAGTACCAATTTTGTATTTTTTTTTGTTAAAGACTAAACTGTTTTTCTACGCATAACACTTCCAACACCAAATGTGTACGTGTGTTTTTCTCCACACCACCAGTTCTTTAATTCTCCAGACAGCAACTCAGTGTCCTACGATGTCTTCCAATTCTGACACTATCTGGAGTTAGCATCAGACCTCACAGGTTAAGGACTCAGTCCCTCGGGACTGTCCCCACTTCAGGTGCCAATCTTAAGTCCCATGCCTTTCTGTACTTCTGACCAACCTGACTACATATGGATAGTTCCCACAAACCTTCCTTGGGTTTGATAATTCACTTTCTATTATGAGTTTATTATAAAAGCTATTATTATATAAAGATACAGATGAGCAGCCTGATGAAGAGATACACAGGACAAGGTGTGAAGGTCTGCAGTGCTGGAGCTTCTATGCTTGTGGAGCTGGGGATGCACCACCCTCCTGGCACATGGATTCCTCAATCTGGGAGCTCTTATGACCCCACCATTTAAGGTTTTTGTGGAGGCTTCATTATTTAGGCATGGTGGATTGCATCATAGGCCATTGGTGATTGCATCAATCTCCAATCCCTTTCCCCTCCCTAGAGGATACAGCTGAAACTTCCAACCCTCTAATCTTGCCTTGCTCTTTCTGGCAACCAGCTCCCATCCTCCAAGAGTTACCTCATTAACGTAAACTCTGGTGTAGTTGAAAGGGGCTTATTATGAATAACAAAAGATGCTTGTCTCCCCTCTATTACTCACCAGATTCCTAGAGGTTTGGATCTCTGTGAAGGGAACCTGGGGCAGAGACCAAATATATACTTCTTTTTATGTCACACATTATTATCTGTTCAGATTTTCTATTTCTCCTTGAGTCAGTTTTGGTAGATTTTGTCTTTCTAGGAATTTATCCATATCATCTACGTTATCTAATTTTTTGGCATACAAGTGTTTACCATATTCTTTTACAATCCTTTCTTATTTCTTAAAAGTCCAGGTGGTATCCTATTTTCATTCCTGATTTTAATAATCTGACTCTTTTCTCTTATTCCTCCTTTGAATAAACATTTGATTTCATTGCTTTCTCTCTATTGTTTTCTATTTTATTTATTTCTGCCCTTTTGTTATTTTTTCTTCCTACTTCGAGTTTAGTTTTTCTTTTCTATTTCTAAAGGTGAAAGTTTAGGTGATTGATTTGAAATCTTTTATTTTTAAAATATAGGCGTTTAAAGGTGTAAATTTTCCTCTGAGCACTCTCTTGGATGCATTCTATAATCTTGATGTGTTATATTTTTATTTTCATTCATCTCAGGGTATTTTTAAATTTTCGTTGAGGTTTCTGTTTTGATCTAATGATTATGTTCAGTATGTTATTCATTTTTAACATATTTGTGAATTTCATAAATTTCTTTTTTAGTGGGTGTCTAATTTAGTTCATTGTGATGTGAAAATACATTTTATTTGATTTCAGTCCTTTTAAAATTATTGAGGCTTGTGCAATGTCTGGTATATAGTCTATTCTTGAAAATGTTCCATGTGTACTTGAGAAGCATGTATGTTTTGAGGTGTTTTGATCTCTGCTTTCAGTCTTATATTATCTATATTTAATAATGCTAGAATGATTTTTCCAGAAAATAAACCTAAATATGTAACTCACCTTCTTAAAATCATGAAAGGCTTCTTAGTACCCTTAATTTTAAACATTTCAAGTTATCTTAAAAATGACCTACGGCTTTGTGCAATTTGGCCTCTGCTTTCTCTTCCACTTTAAGCCCCTGTCCCCACCCCAAATTGTTTTTACAATTCAGCCATATAGAACTAATTTTGGTTCCCTGTACTCAACATTACTTTGGGTTTTCAAAGATGTATTTCTTTCTGTGTGGAATATGCTGCCATCCCTCTTCTGGTTATTAATTATTAATAGTTCTCACTGATCCTTAGATGACACTTGTATAGAGAACCTATCTTACTACTGACAGCTGAGTTAGATGACTTTCCTTTTTGATCCTTTAGGCCTGAACTTTCTTTTTTATTGGAGAGCAGATCACACTTCTATTTATTTATTCCATGTCTTTGTTGATGATTACTGAATGGAGTTGAGGGTGGTAAGGAAGAGGGAGGCATCCATGATGATTCCCTAAGTTTCTGAGTTAGGTATTTGGACAGTAATATAAGATGAAAGAAGAGGAGGAAGTTTTCAGGAATAATATTATGTATTCAATTTTTAAAATGTTGAATTTTATAACTTGTACAATATACAAATGGAAATGTACAAAAAGAATGTGTATATGTGGTTCTTAGTTTCAAAAAAGCTGTCCTGTTGTATGTAAGTCCTCCTCTTTTGCTGGATCTAGGTCCTTGGCTGCTGGGGCTGTGGTTTACTCCTCTTTGTCTTTCTGTTACTTGGCATATCAGAGGTGCTCAATAACTACTAGTTGAATTAAGTTGTAAATAACAATGCCCACATATCAGTGATATGGTATTTTAATTTTTTTTATAAATGTTTCACTTGGAAAGTATGCCCAGGGAAAGGAGTTAATGGCTGATTATAGAAAAATTTAGCTGGGGAAAAATACTATGGTTTTCTTTTTTCCCTTTTTACAAAAATTTACTGACACATCTTGTTTTGTGAATTGAACGATTTTCCTAACCTTTTTTTCTATTAAAAATTATTAGCTTTTTATTCAAGATAACTTTATATGTCTGATATGAGGCAAATTATGCAATCTTCTGTCTTTTTGTAGGACTATAATGATGAGATTAGGCAAGCACAGCTTCAAGAATTAACGTATTTAAATGGTGGTTCAGAAAATGCAGATGTTCCAGTGGTTCGAGGAAAACCTACCTTGCGTACAAGAGGTGTACCAACCCCAACAATAACCAGGTAGGTGCAATTAATTGAATTACCTTTTTTGTAGTTTAGAGTGCTGTGGCAACAGTTTTAGTGTTTCCTTTATTAACAGCCAGAAACAGCTCTGTCCGCATATCTGTACAAACCTATATTCAGCCAAGCGTGTTGGCATACACCTGTAGTCTCAGCTGTTCGGGAGGCTGAGGCAGGACAATTGCTTGAAGCTAGGAGTTTGAGAACACAGTGTGCTATCATGACCCCTGTGAATAGCCACTGCACTACAGCCTGGGCAACATATTGAGACCCTGTTTCTAAAAATATATATTTTAGCATTCATTTTTACAGCATTAATTTTTTTAATTTGTTAAAATGAGTCTTATTTTTAATGTAAGTAATAACATTGATATGCAGATTGAGATAATGGTCTCATGTATTTTCCTGCTGAGTATAGCTTCAGGCTAGTTTATGGCCACACTACCAATGCTAAGCACAGTGTCAGGCACTAAGAATGCGTCCAATTGCCTGTTATCATTTTAGTCACTATAAATGCTCTATGTTATCTAAAATTCTTGGGCTGGGCCAGGAACACAGAAATTTTATTAAGTCATTGGAAAGAAGTAATACAATTTTTTTCAATTAACCTAGTGACCATACAGATATTTTTTAGATAGAATTTATATTGAAATAATTTAAAATAGCATTCTTGTGTATCTCCAAGTTCATATGAGAAAACAAAAAAAGTCACTTCCTCTACTGAGTATTACTGATCAGACCAGTGTCAGAGCACTTATAAATGATACTGCCATGTAAAATAAACATAGGTCTGGGCGTGTTATAGGCAGATTTTCTCTGTAAAAAAAGACCTAATAATATTTCAACATCATATTATCAGTGGTAAATCTCTTTCATTTCCATTTCTTCTCCCATTAAATTTACTTGGGATAAGAAATTACTTACCTGTTATGTTGGTATCCTGTGGCTGCTGTGACAAATTACCACAAATTTAGTGGCTGAAAACTATAGATGTTTATTCTCTTATAGTTCCAGAGGCCATATGTCCAAAATCAGTATCACTAGGCCAAAGTCAAGGTGTTGGGAGGGCCACTCTCCCTGTGTAGGGTCTAGGGGAGAATCCTTCCCTTGTCCCTTCCAATTTCTGGTGACTACCATCATTCCTTGACTTGTGTCCACGTCACTCTGATCTGTCCCCCCATCTTCACACTCTCATCTCCTCTTCTGTCTGTCTCTAATCTCTCTCTGCCTCCCCTTTTACAAGGGTACATGTGGTTATATTTAAGGCCCACCTCAATGACCCGGGATAGTCTTTCCATATCAAGATCCTTTTTCACATCTGCAAAAGACTTTTTTTAAGTCAGGTAACATGTACAGGTTCCTGGGATTAGGACAGTATAATTTTGAGAGTCCTAATATTATTCCTCATACTACATTTGCCATGTTACTTTTATCTTTATTGTGATGGGAGCTAGTACATTTTACCAAAATATGCCAAATAGAACAAAAATATATTTTAAAACTTTTTTGAAATTCTTCAAACTCATTTTATCCCTACATTACCACTTTATATTTGTTTGTTTGTACATGTATGGAACAAATAGTATATGTTCATAATATGTGCTTTATTGATGCCATAGCAGATGCACACCTATCAGTCAAGTCATATTTCCTATCAACTGATATGTATTTTTTTTTTCTAACAGCTACAAAGTTGTTAGGAAATTCATATATAAGTTATTTGGGCCTCATAATTCAATTACCAGAATTGTTACTTATTATTTTGGCCTGGGGTATAAATTACTGAGACACTAAGGATATTGTGAACTGAGAACGTTTGGGAAACTATCCCTATCCCTCTAGGCCTCTGAGGTTCTGTTCATTTTTTGTCCTCTGTTTTCCAAACCAATCTGTCTTGAACTGCCTGTTTCCTTTGTATTTTCAATCCTGTGATTAAGCCTATTCAGTGATATTTTTATTTCAGATACTGTATTTTTTCAGTTGTCAAATTTTCATTTGATTTTTAATAATTTTTATTTCTCTGCTGAGATTTCTTATCTTTTTGCTCATGACTATCCTGTTTTCTTTTATACAGTATAAATTTTTTGAAAGCTGTGTTTAATTCATTGTCTGCTAATTAATATGGTTTATTTTAGAGTAAATGTTACTCTGTGAAAACTGGAATTTGTTATATTCCTCCCAAGAGTGTTGACTGTATTTTACTTTTTAAAACTGTTTGTTTTAGTAGATGGCTTGACTCGATTCAAACTACAAACTGTATTTCTTGGTAAGCAGCTCAAATCTCGTTTGAAATCATTCATCCTTTTCAGGGATGCTTGCAATCTGCCCTGTGCATTTATGGTTCAGTGGTCACCAGAGATTTGGCCAGGGTTCATACACAGAATTTGTGGCTCTGGTTCTCTTCTTTCTGCAATTCCGCTCTCACTTTCCAAAAGCTGTGGTTGCTACAAATTTTGACCTTCTGGCCACAAAAACCATGGGTCTTCAGTCAGAGTTGTAGCTGCTCTGTATGCCTCCTGTAACCCGTCCTCATGCTAACGCCCTAAGAAGGCACCTCATCTAGTTACCTTTTCCAAGTGTCAGTAGTATTCCAGTATCTCCCTGCTTCTAATCATTATTTAGTACCTTCAAGTGATTTTTTTGGTATTAATATTTTAGCCAAAGTTTAGAGTTATCTATCCAAGGGTTAGTTTGGTTGGAGTTTACATTGCTAACCTAGAAGTGGAATGTTGGGGCTATTTTTTGAGAACACACGTGTGCCAGAAATTTCATATCTGTGCCTCAGAACAACTGTGTATAAACTATAATTATCCCCATTTTATAAATGATGAAAGTAAGACTAGAAATATGGCAGTTATACATCTTCTTGAAGTCTTATGCAGTTAGTTGGTAGAGTCAAGATTAGTATCTACCTGCCTTAATTTAAAGTTCATGCTCTTCTATCCCTTATTTCTCTTTTTTTATATTTGAAAAATAATACTTCAAATGTTTGCTGAAATCAGTAAATTTATTATAAGCAAGCATTTTCTCTGAATATAAATGTAATATTAAAATTAAAGTCCTTCTGAAATTATTTCTATATAGAAATGTTACAATAAACCAAAGCCAAAGTATTATAATATCTTCATCATTCAAACACTGTAAATTCAAATCTCCCAAGAATGTAAAGCTAGAAACAGTAGAGGATGAAATAAATCAGTTGATGAAAGAAATGCCAAGACAGAAAGGAATGAAAAACAAAACCTTTATTATTAAAGTTATATTTTAAGATTTAAACTTAGTATATCATCAATTGGTAGTCTTAATCCAAACACACATAATACAAAGCCATTGCTTTGGCTAGTAGAGTAATAAACAGTTTAATAGAAGAAACAATCAGATTTGTGCTAAAGAAAGCAGCACAGATCTTTTAAATGGACTCCGAGTGGTGGTAAGCTTCATTGACTGACTGCATAATTACTTCTAAATACCTCTGAATTAACTGCCTGCATATTAACTCCTTTGGACACACCTGTAGTAGTTGACTGTAGTTGGAGTTGACTGCATGTGAGGTTGATAAGGAACTGTATTACGTGCTGTGCCAAAGACCTTTTAAGCTATTCCCCTGTAATCATTACAGTGTTGCTAAAAGTGGTCCAGTACAGAAGAGTCTGGATGCAAATGAATAAAACTCCATCCTAGCTATAAAGAAAGTATAAAGGGGTTCTCAGATGTTAAAAACACGTCATTTCATACCTTTGTAAGCACTTCCTGGAGGCCTCAGAAGAGGGATTGTATTAGACTACTGCACATTAGTTAAGTGTATTTCCCATCTGTTGAGTTCTTGAGATATACTTTTATCAAAAGCATGTAATGACTCCAGTTTGTGTACTGCACTATTTTTCTGAGCATCTAGCACCCTGTGCTAACCTCTGCTGTTACTAGGACCATGTGGCAATGTAGTTACTAAATTTGTTTTATCTCCAGACTAGATTGAGCTCATAGGAGAGAAATGTGCCTTTTGCCTTTTGTGTTCCTGGGTCTAAGCACAGTCTTGAAACAGGGTGTGTTCAGTAAATAATCACTGAAGAACTAAATGGAGATCAGGTTTTTAAAAATCTAAGAAATTGCTAATCACGTATAACGGGAATACATTTACCACCACCCAACACCACAAATTATATGTATCATATGATATTTTCATCACTCATAATAGTAATGGCAAAGTATTCTAATTTAGTATTGAACTGAATGGATATTGGCCAGTTTAATTTGCATGCCCACTGACTGCTAGAATTAAAAGTTTCTATTTTTTATGCATTTATTTATTTTAATTGACAAATGACAACTTGTATATATTAATGGTATACAGTGTGATGTTTTGCTATATTTTTACATACTTGGATGATTAAATCAAGCAGATTAACATATCTGTCACCTCACCTATTTATAATTTTTATTTTTAAATTTTTTTATTATTTTTCATTGAGGTATAATATATATAATTTGCCATTTTTATCATTTTTAAGTGTACAGTTCAGTGGTAATAAATACATTTATATTCTTTTTTATTTTTCCTCTTTATTCCCCAACCCCCTTCCCAGCCTCTGGTAACCACCAGTCTACTCTCTCTCTCTCTATGAGATCCACTTCTGTTACCTCCCACATGAGTAAGAACACGTGGTATTTGTCTTTCCATGCTTGGCTTATTTCACTTCACATAATGGCCTCAAGTTCCATCCATGTTGCTACAAACAACAGAATTTCATTCTTTTTTATGGCTGAATAATATTGCATTTTACATGGAATATTTTCATTTATCCATTCATCCATTGATGGGCACTCAGGTTGATTCCATATTTTGACTATTGTTATTAGTGCTGAAATAAACATGGAAGTACAGATATCTCTTTGATATATTAATTTCCTTTCTTTTGGGTATATACCCAGTAGTGGAATTACTGGATCATATGGTAGTCCTATTTTTAGATCTTTATAACTTTGGTTAGATTTGTTCCTAGCATATTTTTTGTAGCTCTTATAAATGGTATTGCATTCTTGATTTCTTTTTTAGATTGTTCACTGTTGATATATATAAATGCTACTGATTTTTGTATCTTGATTTTGTATCCTGCAACTTCACTGAATTCATTTATCAGTTCTAACAGTTTTTTGGTGATCTTTAGGTCTGTTTTTGCCCCTGAAGGATATCTCATAGAAAAGAGCTTTAGAATTAGGTAAATCTGAATTCAAAAGTTACTGACACTCCTGACTATTTAAGTGGCATAGGAAAGCAACTTCACTTCTCTATACTTTAGTCAAATGGGAACAGTACTGCCAATATTACACGTTTCTCCTGAGAAGTAAATGCATATGTAATATGATTACCATCCCATTTGCCTCACACACAGCCACCCAGAAAAGCTGCTTCCTGTCTTTTCCATTTCTCTCATCTAACATTGAATTTAAATAATACTAAAGTATTTTAATTTATGCTATCTTGATTCTTGCCATTATATGTTTTTAGGAAATATTTCAAAACCTAAAATCATAACACCTTTGTTCCATAAATACTATATGGATAGAAGGCTGCTAAAATTGAGTTTATTCTTTAAAAAATGGGTAACTCACTGGTTCTAAGGTTTTAGGAACCTGTGGCGCTTTTTCAAAAAATAAATATCAAGAACCTCACTTCTAGAGATACGTATGCTTTCACCTTCTTCTCCCCTGGAGATATACTTTTACCAAAAGCATGTAATAACTCCAGTTTGGGTACTGCACTATTTACCAAATTACTGAGTAAAAATGCCTTAAAATTTATAAAGTATTGAAATTTATTAAATTAGTAATTTAGAGATATTTCTGGAAGATAAAAATGATAAGACTAAAATAAACAAATATCAGAGGAAGGCACACTATAAATGGCTGCTAGGGAGATAAGAGTGTTCCTAAAAGAGCCCGAAAGAAACTCTGAGCTAACAAAATAAACATGGGTGGGGGGGAATTAAAAATGATAAGAAAACAGATATACGTGGATGCCATGGTCCAAATATAAAGGTTTGGAAGAATTAGTGAAAGTAATGAACATGTTCTGTGAAACAGTAAATGGAAATGATTCAGGAAGTTGAAGAGGACTTGACTGGTAATCTGAATTTGTATAAATTCTTTTTTCAATTATGTATTATATTCTGCTTACCAACTAATGAGTGACCATTTCCCTATGCTCCTGACTCCGCCCCTAACTGGTGCCTAAATTTTATAACATTTTGCCTATGAGCAGCCTTTCATCAATTTATATTGAAGGACCATGTTAAAATCTGGGCTTAGATTTTAAACTTTATATTTTTCTATGTTTATATTTGTTTTTTTAAACAGTAGTGTCTTCTAAACTTTATCATCATTAAGAGCCATGTAGTTTAAAAAGTAATGATAACCTAACCTTTTTTATTCATTATTGATTGCATATTTTTTTTAAATTTTAGCAGAATATATTAGGAATCAATTTCTTTTCTTATAAAGAAGTTTTCTGAAATTCGTAAATTATTTCAGCTTTTGAAATTTAATGCAGTACTTAACAATAAAAACCGGTATGTAATTTTGATGTTCACTGAAATAAAAGTTTAGAATCATTAATTTTAAGCCTTGAGATAAAGAAACTCACATTTTGGGATTTGAAATACATGTAAAAATGCAATGTTAAATTGGCTGCTATAAAATTATTAGGTGAATTGGTAAGAGATTTACAGAATTGTCATCAAGGAAGAATTTTAGATAAGGATCAAGTTAGAGATTTTAAATTATCCAACAGCATCAAGTTCACCAAAAGGTTTTCTAAGTATGTTTTGTTTTAAGATAAAAATTAACTTTAGTAGTTAGTAATTTGAAATTATAACAAAAGTTGGACAGTTATAGGAAACAGTTATACTTTCTTTTCTAACTAAAAATATATTTTTAACCTATTGAATATACAAATCTACTAGAATGTGAGTTCCATGAGGTCTCTCAGAAAATCTCCTGTCTTGTTTCCTGTTGTTACATTCCCACTGCACAAAGTAGGGTGTAAGGCCTGGTGTACAGCAGTCACCCAGTAAAGTCTGGTGGGTGGATGGATGAAGGAATGAGTATTCCTTGCAAAGGATTACTCAATGGGGAGTGCCAGGCTAGAAACGAACTATTTTCTGTTCCTCCTCTCACCCTGCATTGCCCACCATGTTTCTACCCCAACACCTAACCCAGTTCCAAACTGGGTTTTTTTATGAGAAAGAAAAATTCCTCACTGCCTCTTACTCTATTAAAAAAAATAGTTTTTTGTTCTTATAAGGTAGCTTTACAAGGCAATTATGTATCTGTTGATTATGAATTTGTATCTATATGTATGACTAGAAGGCAGAATGTATTTATTTTGGCAAAACTTTCTTTAATGTATATGCATTTTAGGAATTTAATACCTTATTTTTTGATAATGTAAAAACAAATTTTTTTACTGCCATTTGAAATGTTTAAAATCCTTTATTTATTTAAAAACTATTCTCTTATTTTTAGAAGGATAAACAACAAAGTGTTACACGTTAAGTAGAAATGTTAAATGATATTCTCTTTAAAGTGGATTAAGAATGATATTGTAGTTGCTAAGGATTGTCTTAATAACTGAAAATAGTATATTTTCCCCCTCTACTATATGCAGTTATGAGAAATGTTAGCAGGAAGACTTGAGTAGTTAATATTAGGGCCATAAATGTTTCACCCACTGTATGATATGATTTATATTAATGTACCAATCAATATTATAAAGTATTTTTCTTTTTTATTAAGGAAAGGGTAGATAAAAGAAAGTGATAATTCTTCCTCAATTGGACAAATTTATGGAAATTTTAAATAAAAACTTTTTATTGGGTTTTTTTTAAATTGTTTGATTCTCTACTAGACTAACCTGCTCAGGACAACCTTCCACCTAAACTATCACAACAGTCACCCTCCTCTCTTTCCTTCCAACCCCGTCATTACTATATAGTTTGTTCTTTTAATACTATTCAGGTGTCTATACCTGACATGTATATCCCATATCCCAGGCAGAACACTAGAGGACTTAGGTTGAAAATGAGTTTCTCTGTTTTTGTTTTTGTTTCCTACTATAAGGTCCACTGAATTCCTCCTACTGATATCAATACTCAGTATCAAATTACTTTCTATTGAAATACTCTCTCATAGTGTATTAGTGACCAGCCACCCTGAAGTTGAGGAAGGGGAGACAAAAGGAGAAAAATTGATGGTTTCTTTTAAAATCACCTTAATATTAATAGGCTTTAGGAAGGCAATTACTGAAGCAAATAGTGTTACAAATTATTGAGAATTTATGACAAAAAACTCATAATTTATATGCCAGCAGGGACAGACAAACAAGAAAAGCAGCCCAATCCTGGTTCTCTTGGCTACAGCTTGGCCAGTACATACATGTCCAGTGCCAATGCTGGAGAAGGAATCCAGGGAACATGTTCATATACAGTGGCAAGCTCCTCCCCACCACACTTTGGTTTTTCAGAAGTTTTAATAATTTTTTCAAAACCTCTTTGAAATCAGTCTGTTTCTGATGTTAGGTTATTAATATCACAAATTTCCTTGAGTCCTTTCTGTGTCTAGAATTAAAGTTACAGAGATGATTAAGTCATTGTCTTGACCTCAGGGAGTCTAGAGTATAAGAGAGGAAAGTCAGAGAGACAAGTGATTGGGACAGGATGGTATAAATAGGGGAAAGAGAGATGAACGAAGAGGGCGTTGGAAATAGAAATGAGGGTAGGAGTATTCTGAATGGAGAGAACAGATTTGAACAAACTTACAGGGAAAGTGAAGGAATCAAGCAAGAAAGTGCCAGAGGGTAGTTCTCCTAAGCAAAGGGAAGCTTAGAAACAGAAAAGAAGGGGGCTGTTTGTGGCTTGAAATTAGGGTGTGGCACTGGAAAATTAGTGTTTCTAAAGTCACTCTTGGCTCTTACTAAGCTATATGGCCTAGAGGAACTTGAGGTTACTTCTCTCCAAGCCATAGTTCCCTCATCGATAAAATTGAGATAAAAAATTGAGCACACATTTATCCAAATTCTGTTTAATATTTTTAATGTCCTATTCAAGCTCAGACTCCGCCACAATTCCTTTTCTGATTATTTAGAATAATCTTACACTAAAAATTAAATTCCCATAGCGGTGACAATGTGATGATCACTCAGCATAGGACCTTGAGCAAAGCTCTCTCTTAAGTTCCTTTGTCAACACCATTGTTCTCTGAAGGGAAGGAAACTTGTACCGCATATTTCTAAAAGGCAGAAATAAGGCTGATAGAAATTATAGAGAAAGATTTTTGTTATTTTTGTATTAAATAAAAAAAATAAACACATGCTAACTATCAGAATTGGATGACAGTGAGTGACATAGACTTCAAAGCGAGGAAGGAGGTCTCTTTCATTAGGGGCTACTTAATTGAATCCAAAGAGAAGATAAATGCCTTTCTTGCACTTTATAAAAGGGCATACTTCCTTACATTATATTGTCAACAGTTTTACTATTAACCAGTTTGTAACTTGGATTAAATTATAACATAAATTGCCTTGGAATTCTTTTATACTCTATGCACTGTGGGATAACAAAGCAGTTGCTCAGTTAATTTTTTAATTGCATTGAAGGTTGAGTGGAACACAGAACAACAAAAATAGATAACTTATTTCATGACAGGGCTGTATCCACTGGGTCTTAAACTCAGCTAATCAAAAGATGGTCTGCAGACTACCAGCAGCAGCACTTGAGAGCTTGTTAGAAAAACAGAATCTCAATCCCACCCAGACCTGCTGACTCAGACTCTGCCTGTAACAAGGCTCCTGGGTGATGTGGATGCACATGAACGTGTGAGAAACACTGCCGTAGAACCACATTTCAGGTGGTCTCTAAAGGTGCTCAGAAGAGCTGCCAACATCATCTGCTTGGAAGCTTTTGTCTTCATCAGCTCTGACAGTTTCTAAAGTGCGTTCTAGGGACTCCAACTGTAGGCTGCTTTCATGTTTCCCTTTTGTCTGTCCTCCCATTCGCATAGCAACCCTAGGCAAGGAAAAAGACCTTAGAATGATTAAGCTTTATTCACCGAAAAGCACTGTCAGGAATGAAGAACGATTGTCGAATGTGTTAAGGATTCCATAGGAAAAATGCAGTATCCCACAGATCGTTATTGCATCAGGGCATAGACCTCAAATGGATCTGTGGGAAGGTTTTCCTCACTGTGATACCAGTAATATCTGGTTAGGACCCTGTCACAGGTCCCACTCTGTAGTCAGCCATGGGCCCTCCCTTCCTGAGCCCCAGGAGTCAACTGTGTTTCCCAGGGTCACTAAACTAGTAATGCTGTGGAGCTAGCCTTAGCAGTCCCGGCTTCTGCCACTGAACCCATTGTTTTACCTGCTATACTTTGCTGCTGCTTGTAAAAGTTATAGATAAAAGCCAAATGATTTAGTATATATTTACAAACTCTTACTCTACCAGACCGCCTTACTGTTGCTAAATGTATAAAATGAGAACTGACATGAGTTGTACCTTCTGTCTACTCTATTTGTCTTTCAATAAACAGCCAAAAGAAAGTACGAGAACAATAGAAGCACAAGTATACATAGTAATTCCCACTTACCAAGTGCCTGTTATAGGGTATGTAGAGCTAGGCATTTTACATACACTATACATAAACTTCAGAGCCATTCTGCAGGAGAGTGATATCATTAACCCCATCTTACAGTTGGAAAAACTGAGGCTCAGAGATCAAGTGACAGAACTAAATTCAAGTATGGGTATGTTGAAACCCAAAGCCTGTGTTTTTTCATTACATTTAAAACCTTTTATTCATCTATAAACTAAGTAGTTTCTGATGAGTCAATAATTTCTTGTATTCATTCAAAGCATGTATTCTCATGAAATCCTTTATAGATTTTGTTTCATATCTGAGTTTCAGGACCAGAAACCATGGTTATTCTGCCAAAAAAAATGCAGACAAAAAGAACCATTACAGTTCATTCATTCATCTGCTTTTGAAACTTCGCTCTTCTGTTACACTCATTCTGAGCAGTGTAGCACCCTATTCCTATCAGTTTGGATCTGCTTTTCAAGTTTTAAAAAAATCATGTTGATTATCAATTTAAATGTCATCTAACAGACACTTTTTCTCTTCTTATCCCATGTTGTCAGTCCAGCTGTTCCACTTTACCCTGAATGTCATTTATAGCACTGAATGAATGCTTTGGGATATGGCAAGATTCTTATGTTAGCAAGTCACTCTCCATGCCGTTCACCCACCAGTGTCATCTAAAGCAGTGTTAATGCTATGCTGCTTAACACCATTCCTGTGGAATTTCAACACTTAAAAAAATTAATCTTCAAAGCATCTTTTAGATATCCAGAATGACTAGATGTATCAAATGACTTGTCTCAAATTCTATAGCAGCTAATAATTCCTTACTATGATTCCATACACCCAGTGACACATAACGAAGAATATCAATGATTATGGGAAAGATTTGTGAGCTTCTTGAATATATAAATTTATGTCTTTCAATTCGATGGAAGGCATACATTCGTATATTCAAGAAGCATATTGAATATTTTGTGGTCCATGTAGTACCTTGGATGGCGATGGTGGGGTATTGGATAGGGAAGCAAGAAGCCTGAATTATTTAATAGTTTACATATATGCTAGTTAATTGAAGTAGCACAAAGAAGTTAGATGTACTATATCTACAAACTACTCCTTAAAGACATTGAAGATTTTTCTTGATATATACTAGAGATACAAAATAAAGCAGTACAGAAATTATAGTGTCTTTATCAGTACAGCTCAAAATGATTGAAATTTATATACAAATTGTTGATCTTTATGGAGTCAGAAAACATTTCAAACACTTTATATGTACCATGTAATTTTTCCCTCAAAATAACACTAAGAAGTGGGTTCTGTATTTATGCCTGTTTCACAATTGAGGAAACTGGATTGGAAAGTTCTGACTCTTGGTTGATTTGAATGTTAACTGGCAGGCAAAGTTAACACCTTTCGTACCGCATAGAAATCTCTAAGACATATGCCAGGGACCACACGTTTTTAGGCAAACTGCATGTTGTTTAAATCATCATAACTACAGCGAAAAACGAAAAAACTCATGAATGGTCCTTAAGGTATTAAGCTAGCAAGGACATGAGGAATTGGATTCAGATCTGATTCCAGTGCCCTTGACTCTTGACCAACATTTGTACTTTACCAATATTTATATCCTAGGATAAAAAAAAAAGAAAAACTAATTTGTATTACTCATGAAAAGGTTATCTAAGGGTGAGGTTAATTTATGGGAAAAAATGTTATTTATTTTAATTGCTTCAGATTTCTTGTGTTAAAATTAGATTCAACTACTAATGCCAAATATTCACTTATGGTGGCTTCACCCAGTAGAAATTTTTTCAGCAACCCCACACTGCCATTCAGGATCCTGGCTCCCTCTAGCTTTTGGCTGTATTTTTCTTAGCTTGTCACTTTTGTCTGTAAGCCTGTCGTCTTACAACCATGTCCATATCACATGCAGGAAGAAGGGAAAGGAGAATGCCAACTGTAGTTTCAAAGAGCTTCCCATAAATCTCACTCAGTGCTAATGTGTCATTGGCCAGAACTGGATCACAAGCTACCCATGGCTGAAAGAAAGCTGCAAAACTGAGGGGCTTTTGTTATTGTTGTTTTTTAATGTTATTGGTATTTTAAAACAGCCTAAGTTTTACAGAAAGACTTCTAAGATAGCACAGAAAGTTTCCACATAAACCATATGTAGTGTCCTCTATTGTTAACGTCTTATATTAGTATGGTTCGTTTCTTTTAATTAATGAACCAATATTGACACATTATTAACTACAGCATTGACCCAGTATTAACTACAGTCCATTTCAGATTTCCTTAGTTTTTATCTAATGTCCTTTTCCCACAGGATACCACATCACATTTAGTCGTCATGTCTTCTCAGGCTCCTCTTGGCTGTGACTGTATCTGAGACTTAACTTTATTTAATGATCTTGACCATTTTGAGGCGTGCTGATCAGATCTTTTGTAAGATGTCTCTCAGTTGGATTTTGTCATATATTTTTCTCATGATTAGCCTTGGGTTATGGTTTGGGGCGTGAATTCCATTTTCATCACATCATATCAAGGTACATACTATCCACATGGCTTCTCACTGTTTATGTTAAGATCACCTGGCTGAGGTGGTATCTGTCAGGCTTCTCCACCACCATAAGGGTATTGCTCCTTTTTCTCGCTGTCCACTGCGTCTTTGAAAAGGAAGTCACTATGGAGAATCCCTCTTTAAGGAATGAGGAATTATAGTTCACCTCCTGGTGGGTGGAATATTTACAAAAATTATCTGGAAGATTTGTCTCTTCTCCTTTATTTATCAATTGATTCAATGATTTATTTATATCAATGTGGACTCATAAATATTAATTTTACACATTGGGTTACAATCAAATACTACTGCATTTTCTTGCTCAGATTCTTTTAGTGTTGGCCATTGGGAGTTCTTTCAGTAGGCTCTTCTGTTCCTTTGACATATGCCCATGATTTGGGGTTTTTATTTATTCATTTGTTATTTTTTTAGTACTTCCTTACGTTCTGGCACTACAAGTTGCTCCAGACTCATCTTGTTTGTATTTCTACCTCCAATCCTAGAATCAGACATTTCTCCAAGGAACTCTCACCCTGTTTATTGGAGAGTGGTAGTAGGACCCAAGATCGGGGTGATAGTTCTGTTTGTTGGTACTGGAATATCCTTGCTTCTAGACTCTCAGCTGACAGAGCAAGGACATGTACAATAACCCATGTCTATATATATAAAACTATGCTTATTTCTTTAACCATCTGTGTCTATAGTAAACTGAACATGAGTTTATACTAATGTCTCTGATTCTAATCTGTTACCACATTGATCATTGTAGTCTCTTTCCCTTGCTTATCTATAACATCCACTCCAACCGGAAAAACCTTGCTCTCACCATACATTTATTTATTTATTATTACCTACCAGGAATAAATGAGAGTTACTTTTGTTTCACATCCTCACCAACAATTGGTATATCCAGTTATTTTTTTATTTTAGTTATTTTAATAGGTGTGAGGTGGTATCTCATTTTTTTTAATTTGTGATTCCTTAGTGACAAATGATGTTGAACATCTTTTTATTTGATTATTTCCCATCTGTGTATATCTTCTTTGGTAAGATGTCTGTTCAGGTATTTTGCCCATTTTTTAATTGGGTTATTGATCTGTTCAAGGACCAGTTTTTGATTTTGTTAATTTTCTCTTTTGTTTTTGTAAAATGAGTTTTTAACTGTGTGTTTGTCATCCCAAACACACTGAAGGAGGAGGAATCTGATCTGTAGACAACCAGCATTATCAGCTGCAGTTCTTATTAGTGGACATTGTATAGGTGTGGCAGATCAGGCTGTGTCTTTATTCTCTGGTGTGGACACCCTTTTCTGTACTTATTTCTTCAGATAGAACTTGCACATTTTCTCAGGTTTTTGCTTAAGTTGAGCCATTCTTGATATAGCTACTTCCTTTATTCCTCTTTGACTTGAAGTCTCATGTTTTACATTAGAAATACATGAATATGTTGAATTCTATTTTATTTATTTAACTTAAGAATGCTATTTTATATTACCATGTAGGTGATACATTATTTGGGAAAGTACAATTTATTCTCTCTCTGGTGGAACTGTGACAAATGTTTTGGTCCCTGACTTTGCTCTCTAAGCCTCAGTTTCCTCGTCCATAGAAAAGCAAGGTAAGGCCCACTTGATAGTGTGATCCTGGCATGTCATCATGTGGAAGTCAGCAGTGCACGCAGCCTCTCCAGATGTCATAGCTTCCTGCTGTGCATACTAGCCAGAAATTAAGTCTGAACTTCTTTGATATTAACATATTGTTGCTGGACTAATTGCCTGAATGACTTAACTTCCTTTTGGTAGATAACTGTTTCTTGTTTGCTTTAGTTCTTATTTTGCTTATGATTTCCTTACTCCTTTTTACAGAACTATAGCCCATTGATTTTTCTGAGGTTTAAACATATATGAATAATGGAATGTTAGAGAACATGATAAATATTGCTAATTTGACCCTCTTGCTTGCAGGGGACGGGGAGGAGTCACAGCCCGGCCAGTTGGAGTTGGTGTCCCCCGAGGGACACCAACTGCCAGGGGAGTCCTGTCTACCAGAGGGCCAGTGAGTCGGGGAAGAGGACTTCTCACTCCAAGAGCAAGAGGAGTCCCCCCAACTGGGTACAGACCTCCACCGCCACCCCCAACACAAGAGACCTATGGAGAATATGTAAGTGAAGGTATCAAACAGTGGCACTGGACATTGTAACCAAGTACCCTCCCTTGGTTTGTTTTAGCTCTTGAATAATTCTACCTTAGTTCAGCAAACATTTATTAAATGCCAAATAAGTACTTAGTACTAGAGGTACAAAAATGACATGACCTCTTTCATCAAATAGCTTAAATCTAAAGTATGTAAGAAAAATTTGAGTGGTGGGGAGGTGCAAGGCTGGGGTCCAGGAGACGTGTTATCAAGCTCTTATAAGAGTTTAACATAACATTCTTTCATATTCTACTCTTGTGAATACTTCAATCAGAAGCACTGCTTCTGTCCCACACTCACTCCACCTGGCATGCTTCCAGGCACTGGTTGACACTGCAGCTGCGGTTTCGACACAAGGCCAGTACTCTTTTGGTCACACCATAGTGTTACCTTCAAATAACTGATAGCCACATGTGCCATCATCATTTCAATTTGGCCGAAATACAGCATTTGCAATTTCATCAACTTCATACAGTAATAACTCTTGCACACATAAAACGGCTGTGTGCTTTCCAGATATGCTCTGGGAGTATAGTGGGACACCAGAGAAAAAGAAATACTATCATGGTATACCTCTTTCCCCAAGTTGAATTTCTGTCATTAAGGACTCACGTTATAAATGTTATAACTTTTCCACTTAGTATCTATTATTCCTGGGAATTCCTTTTAAGATTAATAACTAAAAAAGATTTTCCTCATTTAGCCTAGCATTTTGTAAGCCCTCTTGACACAGTTATAGTAAAAGCTTCAGGAGCTGAACACTGTATATAACAAACTATTGCTGTTAGTTGGTATAAGGAGTAGATAAAGCCCCTCACCTCACCTACAGTGGCTTGCCAATAGTAGCACTGCCTCTCAGGTATGCTCTTGTGACCTCATCTTCCTCCCCTGACCCAATTTTAATTGAATTTCCTACTTCTAGCCTCTCTGGTACAGCTTTGCGGTCTGGGATACTTCCAGACATTGGCCGTTGGTCTTCACTGTTTGAAATTCTAAAGACCACTCACACACCACACTTACCTTTGTAACATGGGAAGGGGGAGGAAAGTATACCCTGCTTTTAAATTTTTTGTCTATTTCCTTCTTTCTAGAATTTTAGATAGGGTGGGTGCACTATAAGATATCAAACTTAAACAAAGAATCCTATAACACAAATAAATGGTTTTTCATTCATGTATCAAGTAGAAAAGTTGGTCTTCTTAAAATATACTAAAATGATTATGACATTGAACTGGAATAGTCATAAATTAGATTCTAAATTTCTTGGCAGTGGGGACTCCTCCCTCAATTCACCTTTTTATTCCCACCAATGTCTAGCACACAGTAGGACTTTTGTAAATATTTGCTAAATGAATGGATGAATAAATATTTTCAAGACTGAGCTTTTAAAAATTGCCATCTGTGGAGAACCCAGCACAGATGCCTCTGTGTGATTTTTCAGTTTTATTCACATAACAATTTTCATATGACATAATTATTAGCATATAGCTATATGTACAACCATTTTTTGGTATGGTCTATTTTTCAGAAGATTATTAACTTCTAGGAAAAAACTGTATTTATTAATTAGTCTAATCTTTAGCCACTACCATAGTTTTTGGCACATCGTAAGCACTTAATAAGTGTTTGCTGGACTAAATAACCCTAAACAGAGACTTGATAAGTTGTTCTAATGAAGGTTACCATTGATTTTTTTTCCCCAAGTCATTATTAAAACCATCTGGTGGGAAGAAATGTGATAGTTGGCATTTGAAAACATAACTTCCCTAAGTTGTCTTCTAGTGCTCAAAGAGCAGTCACAGGTTATAAAGGAATAAGACTAATTTTGTGTAGCTCCTAAAGGAAACAGAGTAACATACTATAAATCTCATTGCAGTATAAAAAGGAACTTCCAAGAAAGACGTAATATTTCATGAGAAACTGCTCTCCACAAGGCACTTTCATATATGTCATGGTTATTCTCACAACCATGCAGTGACATAGTATGCTCTGTATCATACAAGTGAGAA
Organism: Cheirogaleus medius; assembly: GCA_008086735.1. Classification (NCBI taxonomy): domain Eukaryota; kingdom Metazoa; phylum Chordata; class Mammalia; order Primates; family Cheirogaleidae; genus Cheirogaleus; species Cheirogaleus medius. The sequence goes on from VBSM01001124.1 coordinate 72,140,759, forward strand.
TTTAAGATCTGGGAAGGTAAGTGTCTTACCCAAAGTAAAGAAGGAACTAGGATTCAGGAGTCAACATTCAAGGCCCTTTTTCTATCTTAAAAAATCACTGCTTTATTTAAAAATAAACAAGAGTGTTCTACCAGCTGAGATTATAATAAAATCTCTTCACTTTAAGAGAAAGTACAGCAGATATTGCATGTTTGCCTCATCAGGAATGCCACGAAGGGGATTATAGGACCCTAAATTAAATAACATCTGTGTGCCTTGCAATTCACTAATTCTGTGGTTTTAACCTACCCTAAGTCGGTAAATGGAAATAGAGAACTTTAAGGAAGAATGGGATAGCATGGCATTGGGATTAAAAAAAAAAACAGACAACAACAAATGAGCAAACCTCTACTATTACATCAGTTAATGGGGGCGAGGGGGGAACAAACTCTGTAAAATAATTTAAAAAGGTTTATTCTGTGCCAAATGTGTGTGACCGGCCGAGAGTACATGGCCTCAAGAGATCCTGAGAAAATGTGCCCACCGTAAGCTGGGTTACAGTTTGGTTTTGTGCATTCATGGAGATGTGAATTACACATAAGACCCCTAGTCAATATGTGGAGGGTATACATTGGTTTGGCCCAAAAAGGCGGACATCTCTAAGCAGGGTCTTATAGCTTATAGGTGGGGTTTAAAGATTTTTTGATTTATAATTGGTTAAAGAAATGAAGGTTATCTAAAGGCTTGGAATGTTTTATCTTAAAATAAGGATGCCTGTAAAACCCAGACATACTTGAAACTCAAGTATCTGTTGAGTAAATTGATGGCCTGCAAGTATGGTTTAAGCTTTGCCTTGTTTAGCCTTAGGTCTGTTAATGAGTTATAAAGGATATCTCCAAGAAGGGAAGGGGGCATGAGGAGCCATGTCTGACCTCCCTTCTCGTGGCCAATAACTCAGCTTTAGGGTATCTCTGGGGTCACCTTATCCAACGAGGGGGTCCATTCATTCAGCTGGGGGCTTAAGATTTTATTTTAGTTCACACATTTATTGGCAAAAATAAAAGTAGCATTTTCACTATTTAAGAATTTTCAAGTATCTGTATCTCTGAGAAGGGCCTATCATTCCTTTGGAACTCAGAAATGTAATTTGTAAAGCTCTCCTTGGAATATATTTATAGTGATAAAGGTTTGACTTCTATAGAGCTTGTTCAATTCTAAGTAACTCATTTTAGCTTTCATTTAATATTTACTATTTGAGGCTATTATTTCCAGAATAAAAGATAAAAAAAAAGTCAAATCAGTTACTTATTTAAACAAAAACGGGGGAAAATCCTATTTTTTCAAATCCTATTGTCAATGGCAAAAGATCCAAACTCTGTAAAACAATTTAAAGAGGTTTATTCAGGGCCAAATATGTGTGACCATGGCCTGGAGAGCCACACCCAAGAAGCCTTGAGCAAGTGGTCTCGCTGTGGTTGGGTTATGGTTTGGTTTTATACATTTCAAGGAGACAGGAATTACATGTAGTTATAAATCAATACGTGGAAGGTGTACATTGGTTTGGCCCGAAAAGGGAGAACATCTTGAAGCAGGGGATTCCAGGTTATAGGAGGGTTTAAAGATTCTTTGATTTGTGATTGGCTAAAGAAATGAAGTTTTTTCTAAAGGCTTGGGATGTTTTAAATTAAGATAAAAAAGTCTGCTAATCAGAAACAAGCCATCAGATATATATACCCAGACCCATGTGATCTATTAAGTAAATTGATGACCTATACCTCCACTGTGTCACCAACGTGGAAACGCTCCAACCCACTTCAGTTGGGGTTTTAATGGAGGCTTCATAATGTAGGCATGATTGATTAAATCTTTGGTCATTGTTGCTTACCTCAACCTCCAGCACATCTCCCCAACCAGAAGGTCAAGAGTGGGGCAGAAAGTTCCAACCCTTTAATTACAGGGTTGGTTCCCCTGACAGCCAGCCTCCCTCAACACCATCCCTGCCACCTCTCCCTCAATCCTTAGGGACTTTACAGAAGTCACCTTATTAACATAAACTCTGCTTTTTTAGTTGGAGGGGGCTTGTTATGAATAATAAAATCCCTTCTTTTACCTTGTATGGCTTTTATCACTTGGGAAATTCCAAGAGTTTCAGGACCTGTGAGCTAGGAGCTGTAGAAGACCAAAATACATATTTCTTATTATATCACAGTATCAAAACTACCAAATCTAAATCTCTAACAATGTCCGTTATCACCTTCCTATGGCCCTCTCTCCCTGAATGCCCTGTAAGCACTTTGAAAACTATGGTATAGACATAGTACAAAAGACCTCATTCTTCTCCAGAATTTCCTGTTAGGGTGAATGGCACTACCATATACCCAGACCCCAAGATCTCATTCTTCCAGCCTCTCCATTCTTTGTTTGCAGTTACCAGGTCTTTTCACTTCTTCCTCATGAATAACTCTTTGAGCTCCAGTTCATCCCTGTTGAAGCTGGTTTAGTTATGATTCTGTCTTTGTTCACTCATTTATTCCTAGCAGCCAACACGTGATAGTCACTCCGTAAATACTGGCTGTTTGGAAGGATGCATGCACAGTTGTCATAGCCTCCTCAGTAGCACATTTCCTTGTAGTCTTGCTCCAACCCTAGTTCCTTTCCTTAAATAATTTATGCTCTTCATACTACTTCTAGTGTACTTTCTAGTATCTAAAATCTGATATACTTTTACTCCTAAATCCCCCTACAATATAAGGAGAGAAAAGTAGTTTAGAATTCTAGAAGGATCTTAGTCTCTTCAGGATGAAGTTAAAAAACTTGTGTACATGATATTTGAGGACCTTCCTGACTGTCCTCCTGTCCACTTGTTGTTTAGCCTCATCAGCCTCCTCTCTGCCCGAATTGTCATTTTACATTCCATCTACACCAACTGCCTTTCCTTAAACACATATGGACTTAAATACTGTCTCTGTCCACGTGCTTCAAGATCTCTTCTGGTGATCTTTCTTGTTTTGTGTACACCAACCCTATTTTCTACTTACTCTTCAGTCGTGGAGACTTCTGGACCTAATCAGACACAGGTAGCAGATCATTCATGTCCCTTTATCACGTTGTACCCACCTCTGTGTTCACTTACTTGTCCTTGAGCCCAGTAGACTGTGGGATTCTTTAGGGTAGGAGGTATTTCTTTATCTTAGTTTGCCCAGGGCCTGACATTTTGGAGATCCCAAATAAATGTGTGGAAGATGGACAACTTGGCCTTTGTTAATGCCAACGAATTCTGTGCCATGCCGTGTATGATGTATGCTTTTCAACATACTTACTGAAGTAAAATTGAATATCTTAAGCCAGTTTTAGCAAACATAACATGGTTTGTTTAATAAGCTAATAAATATGAAAAACAATGCAATTTAATAAAGAGTATTATTCTGAGAGGCAAAATGCAGTCATGTGTCACTTAATGACAGGGATACATTCTGAGAAATGCATCCTTAGGTGATTTCATCTTGCGCAAACATCTTGGAGTGCACTTACGCAAATTTGGGTGGTATAGCCTGCTACACCCCTAGACTGTATGCTATAGCCTCTTGCTCCTCCTCTACAAACCTGTACAGCTTGTTACTATAGTGAATACTGTACACAATTATAACACAATTGTAAGTATTTGTGTATCTAAACATATCTAAATATAGAAAAGGTACAGTAAAAATATAGTATAATCTTACAGGACCACCATTGGGATATACAGTTCCCAGTTGACTGAAACACATGGCTGTACTAGTTACTATCCCTCTTCCCTTTATTATGACCATCTGTTGTCTTCATATGCAAATTATTTAACCTTTCTGGGCCTTAGTTTTTGTTGTTGTTTGTTGGGTTTTTTAAATTTACAAAATGGCGATGATGATATTTAGCTAGCAGTTTAGCAGGTTAGACCAGATGATAATCTTAACCTCTTTCCAACTTGAAAATTCTATAATGGATTGATTATTTCTTATCAAAACTTGATTTCCACTATCATCATCCTAAAGATGGTTTTTGTAGTAAAAAAATTGTATTTTCATCAAATAGAAGCATTGATATTGAAAAGTAAGTTGCAAAATAAACAAAGCGCACATTTTATTGATGATAGAAACAAGCTATAAATGAGTGTGAATGTTTTGAATTCTAAAACAAGCTTTGAAAAATGTTTTAAAAAATGAGATTTTTTTAAAAAAATACAGGCTTGACATCCCTTAACATACATAAACTAAAATTGTCTTAAAAATTCTAATTATATTATCTCTAACTCATTTAATTATGATTGTATCAACTATCTACTCATAGGAAGTATTTATCATTCACTAATATCTCTTATTGTCTCAATGTTGTGTAATCATCCTAAGCTTTTGAGTCTGAGCTGATGCTTTAAACATAACTATGGTAGAGTATTGTAGATGAAATCATGCAGATTCATCAGAATATACAACCTTTTTTCTTAAGCAGGTATTTGATATGCTGTGATTATCCAGCCACAAGATATTTATTGAGTAGAATGTGGAATTGTCCTTAAATCACCTCCTGTGATATGGTGGTGCCTACTTAAGAGAGGGAGGCAAAGGGAAGGCCAGGCTGATGAAGGACACTGGAGCCTGCACTTTGCCTTAGATACATGTTTTTAAATGAGATGCTGGAGGCCACTTAAGGCTGCCACATGACTCCGAAGTAGCCAAGCCAAGTGCGTCTAACTACAGTACCCATGCAGTTTTCTCTCCAGATCCTCTGGTCAGAATATGTAGAAGGTAGCCTAACGGCATCTATATGTCTGGAATGTTCCACAGGGGACTTTGATGTACAGTGGAGACCACTGTCATGCTGCACTTTGACTTACGTGGTTGCATACAGTCCTCACAGCAGCCAGGTGGTATTCTCAACTGGAAGGGAGAAGTCATGGTCACTAAGCCTCAGATAGAGAAAGTAACCAACCAGTACCATTCATGGACCAAGATTTTGATCCCAAATTCTCTAATCCCTATTCTAAAACTTTTATTCTCAGCATTGTAAATTATGTAATGCTGTGGGCTAGAAGAAATGAGAAAATAAGTAGTTGAGGAAAGAGTACAAGAACTGAACTAAGCATATAGCAAGGTGGAACTGGACCTGGACCTTTTTTAAACTGATGCCCTGATCTGGTATATCTTACCTGAGCTTCCTTGATACTTCTTTGTAAAATTATCAACTACAGTCTTAACACCAGTAAAGAAATTATTGCTTTTAATTTATTATAAGTTTGGAAGGACGATACATGAAACAACTGACATTTGGAAACCATCACAAAATTGTAGGACAGTGCACCCCTCTTTTATAATTTTTTTTCTGATTCCGTAATCACAGAAAAGCTGTATATTCTTCAATTTTTTTAAGTTAATGGAAGAAAAGGCAGCTGCCATTTATTGAGTATTTACTGTTTGCAAAGTATTAGTGTGCTGGGTACTTTTCCTATATTATCTCATTCAGTCTCCACTTCAAGCCTGTGAAGTAAAATAGTACTACCTCTAGACAACTGAAGCTTAGGGGGCTTAGAGAGGATAATTTTCCCAAAATCACACTTCTAGTAAGTACTAAAACTCATGTGGCCATACTTCCTTGCAAGTACTTTTCTAAGCACTTTACATGCATCTTTTTTATCTATGGAACATCACCATGAGAAAGGTCCCTTTTTAAAGTTGCCCTGCTGATGCAGGGGTGGGGATATGTTCTATAAAATTTGGATTCAGTGAAAAGGCCACACTCAAGGATCCAGAAGGCCACATGTGGCCCCAAGGCCGCAGGTTCCCCACCCCTGAATGGAGAAACTGACAAATCAATGAGAAAAATTATTTAGTATGCTCAAGTATAAAGGTTGCTATATAGAATTTGGAGCAAGTGGTATATGATTAAGGAGTACGTGGTTTTACCAGTCCTTCTCCAATTATTGTAGGGTATGACATTTCCTCATAGGATATCTTCATTGGTTAACATCATCCAGGATTACAGAGTCAAAGAGATAGTTTTGAATAGGAGCAGAGATTGAAACCTTGTGTTCTGAGAGCAAGCGTGCCTCCTCTGCCTGTGCTGTAGCTTCATAACTCATTAGGGCTATCTGTATATGATGAAAGTTTTCTTAAAGAAAAACACTGCTACTACCACAAATGGTTTCCTCACCTATAACATGAGAATACAGGGACCACCACTTTTTCCTTTGTGATAAGAATAAACTCCTGAAATTTTGATGACTAGGATCATCAGTTAAGGCCTTTAGGGAAAACCAAATATATCTTTTTAATGTACGTGTTATTCTTTAATGTAGATTTTTTTTAAAGACTTAGTGAAATCATCGTCTTTCTCATTCTTTTGAGAAAGCTAGAACTCACCTGAATCTTTAATTATATGACTAGTTTGGGGATTTTTGTAAAGATGAGAGTTGTACTGATGGCAGATTTTCCCAATGCGGTGACTACTGGCATAATTTCTGACAGTTAACTAATCTCTAAACTGCTTCAATTATCTTGTTTTCCATAGTGAGAAATTTAATTAAAACAGAGTACAGATTGTGAAAAGGTTATTTATGAAAATGCATTTTAAATGTGAATTGAAAAGCCTAGGGACACCTTTTTATTTTAGATAAAAAGATGAAGGTTCTATAATTTTTTATATTCATTTTACCAGAAGCATGGGTAAGAGTGGTATGCAATTTACTTGAAATGTCTGTCAGGAGCCTCACAAGTCAATCTTTTTCCTAAATTGCTTGAAAGGTTGACTTATTTTAGAAATGTAAAACTTTAGAAAATAAGTCCAGAGTTTAAATACATGCATATAGAGGGTTTTTTTGTTTTTATTTTTTCTCCTTTCCTTAAACAAAAACAACAACAAAAAAGATCCTTATCAAGGGATTGGAAAGCTCTAAAATGGCCATGTCACTAAGTCATGGAAAGCAAATTTTGACTTCATAATTGGGCTTGCTTATCCAAGTTAGGCAATGATGGTTAGATTTGAGCTAATATGACAGGTGTATCATGTCCTTCGGGTGAATGAGGGCTGGGGCAGGGAAAGGAACTTGGGAATCACTAGATTAGTCATTTGTTGTATTGGATTTCCTACAAGAACTTGCCTTAGTTTTATCATTTTTCTTGGGCATTTAATCAGCATTCGTAGAACTCATTTTCTGCCTGTAAGTCTAGGAAGGAACACAGTGTAGGGGAGGAAAAATAATTTTCTTTCTACCCTTGTGAGTTCTTAGCTGGGATCAACCCCTATAACAAAAGAAATGCAGACATGTTTATTAACATGTATAATCCCTATATACTGAGAGAAACCAGGAAATGAGTAAATCTCAAAGAGGTGGCTTAGAACTCTGGCTTATATAGCATCTTCAACAAAGGACAGTACATTTTTAGACAAGTGACTAGATGAAGGAAAAGGACTTTGAGTCACTAGGGCAACAAATTGTGGGAGGGCAAATCAGTGGACATTTGTTGCTTTGAAGCTATCTCTGGCTGATTAGGGTCTGAAGTTGTCTTCTGTGATTAGCTTTTGCCCCTCATGTTAGAGAGGTCAGGGAGTGATACCTTTATCTTTTTAAATTTATGTCTTGCTTTTAGGCAAATAGATGGCAGAGAACTTTTCTTGTTTCTGCTATTCGCAGTTGCCTTCAGCTCTATGCTAAAGTAGTGTATTCTGTGGTGGCATGTCCACACTCCTGCAAGTTATCACCCTCACTTTGAATCCTTTCATAATCCCCTCTGTATTTTAGGTGGCCTTCTCTCTTATTTGGGTTCATATATATACATCTTATGTAGAGTACTTATCTAAATATAATCATTCCTTTATTTGCTTTATTGTTTCCTGTTATACTTTATGTTATTAATGGTGGGTCATGCCTTTTCACTCACAGGGCCCAGTGTATAGTTTGCACTCGGTATTTGATTTCTTGATACAGAGACAAAACACTACATTCAGGATAAGAATACCTTTAATTGACTTAAGTACAGAGAATATTTAGAGAGGAAGAAAGAGAGAAGACTGTTTGATGGAATATGGAAAGACTTTCTAGTGGAGATAACATTTAAACCAAACAGGAAAAGGGACTAGTAGTACTCAGGCAGAGCTGGGAGTATTCAGAGGCTTAGACACGTGGAAGGTCTTAGTGTATCGCAAACAGCCAGGAGAATTTTGGTGGTGGTATATTATTGATGATGATGGTATATTATTATCGATTGATATAATACATTATGTTTATTCTGTTCAGTTTGTTTATAGATAGTAGAATGTGAGGTACACGACAGGACATGGAATCTTGAAAGACACCCCATGGCTATAGTAGTTTAAAATAAAATTAAAAAGCAGTTTAAAATAGAACCACATTTTGTCAGGTTGGGTGAAACCACATTTTGTCAGATTGGGTGAAACAAGTGGAAGGCCAGCTGGCCATCTAGATACTTCCTCCTAATGTCCTCATAATGCTGCATTTTCCTGAGAAGTTTACTGTAGCACAAATCTGACCTTCAGTTTTATAGGAACAGGAACTATCTCATAGTGGTTAAAAGCAAAGCTGGGAGCCAAACTACTTTCAAATCCTTGCTCTGCCTTTAATTGCTGTGTGTGGTGTGACCTTAGTGGATAGAGATGCTTAACTGCTCTATGACTCCATTCCTCGTCTGTAAACAGGAGTATTAGTTCTTAGCACAAGGGGTTGTTATGAAGATTAGATAAATTAGCATGTGGAAAGTCATTAGAATAGTGCCTGACACACAAAAAGTGATACGTAAGTATTTTTACTGTTGTTAGCTCAGAAATCTAATTCTTCAATTTACCAATGTAGTTCTATATTTCAGGGATTGTGTCTCAGATATTCATGTGTGAAAAGTATAGCATCCAGTACTATTCACACATACTCCAATGACTAAAATCAATAAGATAGTTTCAGGTGTTGGCTAGTATGAGACACAGTAGGAACTCTCCTTTACAGATGTGGGAATGTATATTGATACGACCACTTTGAGAAAATGATATGAACCACATTTGGCTGTCAGAGCCCGCACACACCTCCCAGGACCTAGCAGTCCCACTCCTGGGTGACTCTTCAGCAGAGATACATATGTAGATGCACCTGAAGACCTGTGTAAGAACTTTATAGGCAAGAACTATAAAGAAGCAAAATACAAACAAAATACTTTTTTTTTTTTTGAGACAGGGTCTTGCTCTTGCTCAGGCTAGTTTTGAACTCCTAGCCTCAAGCAGTCCTCCCGCCTGAGCTTCCCAGAGTTCCTGGATTACAGGCGTGAGCCACTGCACCAGCCTAAGAAGCAAAATATCTGTCAATAGTAGAATGGATAAAAAAAATTATAGTGTAATCATGTAGAGCTGTAATTTAAAGCCATGAGAAGGAGCCATAATTTGTTGCTACACATGACAGCATAGGTGAATCTCACCAACATAATACTGAATGAAAGAGACCTGGCACAAAATCATAGCCACACTGATTATATTTACATATAACTCCAACCAGGTAAGACTCATTGGTAGTGTTGGAAGTCAAGATGGTGGTTACTTTGGGGGGATGGTAATCAGGAAAGGGCATAAGGGAGGTTCTGTGGACTGTTACTGTTCCATTTCTTAATCCTGGTCTGTTTATTCCCAGTGTGTAACCAGCTGTGCTCACTTGGTGAAAATTGACTAAGCTCTGCACTTAAGATTTGTACCTTTTTATGACTTATTTTGTGCTTGACTAAAGAGTTTTAAAATATGACCAATTTTTGAATTAAGAGAATTGTACTACTAAGTAGACCAGATAGGCTCATTTATAACATAACAGCATGTCTTCCTTCAAGCAGAACTGCTGTTATACCAGGTAATAATCTGAAGCTTTCTCAGTGAGTCCAAAAGCTGAGCAAAGAATAATCTTAATGCTAATATTATAAAACCGATGGCCTGGTACTTACCATTTTCACTGTGTAGAAATCTCTGCACTGTGAATTAGATGTGCATTTTGGTGGGCCAAAAGCCCTTTCCCGAACTTCATGGTGGGATTAAAGACACTTGACATCTTTTGTGTGGCCAGTCATCTTTCATACGGGGGCCATTCTTCTCAAGGAAGAACACTTGAAAGAATGGGCAAATCAGTATAAATCCATTACTAAGGGAATGCTTGCTCTGTGCCAGGCAAAGGGAACATAGCAGTAAGCAAGGCACATGAAGGCCTATTCTCATGGGGATGTTTCCAGTGGGAGACATGGATAATAAACAAGTGAATATTGGGTATTGATGAGAATCAGGCCCCAAACTCTTGCCGAGAACAGTTACAGAAAGTGAAAGAAAAAACAAGCAAAATAATAACAATAATAATTGATGAAGGCATAAAAACTAAAAAAGCTTTAAAAAAATGACTGGATTAACAACTTGAAGAAAAATGAAAGCCAAAATGATAAGTTCAGCATTTCTGGCAGATTTTCCTTTGGAGCATCCTTTCTCAACAGGGATTCCTCATTTGAATCACACAATATAAAAACTGATGTGTGTGAATATTTCCTCAACTATCCCAAGGATGATGTATAACTAGTATCATTCTATATGTATAGGAGAGAAGCTGATTCATTTTATATACAGTGGGTACCTTAGTACATCAGGCTTTACTCTCTGGTGGAGCCCTGCTTGAGAAAGGCTGCTGTGGGCTTCTGCTGGATCCTAAAGAAGGTAACTGAGAAGCTGAATTGAGCCTTAAAAGAAACCCAGAGATTGGAGAAGTAAAAAAAAAAATTAAATTTAAGGTCCACCGAGTTTGGATGAAGGGGCTTATAAATCCCCTAGGTTTTGGATTGGATCCAAAAAAATCTGTACAGAAGAATACAGAGGGTCAGCTTCCAATCATCTTTTCTTTCTGTGGGACTGAGATTAATCTGTAATTGCTAATTTACCTATCCCCTATGAAAATCAGGTGTAAATTCTCCCTGGAGAAATATAAAAAACAATTTTTCATGTATAATTGCAAATAATCAAAAATTACAGTCATAAGAAAGCATCAAAAAACTGAGAAAAACAATAGAAGCAGATCATAAGACTTCCAGATAGCAAACAAAAACTAATCATACTCATTATAACCAAGGAATTAAAAAATAAGATTGATTTAAGCAGAGAACTGGAAAATATAGAAAAAAATAGACATTCTAGAACTGAAAAGAAGTAAATAGATGGGTTCAATAGCAGATTAGACACAGCTAAAGAAATAATATACTTGATGTTAGATCAGTGAAGCAGAGATAAGAGGCTGGACTGCACAGAAAATAGCGTGAAACACAAAGTCTCCAATGGTCACCCCTTTCACTTAAAGCCCAAAGGCCCCACATGATGTGGCCCCTGCACCTCTCCACCTGCTCACTCCACTTTTACCTCTTGTCTGAGTTCGTTCCTGCTGCTATAACAAAATACCTTAGACTGAATAATTTATAAATACTAGAAGTTAATTTCTTACACATTTCTGGAAGCTGTTTAGTCCAAGGGGATGGCAGATTCAGTGTCTAGTGAGGGCTTGCTCTCTGCTTCATAGATGGCACCTCTTGCTGTGTCCTCACAGGACAGAAGGGCAGCAGGTGTTCGAGGAACTGGAGGACCAGGCAGCTGCCTGAAGCCTCCTTTATAAGGGCATAAAGCCCACTCACGAGGGTGGAGCCTGCATGTCTATTTTTTTTTAGACAGAGTTTCATTGCGTTGCCCAGGCTAGAGTGCCAACTCAAGCAATCCTGTCTCAGCCTCCCGAGTAGCTGGGACTACAGGCATGCGCCACCATGCCCGGCTAATTTTTCCTATATGTTTTTAGTTGTCCAGTTAATTTCTTTCTCTTTTTAGTAGAGGCAGGTCTCGCTCTTGCTCAGGCTGATCTCGAACTCCTGAGCTCAAACGATCCACCTGCCTCGGCCTCCCCGAGTGCTAGGATTACAGGCATGAGCCACCGCGCCTGGCCCGAGCCTGCATGTCTTAATCACTTCCCAAGAGGCCCAACCTCTTAAGACCACCAAAATGAGAATTAAGTTTCAATATGAATGTTGGAAGAACACAAATGTTCAACCCATAGCTCCCCTCCACCTCATGGCTTTTGTACTTGCTGTTCTTTCTGTCTGAAATGCTCCCCAAATACCTCAAATCTGCCTGGCCGTTTCCCTTATTTCTTTCACATTTATAGTGTCTTACCTGTAAGGACTTCCCTGGCTAGCCTATCTAAAATCTTAAGCCTCCCCAACACTCTCACTGTCTTACATGGGATATATTTTGATGATTGGATTTATTTTCTTCCCCATGAGGACAAAGATTTGGGGGGGTTTTAGTATGTTTAATGCTACAGTGCTCAGAACAGAGTCTGACACATAGTAGGCAATAAAATTTACTCAATTCACCCTTTTCCTATATTTGTGAGATTTCTGGTTTAATTTCATATTCTTTAATTTTTTATTTATAGTTACTTTTCCCTTTATTTGTGGGATTTCTGGGTTAACTTTGTTGTTATTTTATTTTCCTTTTACTGTGTTTTTGGCAAATCCTTGGCAAATCCAAACAAATGTAATTCTAGACATTCTATGAATAATAGACATACTTTTAAAGGCTGTATTCACATGTGGATAGAATGGCAGCAAATCTTACTCCTTTATCTAAAACCCACAGTCATTAATATAAGTATTTGCAGAATGGAAATGCAGACATTTCATTTTAGACAAAGTTTTAAGAATTCATCACGTTCTACAGTAGACAGGTACCTGGATAGCTTTGATTTTTCTCTGGCCTCACAGCTTGAGAGTGTTAAAAGCAATGGGTCTTTAATTAAATTGGAACTGGGCATGAACTGTGCCAAACTGCTTTCACAAATATTTTCTGGGTAATCTTCACACAACCATGTAAACAGCCAGGAGATATATTATGATTCTCATGTTACAAGTTATAAAATTGGAGTTCAGAGAGGTTAGTGATTTCCCCAAACCTACACAGCTATTAAGTGGCAGAGCTGAAATTTGAACAAAGTCAAATAAACAGCTGAGCATGTGATTTGATTATTAAATAAATGATGTTTTATTTAAATGATAATGGGAAAGATTCTTAGAATTATTACTAATACCATTTTTATCTTTAATTATAACTTAGTTATGTGATATGCTTATAGTCATTAATGGTAACTTGCAGGTAATACTATATGGACAAAGATATTATAAGCCAGAACCACAGTAAAAATGAATTTTGGAAAAACTATTTTTAACTGATATTTGTTTTACAAACTCAAAATAATAATTATAAAACTAAATACACTTTTAACACTGTATTATATATGAAAACTTTGTACATTCTGAAATGATGAGTTATTACCCTAATTCAAGTGAAGTGTCATATAGCATAATTATCTCCTTTTAAAAAGACTTGAAACTGAAACAATATTCTTAAAATCACTCTTTTGTAAATTCCTCTGTTCATTTAAAATGGTTTTCCCAAGTTTAAATGTTATGCTTGATTTTACTTGTAACAGAAATAGAATTAAATAGGTCATGCTGTTTCCTTTATCCTGGAAAGTCTCTTCTTTTCAAAGCAAGATTTCTCTGGTGTTTGGCCTTATGTCTGTTTGAGTTTTATAGGTCGAGAATGACAAATGAAGAATCTCTACCTGTGTTAGAACATGTTTGCCCTTACCGTAGCCTGGTATCCACCAAGTGTCTAGCTCACCACTGTCAGTTCAATGTCATTTCTAAGCTAAAAATTCAAATGTGTAGCCTGATGAATAAGCAAGTCACTTTAATGAGGGGAAAAAAGTCTAATAATATACATTTATCTCTTGTCCATGTTTGCTCACTATTTTTAATAATGTTGTTCTGACTTTCCAAAATAGAATACAGAGTTCCAAAGGGAAATTTTGCTGAGAGCAGGGAATGTAAGACTGATATTTAATGATTGACAGAAAATAATACAGATGAAGTCTCATTATCAAATTTTACAATATTTTAATAGTGTATTTTGTTCTGCAATAACTCCTCAATTTGCATTTATCTCAAAGAAATGCTTATTACATTTCCTGCCATTTGATCATTAATTAGTTCTCTTCATTCATTCAATAAACATTACCATATGCCTTCTATGTGCCAGACATTGAAAATACAAGAGAACAAGGCCTGGTCCTTACCCTCAAGGACCTTGCAGACTAGTGAGAGAGAAAGGAGGCAAATAAGTAATTACAAGTGCTGTGTATATACAAGTTATCAGTTATTGTGGAGACACTAAGGAGGGAGTGATAATTCAGCCTGAAGTCTTCTGGTCAGCTGACCAAAAAGGTGATGTCAGAGAAAACAGCCCATGCAGAGGAATTACAGCATGAAACAACAAAGCCCTTACCAAGGTTCCGGTGCTCACAGGGCACAGTGGCAGTGGCAGGCACCATGGCTAGGTAAGTTGCTAAGGGCAAGATTGTGAGAGGCTTGACAATGTAAGGAGGAGAGAGGAGTGGAGAGTGGAGATTTTTATGCAGGGAGGGAAGCAACCAACTCAGATTTGCATTTTAGGTAGATCATTCTGGAGGAATATTTAGATGAAAAAGCATTAGAAGGCGGAGAAGACCAGTTAGGATCTCCTACTAGTCCAGTTGAGAAATTCTGAATGATTCTGATAAATCAAATAATTCTGAATGAATCTAATGATTCACATTGGGGATGCAGAGGAAGGGATGAGTGTGAGAGAGATTTAGGAGATTAAAAAAAAAAACAGACTTATTGGCTAGTTGGAATGATGGTGGGATGGTAAAGCAGGAAACATTGCTTGTATCCAGACAAAAGTACCTTCATAGGCTTGGGTCGTGTGGTGGCTTCTTAACACTTTATTAGAGATCTTGTGCATCTCCAACACTGCCTCACTCCAAGTGCAGAGCCCTATTTTTAAGGTGCAAGAAAGGTAATAAAACATCTTTGTGGTACATTTTGACAATGGAAGGGAGCTTTATTAAGCTTCTACCAGAGGAGGTTTAGTAGGTGCCTTAAAATAAATATATAATACCCAGTTCCTCACTTTTGGTCATCTAAGGAATGGCTAGAGGCTCTGAAGATGTATAGACCAGCTGAGGAGAACTCAGAGCAGAGGTGAGAGGACTGAGCACGGAAGGATTTGACCTCTGGGGGAGGTTCAGTCCAGCAATCTGAGTAATATACTGAGTCCTCAATGTGTTCTAGGCATTGTTTTTACTCTGTGCCTGGCGTGAAAGAATGAATAAGACACAATGTTTATCATGGTAGGTGAGGCAAAAAGCAAGTCATATCCCTACAGTACAGTAATAGAGGTATATGTATTAGGTCCATTGTTGACCTAACAAAGGTGGCATAGACTCTGTTTTTGTGGGACTGAGAAGTTATAACAGAATTGGAGGCTGTCATTTGAGCTTCATCTTGAAAATTCACTAGGCAGAAAGGGCAGGCACAGACTTGTAGGAAACAGCACGTGCACTGGAAGTCCTTGCTGCATTTATGGCAGAGGACACACTGCGAAAAATGAGGCTGACATGTAGATTGGGGCCATGTTACAATGGGGAATGTTCTCTAGGAGAAAATATGGAAATGTGAAAAATGACACAAAGATTTCAAGTGTAAAGAAAATCTTTCAGCATACCTGAGCAGTGCCAACAGTGAAGTGTAATGAGTTCCTCATCCCAGGTCCTGGGAAGAGTTTTAAGAGCAGATTCTAAGCTTAGATATGGGCTGGAACTAAATCTTTAACATCCCCCTCTATGCTTTATTTTTGTGATTCTACTCAATTACATGTTAACTTGTAGAAGTAATGTATTCACTGTGTTTTGAAATTCGTATTTTAGCCTCAGGAAATATCTATAGAAGAATTTTGTTATGTAATTAAAAAAAAACACATAAGCAACCAGTGATGAAGAACACTGGAAGATAAGAACATTAGTAAAAACAGGGAGAACTGCTAAACCCTCAGAGCACCCAGTACTCAGACAAAAAAAGCCTTAAGGTTTAGAGGCTCTTACCCAGCTCCGCTACCCTCTACAATTCCTCATTTTAACCATTTGCTCGATCATTTATTTACTGGTTAAATCTCCCCGTGTTCTCTGCCAGTGATCTCATCTCCTACCTTATAATAAAAATAAATAGATGATCAACAATAATGTCCTCTAGTCCCTGCCTGGAAACTCGGACATTGATTTGGAGTCACACTCAGCTCTTCTTCCTTTTCTCCTGTCATGCTCTGCTTTATGCTCCCCTATATTTTCCAAGTGCTATCCATTGAACAGGTACTACTTGTTATAATGGGAGGGAGTACAAAATACTCACTTCTATGGCCAAATCCAGCTGTGAAATCATCATAAAAGGAATCTTGTGAGAACTGCAAATTTTATCAATCTTTAGTATAAAAATATAACGGTCAGTAATTTAATGATATAAACTATTTGAAAGTCATGTGACTTGCAAGCATTATAATATCTAGAAGAATAACTGAACAAGGAATAGATGATTTAACTGTAAGGTTAAAATAGTATAGTGCTTAATATTTTAGTTATTTTTTTTAAATTTCAGTCATTTATAATCTTGATTCTTTAAATAAGCACAGACATAGATTTCTTCATTTGAAGAAGCCGTATTCTTTTCAGGCTACTAACAAATTACTAAAGAAAACATGTACTTTGCACATTGCCAAACTGTAAGCACAATGACCTAGTTGCAAGTCTAGCCCTCCAGATTCACCCTTTCTGTCCCATGCCCACACTTACCAGAGAAACATTTCTAAAACACAAAATGAATGATGTCACTCGAAATACAAATCCACAGTCCTCAACTTGGTCCCTCAAGATCTGGTTTATGTGTTTCTTGGCCTCCTCATTCTCTCCTCTTCCATTTGCATCTTACAGTGTGTCCACAACAAGCAGTTTGCTTCCCTGGATGAGAAGAGTTCTTGTCTCTCTATATCTCCATTGTTTTGCATCTCCTGTTCATTCTGCCTAATTTTAAATTTTAATGGCTTTTTCTGGCGACTTTTACTTTTGTATGCTTTGAAACTAAGTTCTAGTATTGACACTGCTGGGAAATTTCCTTCCCCTTCCCTTTCCCAATTGAGCTAGTCTGTCCCACTTCAGTGATTATCTTAACACTTCATTTGACATTTGAATTATATTAATTGTCCCTTTAGCTGTCTGTCATCTCTCTCCCACTCCACCTCATGGCATTGTACTCAGTAGATGAGGAAGCTTCTTCCCTTCCATGCTGTCTAGCAGAGTGCCAGAAACGAGGTAGGTGCTAAGTGAAAATTGTTTTTTAATTTAATAGGAGGAATGTTCCTTCTGTTAGGAGATACTAGGTTAGTTTAATGTATTAATTTGTCAGACTATTAGGAATGTCTGTATATTGCTAACTTCCCTGATAACCAGAATCATCTCAAAATGTGTGTTTGTTGTCTGATAGCTTTTCTTCTCTTTGGATTGGCCAGTAGAAAATGGTAGCCAAGTTAGTAATCTACCTTCAAGCTACCGTGAAGAACACTGTGGCTTGCATATTGTGTTGTAACTATGTTCTTGACTTTCATTCCTCCTTTGCCTCCATTTAATGACTATTCGTTTTATATTGTATGTTTTCATCAAAGTACAAAACATGTAGCTCTTTGACAAATATTCAGTTCCTTCTTTGTGAAAAAACATTTTAAAAATATAGGTGATCATGTATAAATTATGTCTTACTCCTACAAAGACAATACTTATCCTTTAATGCTAATAGTTATTTTACGAAGTTGAAGTTATTACAGTACCACACTGTTTTGATTATTGTAGCTTTGTATTAAATTTTGAAACTGGAGAAACATATGGTTTATCCTGGAAAATGTTCCATGTGCAGTTGAGAAGAATTTTTATTCTGCCTTTATTGGGTGAAGTGTTCTGTAGATGTCTATTAGGTAGAATCGATTTGTATTGTTGTTAAATTTTCTTTTTCTTTTTGACTTTCTTTCTAGGTATTCAATTGATTATTGAAAGTATAGTATTGAAGTACCCAGCTATTATTGTTGAATTGCTTATTTTTCCTTTTAACTCTGTTAGTTTTCACTTTATATATTTTGAAGCACTGTTATATATATTTTTATATATGCATACATGTTTATAATTATCTTCTTGATGGATTGACCTTTTTGTCATTTAAAAATGTTCTTTTTCTCTACTAACAGTTTTTGTATTAAGAATCTCTTTTGTCTGATATTTGTATTATAGCTACTCTAGGTCTCATTTGGTTACTTTTTTTATGGGATATCTTCTTTCATACTTTTTCTTTCAACTGAATCTGAAGTGTATCTCTTATAGTTAGCATGTGGTTTGGTCATTTTTTTCCCACAATGCCAATTTCTACCTTTTAATTAATGTGTTTAAACCATTTGCTTTTAATGTAATTACTAATAAAGTAGGATTTACTTCTGCTATCTTGTCATTTGTTTTCTACATGTCTTATGTCTCTTTTGTACCTTGCTGCCTTCTTTTGTGTTAAATACACACACAGTTTTACTGCACCATTTTAATTTCCTTATAGTTTCTTTTTCTACATTTTTGTTTATTATTTTTTTAGCCTGCTCTGGGAATTATAATTTATATCTCAACTACTTATATCACTTTTTCAGAATTAAACCAACTTAATTTCAGTAGTACACGAAAACTTTGCTTTTTTTATAGCTCCATTCGCTTCCTTCACCACTGTCTTGTTACTGTCAAAGAGTACATCTTTATATTTTGTGTGCCCATCAGCACATATTTATAATTATTTATGCAATTATCTTTTAAATCAGATAGAAAGAAGAAGAGTTACAAACAAAAAATATATGTACACTATTTTTATATTTACCTGAAGATTTACTAGTGATCTTTATTTTTTTCATGTTCAAGTGACCTTTCACTTCCACTTAGGACTTTCTAGTTTTCTCATAGAGCATGTCTGCTATTGATGAATTACCTTAGTGATTGTTTACCTGGTAATGCCTTAATTTCTCCTTCATTTTTAAAGGATAATTTTGCTGGATATAAAATTTTTATTTGGCAGTATCTTTTTAAGTACTTACAATATGGCTTCCCATTCTCTTCTGGCCTCTGTAGTATTTGTTAGAAATCAGCTGTTAAAAGGATCTCTTGCATGTGATAAGTTTTTTCTCTCACTGCTTTCAAGATTCTCTATTTGTCTTTTCCTTTCAATGGTTTGACAATGACATATCTTATGTGTGGGTCTCTGATTTTATCCTTTCTGGAGATTGTTGAGCTTCTTAAGTTTTCAGCAGTTGTTTCTCCAGATATTCTTTCTACTCCTTTCTTCTCCTCTCCTTCTGGGTATCTCAGTCTGCATATGTTGATACATTTGATACGTATGTTCATAAGTCTCTGGTGCTCTGTATTATTCATGTTTTTTCTCTTCCCCAGACTGGATAATGTCAGTTCATCTGTCTTCAAGTATCTGATTTTTTTTCCTTCAGTCCTGGTTATATCTGCTGATAAGCTGTTTTAATGAATTTTTTATTTCAGTTATTGAACTTTGCAACTCAGGAATTTCTTTTGGTTCTTTTTATGTTTTGTATATCTATATTAATAGTCTCTATTTTTTGGTGAGGCACTGTTCTTATGCTTTTCTTTAGTTGTTTAAAAAGGGTATCTTTTAGTTCCTCGACTATACTGCTATCCCACAATATACGTGCAGGATTGGTTCTAGTACCCCCTGTGCTTCCAAAATGTATGCATACTCAAGTCTGACAGTTGGTCCTGTGGAATCCACATATTTGAAAAGCTTGCCCTTCATATATGCAGGGTTTGCATCCCAGAAATACTGTATTTTCAATTTGCATTTGGTTGAAAAAATCTGCATCTATGTGTACCCACACAGTTCAAATCTATGTTGTTCAAGGTTCAACTGTATTTCAAACAACTGACTAAAAGTCTTTGTCTAGTGAGTCCAGTGTCTCATTTTCCTGATGGACAGCTTTTATTGACTTTTTTTTAGGTATAGGGACCATGTTTTCATGTTTCTTTTCATGTCTCAATTTTTTGTTTAAAACTGGACATTTAATATAATGTTTCAACTCTGGAAATCAAATTCTTCCAGGGTTTATTTGTTTTTGTTATTTGTTTAGTGACTCTTCCACACTAATTTTATGAAGTCTGTATTACTCTCTTTTGCCCCTGAAGTCTCCTCTGTGTTAGTTTAGTGGTCAGCTAGTGATTGCACAGAGACTTCAGTAAATGCCTATGAACTGCCTAATCTTCGCCAAGGGCTTCTGGTTGCATATTGTGACTCATCTTCAACACTCAACTAGTCAATTTACAACTAGTCAGTCTTAGCCTTTCATTTCCTGCTTGTGCTACACCTCAGGGTCAGCCAGAAGAGACAGCCCAGGACCTTCCAAGGTCTTTCCTGGGCATAGGTGTGGCATTATTCATGCCCTTTTAGATTGCTGGGAATATTCCAGAGCTTTTCTCGATCTGTCTGGATATCTCATTCCTCACTTTTCCTTTGAAGCTTTTTGATTAGCCTATTGTTTGCCCAGTTTTTCTCCAACACATCAGGCAGCTAAAATCTCAAACAATTGCCTCAAATTATTTTCTTCAGATACCCCCAGGAAAAAGGGTTTTTTGCACTAGGGAAGGTCTAGTCAGGTCAAACAAAGGCAATTCTGTGAGAATGGAGTTTTGAAAGAACTCCATTCTGTTCTGCTCCATCCTGTGGCCTCCAGACTCCTGACGATTGTGGCTACTGGTTTTCAGTGCTCCTGCCGAAATTGGGGGTGAGGCATAGGAATAGCACAAATTAAAACAGCACAAACCTCACTATTCTTAACCAGGATTTAGCCACTGAAAAAATGCTCCCTAGATCTCTGCAATCCTTTGGTTAATTTTTAGTGTTCTGAAAATGTTGATTCTGACATTTTTTTTGCCAATTTCTCTGCTTTTGTAGAGAGAATGTTTGGAGGTTCTTACATCACCATTTTCACTGAAGTCACTCCTATATTTTTCTTTGCACTATATAGTCATATAGTTAAATGCTAGCTGAATTAATGGAAATTCACTAATAGCAGAATGTGTCTTTCTTTCCAGAAACTTCTCTGAATGTTTTTGTACTTCTCTTGTTATATTTTAGGACTATGATGATGGATATGGCACTGCTTATGATGAACAGAGTTATGATTCCTATGATAACAGCTATAGCACTCCAGCCCAAAGGTAAGATTCAGTCTTTATTACCAGACCCCACAACAGATACTGTCCTTCCATATTCATATGCTCTAGGGGAAGCATGATAATCAGCTAGTGAGGGTAGTTTGGCTTGCCCTGTTTTGTTTGTCATTTGTTTTAATTAGAGACGCACTGTATGCTCCACCAAATAACATGTATTACCACACCCAGGTTTACTGTAATGTTAAACAAATCAGGCTTGGGGGAAAAAAACTGAAATTTTATTCTAAAAATTTGACTTACGTGTTCAATATATTTTGAGGCGGAACAATAGCCTCAAAGTGTGTGACTATTCAGTCTCAAGGCCAAAAATTACATTGGAAATGTGTAAATATTCTACATTGTCAGTGCTTGGAGAAGAAAATGTTAAAAGTTTTGTTTCCTGCTCCTAGAACATTTCAATTTCTTAGCAGCATTGCTCCTGTTTTCTAACAACTTCAAATTCTCACTTGTGAATAATAAGTTAGTTCCAGTTCATTTTACAAAGAAGTATTTACCCAGAAATAAATGTTATCAGAGGCAAAAAACAGAGCTTTATAGTTAACTTCTTCTGATAATATACTTTGATGTTTACTGATACATAAAATCAGTATTTATTCTGTTGAGAATGTTATCCTAAATGCCTAGAAACCTTTTGTTTTTGTTCCAAATTCTAAGAGGAAGACAAAGATAGACACACACCAAAATACTGGCTTTAGAGTAATTATGAAGCAGAAATAAATATGGACTATGTATGTATTTTGATAAAGCATAAATTCACTTTTGAACTCATGTGGTGCCAGTCAAGCTTTGAACACATAGGTTCTCTTATTTGTTAACTCTAGTATTGAAGTGGACATGGATATAAAAACCTTCATTTTTGCTCATGCCAAATTATTGCCTTATATAACTTATAACACTTAAGTAGCCTTCAAACTTTGGCTCTCAACAGATCGTTTATAGTAGAAGCCTTGTGCATCATGTTTGTGTCCTTGAGTGTTTTGGGAGTAGATGGGCTCCTAATATGTATTGAGCCCCGTGACTGGTACATTGTGAACGCTAGACAGGACTTCCCAGCAACTTAATGAAGTATGTGGTGCTATTCCCATTGTATAAATAAAGAAAAGGAGCATAAAATTAACTAATTTGCAAGAAATCACACAGTAAGTGGAAAGACGAAATTCTAATTCAGATATTCTAACTCAAAGATTTATACTCTTTATAAATAAGTCCTTCTCAGATTTTGTTTAAAAACATACTTATCCACAGATATTTCAATTTGCAGTTTAAATGTCTTACCAAGGCAAGTCTCCCACCCCCACAACATTTGCTGAGTGCATACTGTATATTTCTGGCAGTTTCCGTAAGTTCTGTAAGGCCAGCAGTCTAGATCATATGAACACATCACTCCTGACAACAATCCTATAAGGCAGGTGGTATTACTGTAGAAGAGGAGGCTGAATAACCATGAGATTCTGGCGCTTGCTGTGACTACACAATTGATAAGTGACAACTCAGGTGTTTGACTGCCAAGTTCTTCACCCTGGTACATTAGGACTAGTGTCTCACTACACATTTCTGTTAGTTCTGTCCCCATATCCATTATAATACAGTCATAGGCTGCTTAAATTGGATATGTTCTAAAAACAATGCATCCTTAAGCAATGTCATTATTGCATAAACATCATAGAGCATACTTTACACAAACCTAGATGGTGTAGCCTCTTGCTACTAGGCTACATACCTGTACAGCGTGTTAATGTATTGAATATTGTAGGCAGTTATTACCCAGTAGTAAGTATTTATGTATGTAAACATATCTAAACACAGAAAAGGCACAGTAAAAATATGTTATGAAAACCAAAAAATGGTACATTTACCATGAACGGAGCTTGCAGGACTGGAAGTTGCTCTGGGTGAGTCAGTAAGTGGACATGAAGGCCTAGGATATTGCTGTATGCTACTGTAGGCTTTATAAACCCTGTACACTTAGGCTACACTAAATTTATTTTTAAAATTGGTTTCTTTCTTTAATAATAAATTACCTGTAGCTATTGTAACTTTTTTACTTTATAAACTTTTAGTATTTTTTTTAACTTTTTGACTCTTTTGTAATAACAGCTTAAATTGCAAATATGTTATATAGCTGTACAGAAATATTTCCTTTCTTGTATTCTTATTCTATACACTTTTTTCTATGTTTTTACTTTGTAAACTTTTTTGTTAAAAACTGAGACACAAACACACATGTAGCCTAGACCTACACAATCAAAATGCCACTAGATGATAGGAATTTTTCAGCTCCATTATGATCTTATGGAACGTCCATTGTATATGCGGTTCCTTGTTAACCAAAACACAGTTCTGCAGGCCATGACTATTCAGTGTGTCGGACTTTCAAATGCAGGTGTATTTTATTGTTTGAACTGTATGCACAGTATAGTTATATTTATAGTTTGATTAATTCTGTGGGGAAAAAAAAGAAGGGACCTAATTTTTATTGAGTGCCTACTATGTTTCAGATACTGTGCTAGTGCTTTTTATATTTGATTTCAGTAGATATTCATGGGCATCAGCCTAATCCTATGCAATAAATATAATTACCTCCAGTTAGTAGATGTAGAAACTGAGAGGTAGCTTTTTAATGAAGAGTATATGCAATATAAGATTATAGTCCAAATAATCTTTTGTTTTTTGATATTTGATATGAAGAACAAAATTTAAAGCATTTACTCTGTTAAATACTATGACATGTTAAGAAGAGAGATAACACAGTATAACTCCTAATAAACTGATAGCAAACAAGAGGGAGCCCACATTTATTTAGAGCCTAGTCTAAATCAGGCATGGAATTTAATCCGTTACTTACATGTCTTATTTAATCTAACTGACAACAGCAAGAGTTAATATATGTGATCAAACTGTGGTTCAAAGAAGTAATGACTAATCCTGAATGTAAACTTATAAAACATATTAATATGATTGATAACAGGCATTTATTTTATGGTCATTTATTAGAATAGTCAGTGTTTATTGAATGTCCATATTTTGCTAGGCATTGTGCTTGATGCTTGAAATACAAAGATTATTAAGATAGAGATCCTGTCCTTGAAAAGCTCGCCATCTAGAAGGAGACAAATAATAAATATTTAAATGCAATGCAATATGGTAATCATGTGAGAGGTCTGAGGAGAAATTCATTGTTTTTGTAAGATGACAGTGCTAAATTCTGGTTCGTAATACTGGGGACAGTTTCCTGAAAAAGTGAAGAATAAATAGCAGTCACCAGGTGACAAACAGGGAAGGGCATTTCACAAAGCAAGTGTAACAGGGCACAGAGGCATGAAACATAAGTTTTGTGTGGCAGCTACACTACTTTTCTAGGGCTAGAATGTGTGATGCACAGGCGCTGTGGGGAGAGAGATGAGCTAGAGGAGGAGTGACGGCATATTTCTCACTCAAGGAGCTGAGGCTTGTACTGGAGACAGTAATAGGAGCCATTGAAGAGTTACCTGCAAGGGAATGTGGTTAGCCTTGAATTAGGGATATTGATTAGATGACAGTGTAGAGGCTGGATTGGCAGGTGGTGAGCCTAGAGGCAGAGACCAGTCAAGAGGCCAGTATATTATAAATTATAAGCCCTATAAATATCAGGAAAGACTCACTAAAACAAACATCTTATATGACCACCAGTCTACCTTCTTTGAGGTGATCTTTTCCATGCTACAACTTGTCTTACCTAAAGGAGCACAGGGAATTGTGTGAGATTTACACATATTAGCAAATGCAGAAGCCACTGTTAGATACTCTGATTGTTCATTTTTAATCCTCGTAACGTGAATTGAACATTTGTTTCTTTTAAAGAAGAAAACTGTGATTCGCAAAAATTAGGTAACTTGCTTCAGATCATACAAGTTATAAGCAAAGGAGCCAAGCTTTTAACCTCAGTCTGTGTGACTGTAAGCTTGTATTTTTTCTACGTCAGCACTCTTAAACTTAACTAAATGATGGCTCTACTATAAACTGAAATGAGGCAGCTGAATTATGGACTAGGGTGAAATGATTTTATGTACTATATTAGTTTGCTAGGGCTGCCATAACAAAATACTACAATCTAGGTGACTTACAGAAATTCATTTTCTCATGGTTCTGGAGGCTGGAGGTCCAAGATCAAAATGGGTTATGTTTCTCTTGAGGCCTCTCTCCTTGGCTTGCAGGTGGCTGCCTTCTCACTGGTCCTCTCCTGCTTCTTTCCTCTGTGCATATGCATCCCTGGTGTCTCTTTGTATATCCAAATTTTCTCCTCTTATTAGGACATCCATCAGATTGGATTAGAACCCACCCTAAGGACCTCATTTCAGCTTAAATCACCTCTTTAAAGACACTGTCTTCAAATATAGTCACAATCCAAGATACTGGGGTAAAGGCTTCAGCATTTGAACTGGAGAGGGACAGGGTACACAATACAGCCTATAACACGTACATATCGTAACATTGATTTAAGCACAGCACTGTATGTCTCAGAATTAGGGACTTAGTATAAACCAGTTAGGATAGCAAAATTATGGACCATCCCCAGGATCAAATAATTAATAAAGAAATCATTGTCACCTTCGTTGTGGTGTTTACTGTTTGCTTGACATTATTTCATGGACTTGACATAAATTGTTTCTCCCCTCTTAGCAGCCCTTGTGATATTGTTAAATTCAAGTCTAAACATTGCCTTACAAACAGGTTCAAAGAGGTTAAATTGTTTATCCAAACTCACAAGGCCAAGCAGTGGTACAAATAAATCCACCTTGGAGCCAAAGCATTCTCTTTTAGACTCTGCCTCATTGCCTTTCACCTCTCCTTTTGTTGTGGTTTTGTGTATGCAAATTAGTTGCTGGAAGTAATTCTTGTTTGTATTCCCCATATATAGCATTAAAAAATCTAATACTTTGTGATGCTTTCGGATCTCCTAGGAATGCATTGGCTGCCCCTGCTCTCTAGGAGCACACAGTCTTCACTCTCACCAGTAGCTAATACCATGTAACACTTTGTGTCTGTAGGCTAAAATGTCTAGACTTCGACACTTCAGGTTCTATAAAATCCATTTCATATTTAAATCATTCTCACAATTCAAAATTTGAAAGTACATTCTATTCTATAGCTATAGTTTGGTATTACTGCAGAATTCTTTCCTTGGTCTCCTTTGAGAGTACAAAGCTGCTCTCAAGATGATACGTCCTGGTGTAGGGGATAGCACTGAGCCAGAGATTAAAGCTCACTGTTTGCTGTGATAGCCACAGCACATGTAAGCTGTGGAACACTTGACATGTGACTAGTCCAAAGTGGAATGTGCTGAAAGTGTAAAACACCACATTCCAGAGGTTATGTATGAAAAAAAGAATGTCGAACAAATATATTGTTAAAATTAATTTCACCTGTTTCTATTTACTTTTTAAAAATGTAATGTACTAAGAAGCTTTGAATTACAAATGTGGCTCTCATTTTCTTTCTCATAGCACTGAGTTAAAGTATTCTGGCTGTGTTTGTCTCTGTCATTCATTACAACATAGTGTAGTGGTCGCCAGATTAGGGCACACACTCAGGAATAAGCAAGACAATTAACTAGATACAGAAAGGTAATTAGAGAGCATCAACTCATATTCATACTTTTTAAATTTCTATTTTAATGTTTTATACTTTATAACTTTGTAATATTATAGTACACATAAACACATAGTTACAAGTTCAAAAATGTTTTTCTTTCTGATGCAGTTGTGTTATCAAAAACATTCCCAAGACTCATGCCACCTTGGTTAAGAGTGACAGACCCGGGGTCAGACCCCATTGCTTGACTGTGTGATTTGGGGCAAGTTATTGAACCTCTCTGAGGCTCAGTTTATCAAATATGTAATTATTAATTTCAACTTTAGAGCAGCAGTCCCAAACCTTTTTGGCACCAGGGACTGGTTTCATGGAAGACAACTTTTCCCAGGGATATGGGTAGTGGGGAGGAGGCAGAGCTCAGACTGTGATGAGGGAGATGGGGGTGGCTGTAAATACAAATGAAGCTTTGCTGTTCACTCACTTCCTGCTCTGCCCCCTTCCCCTAAGTAGTTGGGGAGGGTGGAGCTCCCTAACAGGCCTGCAGTTGGGGACACTGCTTTAGAGGCAGCAGATAGTCTCTCTAAACTGTGTGGAGGGTGATAACATCACCAATGCCATTCTTTCTGCCAAGGAGAAGGTGAGATAACTTATATAAAGGAGGTAGCACCTGTGGACCACTGAGTCAACCCTAGTCCCTGCCTTCTTCTGCAGCTCTAAACTGCTGCTTATTTCACACAAGGATGGCTGTGAAGTGCAGGTACTGGTAAATCTGGAAGGACTATGCAAGTGAATGTTTTCTAATGAGAGGGGTACCTGACAAAGGGCTTGTCCCCACCTGGATAGTTAGTACCGATATGCACTGTACAGTGGGAGTGAGTGGGGTGAATAGCAAGCAGCCTACTTGAACCCAGAATGGAACAAGGCACCAAGGTGGTGTGGCGTCCACTATGTATTATCTGCTGTGTGAAAGGGTTTTTTTCAGAAATGACTTTGAAACTTCTTTAGTCCTAATCATTTTGACTGTTTTGTTGCAGAAACAGGTTTCTCTCAGGAGGTTTTACAAATTAGGATTTTTTTCTCCCAACTTTCAAATGCCTTGTATTAAAATTAAAGTACAAATGAGAATCCCCACAGAGTGATAGAAAATTCAGTGTAGTTCAGCTACATTTCCCCATTGATTTTTATACTGACCTTGATAACGCTAGTATTGTAGTGTAAAACAAAAACATTGTTTATCTAATTCACACATTTAATGAGTAACAAGATGTTAACACAATTACTGTGAAGAGACGTATAAACTGTTCTTTACAATATTGGAATTGTTCTAATACATATTGGCTCAAAATAGTCATTGATTACTTCCTGTGGATACCCAGCTTCTGAATAGCTATTGTAGTCTAATGAATAAAAAAGAACAGGTGCTAAATGGCCTCAGCCCTCAGCTCAGGGCCCTGCCTCTGACATGACTTGAGCCTTCACAGATATCTATAGTTTTGAGTCCTGAAAACCCTTTGTAAATGTATTCATTTTATTCTAAATCAAGTGGAATTAGTTTACATTTGATATCTTATTTATAATCCTAATAACAGTTACATATTTTTAGTCTGTGTTTTTTAATACTTGTAAATTCCCCAAAGAGCTATTTGACTCCTGTAGTGATCATAAAATAAGTGGTACAAAAAGGGATCCAAAAAAGTGCTAATGACCCCCTGAAGGTATGTGGATGACTGCACAGTAAAAATATTTAGCTTCTGGATGTGTTTATGGCTGATATGCTGATTTCCCAAACACTCTGCGGTTTAGACTATACTTTCAAGTACATATTTCATTTCATCCCCCGAAATCTCTATGATTTTCCTGAAAATACTTTTAAATTCCTGAAAAAGGAATTAAAAATAACAACTGTCACTTTTAGAGAATCCAGAAAGTCCAGCACCCAGCTATCTATGTCCTTTATGTACATTACTCCCACTCTCATAATGACCCTACATGGTACGGTTTTCCATACAAGGAACTGAGAATTGAGATGTTTAGCAACTTTCCCAAGAACACAAAACTGAAAAGTACTGGAGCCTAGGTTTTTGCCTGATTCTAAAAATCATTATCCAGCTAAGAGAATTTTTTTTAAAATTAGAAAATCATTGACTTGTTTTGCAATAAAACAACACCTAAGCCCCTTTATCCCAGTATACAGAGTGATGAAAGCTCTTGGAAACTGTGAGTCCTCTTGGTGTATTTCCAAGTGTCACATCCAAGAAAAGCAATGAGATAGAAATTAATGTCACCATGTTTATTGTTGTTTCTGCCAGGAGTTTTAGCATTATGTGTCCAATTATGTCCTCTCAAGAACTGAGCCATGGAGGTCTGGAAATAATTTGGGATTTTCACTTTG
This sequence comes from Cheirogaleus medius, assembly GCA_008086735.1. Taxonomy (NCBI): domain Eukaryota; kingdom Metazoa; phylum Chordata; class Mammalia; order Primates; family Cheirogaleidae; genus Cheirogaleus; species Cheirogaleus medius. The sequence continues at coordinate 72,169,927 of VBSM01001124.1, forward strand.
GAAATGATGACCTGTTGTTTAACTTAAGATGTAGCCATTTAAACATTAATAAAATTATCTTTTGGAAAATAGTGCTTTCTTGTATCAGGAACAGGATTTCGGACTTTTAAAAGTAATAATGATTTGGTCTAGATTAAGAAGTTTGGTAACCATGCCTTGTAAAATTTTTGACAAGTGTTCTTTTAGGTAGCATGGCCCTTTGGTTTTTTGGCTACTTGCTACATAGCTGCTAAAGGAACTTCTTAGCACAAGCTGAGCATTGTCAATGGAAAAAAGCCAAACTCTGTAAAGTAACTTAAAGAGGTTTGTTCTGAGCCAGATTTGAGGACCATGGCCTGGAGCCACACCCAAGAAGCCTTGAGCAAGTGGACTTGTTATAGTTGGGTTGCAGTTCGGTTTTATACATTTCAGGGAGACAGGAGTTACACGTAAAATCACAAATCAATACATGGAATGCCTGGCCTGAAAAGGTGGTACATCTCAAAGCAGGAGCTTACAGGTTATAGGTGGGTTTAAAGACTCTTTGATTTGTAATTAAATAAATGAATGTTTTAAGATAAGGGAGTCAGAGACAGGCCACTGGCCTTATACCTAGACTCAGTGATGTGTTATGTAAATTGAGGACCTGCAGGTTTGTCTTGCATAGCCACAGGCCTGTTAATGAGTTAGAAACGAAATCTGCAAGAAGGGACTGGGCATGATGAGGCCTGTCTGACCTCCCTTCTCATGGCCAGCAACTCAGTTTTAGAGTATCACCTTGGCCAAGAGGGAGTCCATTCAGTCAGCTGAGGGGAGAGCTTCAAATTGTTAGTTGACAACATTATAAACTATCAAAAAACAAATACCCAGAACTGTGTAGACATTGATAAAAAACAAAGATACCAGCCCAAATTATACTGTAGACCTGTAAATACCATAATTCTCAGTCAAGGACTCTGTGGTAAGAAAAAAAAATAGGAGGAAGGGTAATGGTAAAAAGTGAAGCTACAACTCTATTAAAGAAAAAAATTATTCAGTAGTACTTGTTAAAGCACAGTAAAAAAGACTTTATTTGGGACCACGCAATAGGTATAGGGACCATGGAATTGTGACTTTACAGGGGGGAGAGAAATTGGGCTCAACTGCAAATATAACATGGGCAAGTGGGAATTAACTGACAGGGAGCAGGGCAGGGTCAGTGGGTGGAAAACTACTGAGAAGAAACATCTAGAGGGGTAGTGAGGATCCTGGCTAAACCAACCAAACAAGGATTCTTGCTGAAAACAGACCTTGGTGATCAGATATCCCCTGGGTGTGGTGGAAGATGTGGAACTTGATCAAATATCATAGGTGTCAAGTTCTTGCTAAACTGACTTAGGCTAAACTGAACAAGGTTCTTTGTTAAAACTGTATTTTACAAGAAAATGTATGGAAGAGCCTAGGAGAAGGTTTAGGAGCCTGACTAAAGTTTGGCCAAGCAAAGAATCTTTATCACTCCTGGCACAGAAGAGGGAAAGAATAACACAAGACCAAAGTGTTAACATATATAAATATTGCTATTAATAATAATTATTATGTATTGACCACATACTATAGCGTATCAATCACATTGAAATGATGTGTGTCCTTAAATTTCAGATCATCTCTCATCTTGATTTTAACCTTAAAAGGTAGATATTGTAATCCTTATTTTATTCTTTAGAAAACTGAGACTCAGAGAAGGGTTAAATTAAGTAGTTACACACTTAGTGGAACTGTTGATTTCAAAGTCCATTTTCTTTCCATTATACTAGTGTTTTTCCAAGAGTAGTATACATATCATTGATGTCCCACAATGTGATTTCAGATGGCACACAGGCAGACTCTTTGAAATTTTTTGATGGTTAGATTGTAAAGTTATTGGAAAAGTGTGATGAGCATATCAAGCACATTATTTTATGATTATTGCTATAATTCAATTATGATAAATTTATTTAAATTAAAAGAAAGTTTGTTAATATAGAGAGTAACATTAAGTCACTAGTAGTATAGGCGTAGACATGGATGGCAGAAGTCCCGAGAGTGGTACATGAATGGCAGAGGTTTGGCAACACTACACTCAACATTTGTGTCACCAGTTAATAGACCGGCTATAATGTAGCACTGCTTAAATTGAAAGTTTGACAGTTGGGCTTCTCGCTGAGTTATAGTGTCCTTCTGCTACACTGGATACCTCAATTGTATTGAAAATAACCTAAGAGGTTTTGTAACTTCTTCAGGAATTTCCTTAGAATTAACTAATAAAAAAGAAAGGAAAAATTTTTTCGGGCTCATTAATTTAAAAAATTTAGAAGAAATCAAATATATGTTGAGTACTTACCAAGAGTTAGTTGCTATGCAGGTGCTCTCATGCCTATCATTTCATTTAATTCCCAAGAATTTGTGTAAGATTGTCAGTCTTTAATTTTACAAATAAGGAAACTGATGCTCAGAGAATTTGAGCTTGATCAAAGTCACAGAGCTAATTAGTAACAGTTAGTCCTCATACCCTGTTCTCTTCATGATCAAGCTTATGTTCTTTTGCTTAATTTGAAGGCAACTAGTAAATAAAATATGTTCCTATAAATGTAGAGAAGACCAGAACTCCTATACTCACCATGTGGAGTCTTCATGCATGATCTCCATAAGTGTACAGAAGCACAGTAGCAGGGCACAGGCATGTTAGTGGTAATAAATCAATTGCCACTGTCAGTTCACTCTTTAATGTTCTTGAGAATACATGAGATTTATCACTGAGGAATTGTAGAATAATGGTAGTAAATGAAAACAAAGTCCACCAGGGAGATGTACTACATCATTTGGATTTAGCACTGCCATCTGCTTAATAGCGTTGAGAAGACTACAGCAGTACTTATGATCAGCCATTCATAGCAGTGACAGATGCTGCGGAGAGTGAACATACCAGGGAAGGAGGTTCGTTACTAAAATGTGGATTATGTGACAGAGTTTCTAAACAGTGGATATGTTGGTTATCAAACCCTAATTTTAAATTTTCACTGTAGAACTTTAAGGTCCATAAGATAAAGACCTACTCAGTAAATTTCCCCATGTTTTCTTTCCCCAAGTTTCATATGAATACATTCTTAAAATGTATTTTTATTGACTTTTAAAAGAATTATCCTTTAAAATCTTGCATAATAGACTCTTTTGGGTCAGAGAGAACAATATAACTTCTGACAATGTAATTTTTGACTCTTAATATTAGGTGGCATAATTTAGTAAAAAAAAAAAAAAAAAAAAAAAGGCAGTGGCTATAAGTCTGCACAAACCTGGAGTTGAATCCCAGCTCCATTTCCTTAGCTGTGTGATTTTGACCAGGTTACTTGAGTCTTTTCTCATCTATAAAATGATGACAGTAATTTTTGACTTATAATATTATGATTAAATGAGATAGCAGATATAGTGTACATAGCAGTTGTTCAACAAATTTACTGTAGTAGCATGTAATGGGTGCCACACACTGTTCTGAGCAGTTTACATACGTGTAAAGGTAGGTACTATTATTTTGCCATTTTTTTATAGATGAAGAAATTGAGGCTCAGAGATTATGAAACTTCCCTAAGTTCACGGAGAGTAATTACTGGAGCTGGCAAGCAAAGCTAGGCAGTCTAAGCATGCTGCTATACTACCCCTCTACATATTATTGTTATTATTTAATTACATCTAGAAACTGTTACAGTCTTTTCTGAGGAATTCCAACAAATAAGCAATCTGAATAAAATTATTCATGCCATTTTGATACCCCATTCTTTAAATAAAAAGTTGTTAAAGGCTCATTTAGTTTAGATTTAGTCCTAAAATGTGTTAGAAGCATAGACTTAACAACAACAATGACAAAAAGCATACACTTGAGGTCAAAGCTTAAAGTTACCTGTCTAAGGTTTATTTATAATAGAGAATGTCAGTGCTTGAATTTCTCAGAACTTATTTAAACCTCATTTATTGGACTCATTACCTTAAAAATAGAAATAATTTAGACATACAGATTATATTTTTCCCTTGTATTTGTCATGAAGGGATATGTTCCTTTTGGAATGTAATTTACGAGTATGCATTGAGATTCTTAAAAGTGTTTGTAACCTGTGGCCTAATATTTGTACAATAAGTACCTGAACTTACTAGTACAACAGTGAATGTTTGACAGTGTGAATATATTTAAGAGCTCTTTAAAAAGAATAAGTGGTTTCTGGCAGAGTTCAAGGAAAGAGAGGGGTAGATGATGGATCAAGTTTCTCACTTTACCTATTGGGTGGCTTGTGATATAATTAATTAAAATGGGTCATAAGATTTAGGGAAAAGTTAAGTTTGTTTGGGACATGTAGAATTCCAGGTGTCCACAGAATTTTAACAGTTATATTAAATAATTGACATAGAAATATTTTACATAGTAATAAGTCTTTATACAAATGGTAACTATTATTCTACTCTAATTTTTTTCAGTAATTACAAAATGTACTGTTATGGTTAGATTTTTACCCCAGTTTTCTAGGTAACTGAATTATACTTTTATTTTTAGTATTCTTTTTGGTTAGTGTCCTAAAATATATGTACCCAGTATTTTTACATGCTTAATCATCCTACCAGAAATTAGGAGTAGGTTGATCAATCCCATAAGTATATTAAACAAGATAGAGTGAAAATATTATACACTTAAGAGTCAGACCTAACCTTTCCACTTAGAGCCAAGTATGTGATCTTTCACTAACTCTCAATTTCCCCATCTGCAATAATAGCACCTAACTCATAGGATATATGTAAGAAGTGAGAGAATATACTTCAACACTTTAGGATAGAGGCTAGCACATAGCACTCAAAATTTTTTAACTGTACTTTATTTTATTTAGTTTTCATTGCTAGGCATTTCGCTGGTGCTCATTAAGTACTAGTGACTATGGTGGGATGAGCACAGGTATCGTCCTCATTGCCATGTGATGGACTGCCTCCAGATCACCTCATGGCCAGTCATTTTCTATAAGAAATATCGCCAGCCTAACTTGAAGCACACTACAAGTTTAAATGGAATAATTGTTTTTACTTTTTTGTTGGTTGCTTCTTACTCTGATGCTTTTGTTTAGTTTTCTTTAAAGGACCAAAATGTAAACATATACATGGGAAAGTAGAGGAATTAATCATCAAAACTTCCATGCATTCCCTAAATCTACCATTTATAAGGATTGTTGTACCACATACCACATGAAAATGAGTTTATGTTGTTTATAAGTTTACAAAATATAAGTTTACATAATCCATTTGCAACCTGTTTTAACTGATTAATACTATAAAAAGTATTGGATGTACTCTAAGATGTTGCTAAATTTTAGAGACATTGAAAGTAAAAAATATGTATAGGTGTATAGCCTGATAAGACATTTGAGGTATAGAGAAAAAACTATGCATATCATCTTGGCCAAAGTAATATAAATAAAATAGTGTTTCAATTAAGGCTGAATCAAGATTTGGTTAATGAAAGTGTGACCATGGGCAAGCTATTTAACCTGTGCTCTAGGTTTCTCATATGTAAAGTGGGGATGATAATAATAGTACTGCCTTATAGGGTTGTTGTGAAGTTAAATGCAGTTCATATATGGAAAGCATTTTGATGCCTCACACATTGTAAATGCTATCATTGAAGCTCTGTAATCCTTTTTCTAAAACTCTTGAAGCTAAATGTCTTAGATTCAGAAGTTTGAAATTTTGGAAAAACAGTATGGACATACCATATGTTAATACAGCTCCAGGGGAGTCTTATTTATGCTTCTGCAGTATAATGATTGCCCCTTGGATTATTTGAATTTCATGGTCAAGAAAACTTTGATTAGAGGGGTGAAAAAAAGCATGTGTAGCAATGTGAAAACTAAGGAGATTTCTCAATGGGAGGTTTGTGGCAGCCTTGGCAGTTTGTAATCCCACCAAATATAATGATATTGCTAGTGCTAGCAAGTCATCTTTACCATAGGTTTTATTAAAGGACTACTAATACAAGACCATTCCTTCTGCTAGAAGCCATCACTTTAACAAGACTTTCCATGTTCTGATAAGTACTAAGCCTCCTGTGTTTCCAAAATACCCTGTGCTTGCCTCTCCTCCACAAGTACCTACTAGGTTATTGAGAATCTGTCTCCTTTTTACAAAGAGCCCCTCAATGACAGGGACCCTTTTTGTACTCATCTTCATATCCCTCAACACCTAGTGTAGTACTGATCAGAAAAGTGATCTATGTGTGTTTTCCAGTTGAATTGATAACATGTAAGTATGCTTCTGTTTTGTTGGAAACACAGTAAGAAATCTGGTACCATTGCAAGTCTAATGTGAAAATGGATGTCACTCAACTCTGGCTGCATAGAAGAGTTGCGTACGCAGCCTTTAAAAAAAGAAAGAAAGAAAATGATGGCCAAACAAATCACCTGTTTGTTTATTACTTTTTGTTGTTTTTTTTTATTACTTTTTAATCTGGGTCTTAGTGTAGCTCAAGTATCTATAAATTTTTTAAACTCCACAGGCAATTTTGATAAGCAGCCAAGGTTGAGAACTACTTATTGTAGACTGTTAAGTAATATATAAATGAGGTAATATATATAAAGCACTTTCCATAATGCTTACCAAATAGTTGCTAATATTTGTTTACCCAAAAAATAAATTATTGACATTTCTGATATATCTTCCATCCATTTGTTCAGCAAACAACTACTGAGTACCTATTACTGTGTTCCAAATTGTTCAAAAATATCTTATTCCAAAGGGAAATTTGAATTTTTCTGTTCAAAAGAATTTGAAATTATGAACTGAAATAGAAAAAAACTTAAGGATTATAGAGTACCTATGAGACACACTCCTATCAGAGGGCTTTTGCACAGAATTAAGCAAACTGAAAGTTATACTCTCAATGAAGCCGTCCATTCCTAACACATTTAAAACTGTCTCTTTTAGAATTTAAGCTCGACAAGGACAGGGATCTTTATCCTTTTTTGTTTGTGGATACTTCTTAAGCACCTAAGATAGAGAGTTTCTCTTGAGTAGGTTATCTGCTAAACTATTATTAGTAACAGATGACCATTTTACCAAGCAAACAAAAAGGAGGGAAAGGGCACAAACAGCATGTGCAGTGGTCCTATGAAGGATTGACTTGGTGTGCGCTGGTAGTCAAGAGTCCTTCAGTGAGGCTACAGCCTGGAATGCCTGGGAAGGAGGGTGCGCACACAGTGTCTAGAGAAGATGGATAGAGGCCATTTTGTGATGGACCTGAACACCAGGTTCAGGAGTTTCGCACCTTGTTTTGGTCCTTCTAAGTCAAGGTGCTCTGCATACCCATTACCACCAACGGGATCCAGGCTAGTGCCCTCTGGCTTCTGGAGCACCTCACCCTGCCTGCCCCTGCAGCTTGCCACCCCCCTAACCCCCGTACTCCTGAGCTCCTTCCCGTCTTTTCTTTGTACTGCAGCCAGAGTGATGTTTTCCCATGTGATTGTATGCTCTCATAGTACCAAGCAGTTTTCCTTCACAACTGCAATTTTATATTGAAGCGATTCTTTAATCAATGTCTGTTTTCTTTTTTAAATCTGTTCTGTCATATCTCCCAGTGCCTACCACAGTACTGAAACATACAAAGTGCTCGATAAATATTTATTGAATAAATGTTAAGAGGTAGAATTTTGTTTTACATCAGTAATTTTAAAACAAAGTAGATATTCTTATCACAATTTCTTAACATTGATTTCAAATGCAATGCTATGGGTAGCATAGTTTAAATTATTTTAATTCTGTGTATTTGAAGAAGTGAGTCTGTATAATTTGATATGCAAATTGATGCAAGTCAGTGTGCTGCCAGATTCCCCACAAACAATGAAAACCATTTGCTAGCCTAACATTGTGTCTAAGGAAAATGCTGACAATCCCACAAAAAATCGTGAGGCTTTCTTCCAGACTTAATTATTTCACATATGTAAATATTGCAGATCACAATCAATGTTTTCTTAAAAAGTAATAGATATGACTTTGAAATACAAATATTGAATGTATTTATCAGAAATCTCCTTGAAAAGATACCTCAATACAGCAGATGGAAGGACTAGCTGGCTGCAAAAACAAATGCAAGATTAACAAATGATCCAAAGAAATACTATAAACTGGCTCGTAAAATGTTGATAGACCATATCTAATGTTATTGGAAGAGCCAAAGAATCCAATACCAAAAGATTATATGCCTTGGCACCCAATGTAGTTGGACTTGGGAATCAGAAATAGAAATAGAAATAAATAGGCTGAATGAACGCAAACCTGATCTTGTTCTCCACCCACAGAGAGAGCTTAGCAGTACATATTTCATTCTTACTCACCTTCCCAGCCTCCTGCTTGCTTGGGAACTAATCCTGACCCCTTTCCCACTGCCACAGTCTGTGATGACAGTTCTCCTTAGGACATTTTCTCAATACGTCAACGTGTTCTGTCAAATTCTAATAGATAGCTTCAATACTTTTAAGAACTCTCATTAAAATTACTCATGATGTCTAGCAATGGTGTATGTAATCGATACTATATTTTAAATCATCCTTTGCCAGGAAAACAAGTTATAAACAATGGATCTGTTTCCTTGTGTTGTCATAAGAAACCTTAGTTCTAATGTTAGTGTTTCTGAGAAATTAATTCATTGTTGAAATTAACTAACAGCTACAGTAGAAATACTGAAGCTTGAGTCAAAAGACATGTCTGAATTTGAATCTCAGCTCTGTCATTTATTGTGTGACCCTGAACAAGCCCAAGCCATATGGTAAAACTTGTAAAATCTTATGTTTCATTAATAAAGTTGAGTATTCACCTTCTAAAAGTTAAAGAAAATTTGTAGTGGCCAGGCGCAGTGGCTCACGCCTATAATCCTGGCACTCTGGGAGGCCGAGGCGGAAGGATCGTTTGAGCTCAGGAGTTGGAGACCAGCCTGAGCAAGAGCAAGACCCTGTCTCTACTAAAAAAAATAGAAAGAAATTAGCTGGACAACTAAAAATATATACATAAAAAATTAGCCAGGCATGGTGGCGCATGCCTGTAGTCCCAGCTACTCGGGAGGCTGAGGCAGAATGATCGCTTGAGCCCAGGAGGTTTGAGGTTGCTGTGAGCTAGGCTGATGCCACGGCACTCTAACCTGGGCAACAGAGTGAGACTCTGCCTCAAAAAAAAATAAAAAAATAAAAGAAAATTTATGAAATTGAGAAACCGTGCAATGTAAGGAAACTGTTAGTTATTATTGGTATTTCTGTTAGGCTTCTATCACTAGAGATAAGTTCCACACTCTTAGGCGAGAATGAATGTTTGCTGAATAGATTGTATGACATCAAAATAAGCACTCTGGGGAAAATTTAACTCATTTAGAAAGGACTTCTTTACTATTATTAACAACAGCTATCCTTGAATAAGAGTTAATATATGTATATGTGACATCATTTCATTTAATCCTTATGACAATGTTATGAAAGATGTATTTTTAAAACTATTTTATAGATGAGAATATTGAGTTAATTTTGCCCAAGCTTACACAGAGTAAATGCTGAAGCCTAGATTCTGATATATGTTTGTTTGGTTCCAAAGCCTGGTTCCTAACTATTAATTCTATGCCATCTTCTAAAATTATTGAAATAAGATGGAGAAACCTGCTTGAAGATATAAGCATATAAGGAAAGTTAATATGGCATTGCATAGACATCACAACATCAACATCAATAGGTGTTCTGTGAAAGATATACCCTGAGACTTCTTTTGCATGGGTGACCCAGGTATGTTGGAGAAAGAAAAAAGGCACAGTGTGAACTGAGAAGATTATTGTAAACAAAATGCTTTCCTTTTAGTCTTTACTTTTTCTTGAAATCTAATAAAAATTCATAGTTTTTTTTTCAATTATGTAGAACCATCTGCAACCTTTTAAGCAACTTTTCAGTATTAAGGAATAGCAGGACAGAGCCGTTTTCTGTTAAAATATTAATAAGAAAGCATGGTTAGAAATTTCTATATCAGAAAAACGTAGGGATACTCAGCATCCCTTATTTCAGAATGCATTGCTATATCCTTTAGAACCAAGTTAAGTTCTGAATTAACAATAAATTCAATCAAATTAGAGGTTTATTTTTCTCAGATGCAAGAATGTAGGTAACTTCAGGCTAATGTGTCAACTCCTCTACTTACTAAGGATCCAGGCTTCCTCTGCCTTTCTGTTTCACCCTCCTTCACCCCAGCATCTATCCTGAGACTCATCTCAGTCACAATGGCTGTTATAGTTCCAGCCACCAAGTTGGGGATCAGGCAGGGAAAAGGAAGAGTAAAAAGCCATGTCTCCCAGGTGAGTCAGTCTTCTGTTAGGAAATTTACTGGAAATTTCACTCCATGAATTTTGCTTCTATCTCATTGGCTACTTAATCTGCAAAAGTGGCTATGAAATGGAGTTGTTTAGATTAATACATTATCACTAGTACTTCGCCCCCAGTCTTGTAAGATAGGGTCAGTTGATAAGAGAAGGTGAAAATACATATTAAATAAGCAACAATTGCCTGTTGGTTCTTCCCTCTTAACATATAAATTAGTTCTTTTAGGTTTTTTCCTTGTACTCAAATATAATGTACGTACAGCAGAGCATAAATTCACACCTATCTGAAATAAATAGTTCAGTGAATGTGTGCATATGTATACACCCACATAACTAAGAGGAGAACATTTCCAGCACCCCAGAAGGTTCTCTGGCTCTTTCCTTTAGACTTTGATTATGAGATATCTTACTTCAAGTCATCTCCTTTTGTCTTCCTGAATTACATGGCTTTTTCAAAAAGTACCCAAACATATGTCTTATTATTCCGAGAATGTAGTGAATGATAGTTAAATTAGATGGTAGTGAAAAGCAGGTGGTCTGTGGAAAGAATCTACACTTGGCAGTCAGAGGAACTAGACTCCCATCCTGAGCCATGTGACTTTAGTTAGACAAATCCCTTTATGGCTCTGATTAGCTGCTTTCTCATTACTAAGCCAGATTGAATGTTGTTGTTCTACTTAAAATGCTTTTTTCTTCATCTTTGTCTAGCTTTTCAGTTTTCAATTTAGGTTTTTCTTCTTCTGGGAAGCCTTCACATGTCCCCTAAAACTGTTTCAGGTGCCCTACCTCTGTGTTCTACAGAACTCAGGGCTTCTCAGTGTCACAGTACGCCATTTGCCTGTTTCCCCTTGTCTGGCTTGCATACTAGACTGCATTTTATCGCAAAACAGAAATACTGCTGCATTCCCAAGGCCCAGCACATAGTAGGTACTCTATAAATATCTGCTGAACAAATATTGAATGAAAAACGTGGTATCTGAGCCTCCTAAATTCCCACTATGATCATCTCACAAAAGATATAAAATAAGAGGTGAGAGTTTCTGTCCTCTTAACCGGTAGAAAAGTATTGGTTTTTAACCTGAATTTATAAAATAGAGATAATAGTTGTATCACACATTTAAATATGGAAGATAGTTGTGTAGAATACTTAGCACAATTCATGGCTCATAATAGGCATTTGATAAGTGGTCTCTATTCTTCGTGTTATATTAAATCTTTGTTTGCATGTCTTTGTGCCTCCTGGGACTGTGAACTCACTGTCTTTACATGTTTGACCCCTAGCATCAAATGGTAGTAGTAGCAGTAGGTCCTTCTCTAAATTAGATTTGCCAATCACTTCCAAGGCACACACTTCCTTATTGCTTTCTCTGAGTAATCTGTCTTCCTGAGTCTTCTGGACACAGGTATTCTCAAGCTCTATGGAGAACAGAGTAAGAGAAAAAAGATTTTGAGTCTCTCATGAGAGATTAAGGTTAAACATAAAACAAGAACTTTCTGGCAGGCCTGATAGAGTGTACTACTGTGACAGGTTACTGAGGTTTCATCTCTGCAAGTCTTTGAAAGGGGAGAGGTAATCATTTCTCTCAGATGATTAAGACAGTTTAGCCTGAAGGCCAGCAGATGAGCTGCGTGACCTCTTGAGGTCCATTTCTTCCCTTTGATTCAGCAAAGTACCAGTAAGTTTCTGCACTTTGTAGTGGAGGTGAAATTTAGAAGTATTTCACAGTAGAGAGAAGAAAGATCTGCTGTAAAAGGCAAACTTGTGGCTCTGATTCTCTGGCAAATCTGTATTAGTATTTAAAATCTTTATTTGACAAAGTGATTGTTACATCTGAAATGAGGTTTCACAGGTTTCACAGACTTAATTAGAACAATAGGGTTAGGAATAATAGTCACCATTTATTTTGTACTGACTACATGGCAGGCCAGTGGAAAGTGGTATATGTAAACCATTTCATTATTGCTCATTCATTATTCTGCTGATTATGGGACATTATTGTGCTGCAGTAATCACATACTGAGCAGTAACTATAAGCCAGATTACTTCACTTATTCATTCCTTCTTGCCGTGTGTTTGTTGAGCACCTTTTATGTCTGAGACTCTTTAGGAGCTGGAACTCAAAAGATTTAGCTGCCTGCCCAAGGTTATCCTGCTTCTAAATGGAAGAATAAGATTCAAAACTAAATGAACCTTTAATTCATACTGTGAGCTCTTAATCATTATGCTACACTATACTAGATTTCTATAATAATTTACTTCGTTCATAAAATGCCTTCCCATGCAATCTTAGTTGATCCTCCAACAGCCAGGTGAAGCAGGTAAAGTGTGAGACGGAGAGGCACCAGTTTGAGGTCCAAGGAAATACTAGACTTACTGATTTGGGCCATTTGGAATACTGTCGCACTGTTTGAACCAATGTTCTATGTCTTGAGCTTGTGCCTAGCAAATGTTCCGATCCCAGTAAACTAACTCCTGTCATACTTCTCACTGTTTCATGGCAGCAGACTCTACCCAGATGATAACTTTATGGAAGACTACAGAAAAGAGTAATCATCTTGGACTCCCACAGAATGAGTCCTAGGGGAAAGGTAACAACAACGATAAAGTCTAGCAGCTGCATTTATGTAGAAATGAGTAGAAACATCCTCAGAGGTGATGCATTCTGCCCCTGGACCCAGACAGTTGGGAGATGGTGTATATTGTGAGATTGTGAGAGCTAAGAGAGGAGACACCAGCCAGCATTTACAGTGGCATGCATATGTGTGAGGGGGAAGTAAGGAATGTCTGGGTCAGCAAGGTTAGAAAACCTCCTGAAAGAGGACATTGAATGATTGCCTGCAGCGTCCCAGCTGAGCTTGATGGAGGAGCATTGGCTGTGCTTTCCTAAGGAAGGAACCTGAGGTCTGGGTTCCTGTGGTGTTCAGGGTTTTAGGAAACTGACTCCCTGGGGGAGTGTCTGGGTAGTCCAATGTTGCTAATTTTGGTAACATATAACTTTAGTCTCAGAAAAATTAAGAGCATGCTTTGCAGTTATGCAGACATTTTTTTCTAATTCTGGCTTTACTACTTACCAGCCGTGTGACTTAAAGTTTCTTAATTTACCAAATCCTATTTTTTCTAGTTTGTAAAAGGAGGATAATAATATCTACCTCAAAGAGTTATAAAGTTCTTATGTATATGTATGTATGTTTGTGTGTATATGTGTATATATACAGCCAGCCATTCATTGCTTAATGACAGGAATACATTCTGAGAAATGTGTCCTTAGGCAATTTCATCATTTTGCAAACATCACAGAGTGCATTAACACAAACCTAGATGGTACAGCCTACTACACACCTAGGCTATGTGATATAGCCTATTGCTCCTAGGCGACTATTAAATATTTAAATATAACAACTTTCATTATTTTTTAAATTGTTAATTTATTAGTAAAAGGGGAATGGATCTGTTTGCTCATCTATTATTTTAAAATCCTGATTTGTCCCTGAAAAAAAAATAGGGGATACATTTTCAGTTATAGTTTTTTGTTGGTTTTTTTTTTTTTTTTAAGATTTTATTCTTGTGAGTAGTTTTAGATTCACAGCAAAATGGAGAGGAAAGCCCAGAGATTTTCCACACTCTCTGCCCCGGCACATACATAACCCCCTCCCCCTTATCAGCATCCCCCATCAGAGTGGCACATTTGTTACAGCTGATAAACCGACACTGACACATCATAATCACCCAAAGTCCTTAGTTTACATTAGGGTTCACTCTTGGTGTTGTATGTTCTGTGGGTTTGAACAAATGTATAATGACATATATCCACCACTGTAAGATCAGAGAGAGTATTTTCATTGCCCTAGAAGTCCTCTGCTCTGCCTCTTCATCCCTCCATTCCCAGTAACTCTGTCAACATGGTTCAGTTACATTTTTTAAAATATTTTTATGGTGTATGTATTTGATATCAACCCATTTCTTAAAATAGAGTTCTGTTGTAAACTAGAATTTTTGTTAACTCTTAATTAAATGGGGAGCAGGAATAATTCCTCAAGATGTTTTAAGCCCCACTTTCTACTTATTCTTTTTCCCAAATCTTATTTACTAGCTTAAGAAACATGGTAAAATTATTTTTTAAATTTGCTTTTGTTTTCCCTCCCCTGTCAGCCTTGTGATGGATGTTCTCCTGAGCAATGAAATGTCTTAACAGTCAGGTGAACAATATCAACTCTGAAAGGTCTATAATTTAGAAAATCAGACCTTCAATTTTTGTGAGCTGATAGGATTGCTGAACCTTTCTTTTAGAGAGAGGGATTCTCTGATTAAACTATAAATTTGATCTGGCCTTTTAAATTGAAAATTATTTAAATATTCTAAATATTGGCAAGTACATGTGATTTTTAATTCCTAAAGAAAGTTATTTATTTTAAACCTATGATTGTTTCTGCTTTCTTATATTCTTGGCACTAGTAAATAATACATACCAGCTAGAGAACTGAAGCTACTCCCATGTTAAAACTATTCCCAATGATTTGGGGAAATATAGATATTTTGCATTGCTTATATGAAATCATAGTTTCTCTTGACTTTTTTGCCTATCTGCCTCAGAAGACAAGAGTTTTTAAATCATGGTATATGAGCTCTGAGAATAAGCAGTTGTGACATCGGGCTTTGTCCTTCTAGCTAGCTCTAGTTAGTAAGTACTTCCTCTCTCTTCAATGCATGGACAAGGAGACAGTTTTTCAGATAAAAGAATCATACTTTAGGCAAGTGTATAACACTCCCTCTGCCATCCTCCTAAAAGTTGCTGCAGCCATGCATCCTAGGTCAGTGGTCCTGAAAGATTTTGGTCTCGCAGCCCCTTTATACTCAAATTTGTGAGGACCACAATGTGCTTTATATGGTTTATATCTATTTATATGTATATGGTTTGTATCTATTAATATTTATAATATTAGAAATTAAAACAAACATTTAAAAATATTTGTTGATCATTAAGTATGATCATTGTCATGTATGATCAATGTCAACCCATTGTTTAACATAAATATATTTTTATGAAAAATCGCTATTTTGTAAAACAAAAAAATAGTAATTGTGTCAATGTGGATTCTCATATCTGCTTCTGCATTCAGTCTGATGTGGTGGATTTGTCATTTTGGTTGAAGTGATTGAAACAACATATAGGTAGTTGGGAAGGGAAAAGTTACCTTTCCTGATAATTGTTGATATTCTTATTTGATTCTATACCAGAACTTGGAAGGTAGTAATTTCTTAAAGATTAGTTGTAATGTGGACTCTGAAACCCTATCAGTAAACTTTTCATATTCTGTTACATTAAAATACCTTGGTCTGTCTCACACCTGATGAATTTTGTGACATTATGCATACATCATTTAAAAAATATTGGTTCATTGAGTTATACATATTTTCACGATGCTGTGGCACATTTCATTATGCAATGTCAAAAAAATTACCACTGATCTTAACAGAAAAGTCTTTAACTTTTGGCTTGCTGTCAGTTTACAGTGGCAAATACTAGTTTTCAAAATGTAGTTTTTACATGAAAGTTCAAATTTTGTCACTGGTAACATAGTGCTAGTTGTTTTACTCAAAGTGACAAACTCACTTCACTCATTTTTGAGAAAATGTCTGCCAGATACTCAAGTCTGAATAAGCATAGTTTGTTTCCATACATTCTCTCAAGTAAAAGTGATGTTCTTCGAAAGAAGCAGCTTTTAGGCCAACGATGCAAAGAATTGCCCAGGTGCTTTTCCTTGAGATCACCATTTTGCCCCAGAATTGCTTTAAGAGTATTTTTCCTATCATTATACAGAATAATAGAAAGGTATGTCCTTAATAGTTGAGATTTAATAAAATTAGTAAGTGTTATTACTTCATCAAGGACATTCTTAAGTGAAAAGTGCCTTTAAAAAAAATACTAGTATGGTTTGGTGCCACTGCCTTGATTCTTGGTAAAGCATTAACGGTTTTACCCACCTCATTTGGTACAAATGTCAACACAGTGACAAAGACAGATAACATCTTATTATTATTGTGCAAGCTTTTGAGTTGGTGGACCTCTGAAGGGTCCGCAGACCACCCTTTGAAAACCCCTGCTCTAGGCCATTTTGAAGATGTAAGATGTATTAATGCCGTAGGAGAGGTGTATTAGTAATGAGTCCAGCCACAAGAGAATAATAAAGTAAGCTGTTTAAAACATTGTAAACGTTGTGCATCCCTGCCATCAAATTCCTTGTCCTCACAGCATAAGTTCCTTGAGGGCAGAAGTTTCCTCGTTGCCTGCAGTTGCACGGAAGCACTCTGAATGCCAGTGTGCTTGTGCGCCTACAAAGAGAAGCTGAGCCTTTCCCTCACACAGCAAAACCAGCCCATCTAACTTCAGAGTTCTCAGGTGAAGAGGGACAAAAGATTAACATTCATGTATTTAGTCTGAACACATTTAGCAAAACACAGAAGACAAGAATGAAGTGAAGCCACTGCCATCTGTTTTCCCAGGGTAGGTAACAGTCACAGTGGTGGTGGAATAGCTCCCAGGAGGCGGTCCAGGGAGCTAGGTCAGGATAGAGCCCAAGTGTAGCCCAGGTGTGGTCAGGTGTTCAGGCTCTTCTTCCATCGAATTTGTACGGCCCGATTCTAGAAATTGTTCAGTATCCCCTGGGGAAATATTATTGAATGTTATGAAAGAACTATTAGATAAGTAAGGCTCTCATTGAAAGCAGATTAGAATTTTTTTTTAGTTATTTACCCTGAAGGACTTTCAAATCTTCAGTTACCTATGATAATGAGAAGACAAGAGTAGTCTCAAAATTTTATTTTAAATATTACTTTTAATTTATTCTGCTTTATCTATAAAAATTCTTAACGGATAAGAATTAAAGGCTTCTAAGTAGAATGGAAATACTAGACTGGGGCAGTCAGCCTAGAGCAGTGACCTGGGTTATGCATGTCAAGTCCTTCAGTTTTTCCTGTCCAGTAATAGACAGTAAGTGTTTGCTAAAATATCAACTTTTATTATAATGATTGCAGATAAGATTTTCCTTAAAGGAACAGGCCAAAATAAGCAGAAAAAAAATGTTGTATTAAATTCAAATAGTATATATCTTAGTAATTTGACTTCTTGAAGTAATTCACTACTCCTCTCTGTCCCCCCCCAAAAATTGTCACAGATACAGCAACAAGACCTTATTATTACAGACTAGTCACTGAGACATAGACAGAATTTTCAGTCCCAGGTTTCATATTAGTCTTCCATTTATCTTTTTGTTTTTGGAATGCTACCATATGCTAGGGGTAAATACTGTAGAGAACAACTATGAATTAGACACAGTTCCTATCTTCTGCCTCACTTTTTTTACCTATAAAATTAAATAATATGTCTACTTCAAACAGGGGTTTTGAGAATTAAAAGACTAAATGCATTATAAACTAAAAAGGAATTTTAAAAATGGAAGATTGAATCAAGAGGCTGGGCTAAAAGCCTGTGCCTGTGTCACCCACCCCTCCTTCTCAAAATCCCGCAAAGTGACAGAAAAACTTTTGAAAGATTTCTGAGAAAGAGGAAGCAGATGAAACCAGATCTGTGAAAAAAACAAATCACACAAAACCCATTCAAGAGAAGAATGCTGTAATGGTACAGTGGTTTAGGGAAGATTTAACCCCCGAATCAATGGCTGTAAGCAAGGAGTACTAAGAGGCACAGAGCATTCTCATAATTGGTTGAAGAGCTGCTTTTGGAACAGCAAGGGCTGGTCTGGTCCTGCCTCGGACTCAGTGGTGCTTAGCAGTGCAGAGTAATATTGTCTATTCCCAGATTAAAGCTGTAACAGTGCAAGGTCAAACCTCATCCAGAGGCCCCCACATGCAGAATATAAACTATTTACATATCCTACCCAATAGTATATTCTATCCTTTTTCTATAACCACTAGAAGAAAGCTACTTAAATAAGGAGTAGCTTCTGCAGACAAGCAAACTGGGAATCTCAAAAGTTAACACATATCCAAAATTTACAAAGCATTTAAGAAACATCTGACTCAACAAACTGAAAAATTAACTCCTTGAATAAACAGAGCTCACAGAAGAGAAGATAATTATAAGATAAGTAATTAATGGCCAGGCACGATGGCTCATGCCTGTAATCCTAGCACTCTGGGAGGCTGAGGTGGGCAGATTGTTTGAGCTATGTCTCAAAAAAAAAAAAAAAAAAAAAAGATAAGTAATTAAATCTCCAGGTTGATAAAAAGACATGGCATCCATAAAGGCCAAACCAGTTAGAGAGCTGGGAATGAAAAAGTTAATAGGTGGATAAACAGGCTGCTGAATAGCGCCAGAGGAGAAAGAGCCAGAAAGTATGATAGGAAAACTGAGTGATGGGGAAGGTAGGATCCAAAACTTCAAAAGTAACCTAACTGGGGTTACCAGGAAGGAAAAACAAAGCAAATTAAGGTGAGGGGAGAGAATTTTTAAAAAGAAAAAAAAAAGCATAAGCTGAAGAAAGATATGGATTATTGTCCACTACCAAGTACCAATAGACATGTGAGTGTAACAGGTTGTATACTAGGAATAAAGAGAGAAGAGATAAGGGAAAAAACAACAGTGGTGTGAGTAAACAAACTTTTATAGCTTGTTTTTATCAAAAGGATAAACTCCAAACTTCTTAGCATTACAGACAAGGAAGAGGGGGGAAAAAATCAGCTATGGCATCAGACAGACCTGACTGATAGTCTTGGTCCTTACTTGATCACTCTTGGATAGTTCAGTTAACTCTGACAGCCTCATTTTTCTCGTATATAAAGGAAATGGAATAATATCTACTTCACAGAATTGTCATGAGGTTAAATGAGATTTTATATATATGAAATTATATATTAGTTATTAAAATACAATAATTACATATAGCACATACATATAATTATGTATTAGCTAGCAGTACGCTGTGTGTAGTCAGTACTTTGTATCCTTGTGTTCTGCATCCATGGATTCAACCAACTATGGATTGAAAACAGTTGGGGAAAAAATATTTCGTCTTTACTGAACACGTGTAGACTTTTTTTCCTTGTCCATATTACACAAACAGTACAGTACAACAATTAATAACATAGCATTTACATTGTATTAGATATTATAAGTAATCTAGCGATGATGCAAAGTATAGAGGAAGATATGCATAGATTATATACAAATGCTGTACCATTTTATATGGGGGACCTGAGCATTCTGAGATTTTGGAATTCAAGGGAAGTCCTGGAACTGTCCCCTATGGATACTGATAGGTGACTGTACTAGGTGAATTAGTAATTTCCCTTCTTCAAGAGTTCACGAAATACTGTATACAGTCTGACCCCCACTCACATCTATTTTCACTTTCATCCTCTTTCTGTCCCTCAGCCACTCGTGCGTCACCTTCGTTGAATAGCCTCCTCCTTCATAGCTTCCTCCCACCAAAATTAGACTCTGATCCCAAGGTATTTTGGACACAGTTCTATGCTCATACATATACCCTGTTCTACTAAAATATGTTTGTCTTACCTAGCTTCTTGAGAGCAGAGTGCACACCTTATTTGTTTCTGTATCTCTGTTTTGCAGCACAGTATCTTACACATAGTAACTGCCCCAAAATTTTTGCTGAATACATAACCACACTTGGGCTTGGTGCTTTGTTTTACTTTATTTCTTAACATCTATTCAACATTAAAAATATATATTAAGTGCCTTTGAGTCCTCCCATGTTATGCCTTTAGAATTGGTGGGTTTGGGGTATAGCTTCTTGTTCACTTTTGTGCACAAATAATGCTTTGTCTTTTCTTCATTGTCTGGACACATAGTTTTTCAACAATTTTGTTGTAATCCATTGAGTCGGGATATTTCACAAATATGTAAGAAGTGTCATTAGAGGTAAATCAAATGTGCACTGAGCAAAAAGGTTTCAAAGAAGATGTTGATAATATATAGAGGATTTTGCTAGGGATGGGCCACGAGTTCCAGAGGGCATAGTTAAAGAGTTGCAGAGTGGGTTAAGATAGATGGGATGTGCAGAACTTTAGGCAGGCTGGGGATAAAGAGTAACCCAGTGTTCCAGAGCTTCCTGAGCTGACATAAATACAAGCAAAGGGCCTAATGAGATTAGTTCCAGTGAATTTAAAGTGGAAATTGGTGGAAAGATGTAAAGAGGTCGAATGGAGCAGAGCAAAGATAAATGTCAGGAAGTCCCTCTTAGTCCTGCTCATAGACATAAGGTGATCTGGGGAAGGGTGGCTGTCATCCCACTTGGTGTGCTTGCTCAGAGTTTGTGATCCTCCCATTGACCACTAAAGAAGGAGGGTGGAAGGCCTGGGTGGACATTAACTTGGTCCCACAACTACAGTTTGCTTGTTAACTCCTATCATGAGAGCACGGCTATTTATTTACTTAAGTTGAAGAAATCGAAAACCTCTGGAAAAGCAGGAATTATGCAGAGCACCTTTGAACCCTGACAATGGGGTGGATCATGGAGGAAGGGTGTCTGGGCTGGGGAGATGTGGTCTCAGCACCAGTGAGAGAAGCCCACTATTGTTCTATGGGGGGGGGGTTCCCCAAGATCCCTTTTAATGGCATTGAGAAATATTCAGCCTAATGTGTTTTCTTACCTATTATTAATATTATAAGTTGTATCCATAAATTAAGAGATTTTTAGTGTTTTTTTTTCTCTTTTGCCATATGTTGGGTTTTTAGTTTATCCTTGGGAAATAGGACACGTCTTTGGTTAATAGACATTTGAGGTGCACGAAATGAAATGCTGCGAAAGCAATTCATATGGAACTGACAGGTATGAGAACGGGTCTCAGCTGCTCCCAGCTCCTCGGCTTGATGACAGTCTTGCAATAAATAATCAGAAACTCGGTGAAATCATAGCAAATGTCAGTTTAAAGTTTTCACTTGTCAAAACTAAGATTGTCTTATCACCAAACCATTGCTGAACCAAATTATGCTACCTTTTATCTTCCTGTTTGTTGGAAAACATTCTGTACCCCCATTTTTTTTTATCCTGAACTGTGTTATAGCACTTCACAGACAAATTTCCAATCTGCACTGATGTTCATTATTGCTCACTTCATTTAATAAAGGAGGCTTAGTTTGGTCAGAAAGCAATTGTTAGACTCTTCTGTTTATTAGTGTCAGTACCTGTCATTTACAGTTCCAAGTTAAACAATTGGGAACTGTCTCAGTGTTCTTTTCAGTTTTATGAAGAAGTTACTCTCATTTTATCTGTGCAACAGAGATAAAATTCTCAAGAACATCAAGGTTTTATTTGTCTAAAGAGCCATTATGATGTAACTTCTGACCTTTGGAAAGAAGACTGAGGTTCATTTAATTTAGTACTGAGTTTCCAAGAAGCGTTAGCCAATTTATTTTCACCAAAATGAGAAGTTATTTTGACTACTTTGAGAGCAGCTGCTGTGAAGGAACCATCGAGAATGTTAGAGCTGCAAGGGGAGCTGAGCAGCATCTAGACCAGCCCCTGATTTGACAGGTGCAACAGGAGATCCAGCAAGTAGGAGTCACACTCCCAAGTTTATAGCCAAATGAAGGCCCAAGTTTAGGCACAGATGTCTTGACCGATATTTGACACTGATGTTTTGTCAAAAGGTTTGAGTGAGTCTAAATTTCTCTTCTCAAGACAAGAACAATATTCTACTTCAATAGCACTCTTATATTTAAAACCATAATATCTTAAAAAGTCAGAAAGCCTTATTTCTTTTTTTATGCTAGATTTTTTTTGAATATGAAAATTTCTCTCCTTTTTTTTTCTTCTAGTCCCTCTCCTTTTCTTCTCACCATAAATGTATATTGTACCTGGAGGGAAAATCATGACTACAGAAAGGGAGAGGGGAAATTTCAGGCCAGAGAGAGAACTAAGGCAGTTACAAATTGTAGTAATCATGTAGCAGTAAGTTTCTAGTGGACTCTCACTTCTGTTTCTGAGAATGAGGAGGGATCACGTGAGCCGCCCCCCCTAGGGAGAGCAAACAAGAAAAGTTCTGGAAGAGCCAGCCGAAAGGACAGGTCCAAGTTAAGGGGGAACTGATCACATACGGGGTCGGAAATGGTGAGCAAAACCCACACATAGCATTTGTGTTGAGCACGTGGCAGTGGTAGTCCTGAGCTTTGAGTGTAGGTGCTGCCACTTACAAGTTGTGTGACCCTGGGCAGGTGGCTCTGCCGGAGCCTCAGCTGCCTCATCTGTAAAAGCACAGAGCTTTTTAGATTAGGTGAGATCATGCACATGAGACACTGTCAGTAGGGCAGCGGTCTAGCTCACAATAGTTCCATTCTTCTCTCACTCCCTTCCTTTCCTCCAAATTCTCAGGGATTGCCAGCCCTCAATTTGAAGAAGACTGTTTTATAAAACTCTGTAGCTACATATGCCTCTGTGGAAAAATTGCACATTGCCACTTGGTGTAAAAGGTCAGCTATAATAGTGACTATTCTTTTCCTGGACAACAATTAAAAAGAGCCAATGGAGCTTAATGCAGCACATTCCAGAGAGCTCATGATAATACAGAGAGCTCACCTCATAACCAGTATATTACACTGTATTTAGTTAACTCGTAAGGATGTGATTAAACCAGGATAATAAGGTGAGGCCTATATTCTGTACGTGGAAGAGGCACTTTATACTAAGGAATGTTCTGGTCCAGGCATTTTATCAATAATAATATTAACTCTATTTGATAGAACTACTTGAAGACACCCACATTTTTCAACCTATTTCCTGCCTCTGTGCTTTACTGTTCCTTCTGCCAGAGGGCCCTTGCTGCCATTGCCTCTGCCCATTCCTTTCCTCAGCCCTTCTTCACCTTCACTGTCCTGGTCTTGCAGAACGCCGCAGCACTGCACAGACACCACAGTCTCTCTACACGTTAATGTAAGGGTCTGTTCCAGGCCAGGAGGAGGAGAAGCAGAGGAGGAGGCGTGCTATCATGGGAGACCAGCCCAACCCTGGGAGATGCGGGGGCCTCTCCATGGAAGTCACATTTAGGCTAAAGACTGGAGTAGGACGTAGTCTGGAGGAGAGGAGAGAAGAGCCTTTCTGGCAGGAGTGGCACATGTGGAGACCCATCCCCACATGCTTGAGGCAAAAAGGAACATAGCTCCGTTGCTTATGTTTTTCTCAAAGGAATTGCCATGCTGTGCTGTAGTCATTGGATTTGATGATTAGTCTTTTATGTCATTTACCTGAGAAAAGAAAACCCAAGGGAGTACCAAGTGCACAGATAACCAACAAGCGTGGCCTTTGTGGTCAAATAGATTCAGCTGTGTTGTTCTCTGTGCGATTTTAGGCCGACATCTTAGCCTTTCTGATCTGCAATAGCTCATTTATAAAATGGGTATGGCAGTTTCAGTTGCCTCAGGCTGGGGATTTTGCGATGTGGGATCTCAGCAGCTGGCATACAGAAGGCACTCACAGCACGCTTTGTATTCTTCATATTGTGACTTCCTAAGGTGTCGAATAGCTGAGCTCGATCAGTTTTCATTTTGATTAGAAACTTTTTAATTATATGAAGTTGGAATAATGGGGATATTTATTTCCATGACTGTCTAAAATAAATTCAGGATGATTGTTTCTGTACAAAACTAAGTGGGAAAGAGGAAAGCCTGAGGAGGTGAGTGGAAACTCTTCCTCAGATACTCAGAATTCTTATAGTTTAGTAATCTAGATTTAATTTAGTAATCTAGATTTTCCACAGATGTGATCCTATAAAAAATTATGCCTAGTTCAGCTACAGCGTGCACCTGTACCTGTCTTGCATTAGCTGCAAATGGCCGTGATGGCAGGCTCCCTCCTCTTGCCATCTCACGGATGTTGTACATTGGAACATGCACTTGCCCATCCTTTGGAAGGATCCTCAGCCTGTGTAACACAGACTGGCCACTAGATTGCAGAGACTTGTTTGCCCACTCTCCTGCCCCACATGGTCAGTGCTACTGAGTCGCCTTTGCCAGAAGATTCCTGATGGTATTGCAGCAGCACGGATGAAAGAAAACATTTAATCTGGGTACTTGTTTTCAATGTGTTATAAAGTGTAGTACCCACGGTTCATCCAGTACCAAGTTCTCTGGTGGATGAGGTTAAAGAACAAATAAAGTCTTTGCCTTCTGTAACTTCCCATCTATTGAAAAGAAGGAGTGGTGTTCACCTCCACCCCCACGGTGGCTTGCACAAGCACATCCTTACTTAGCTTTTGGCATACAGTGCTAGAATAGTTCACAAAAACATCCTTCACTGCACACTCTGGTCTTTCCAAGTCAGGTACTGTCTCTCTATTCCCTCATGCACTTAGGCACTTTCTATGTGTCGATTGGCCAACCATCGTGGTTAAAATGTTAAAACATACTTATTATTTATTAAAATTGGGGAATTAGGTAAGGGGCCTTTGATAATCCTAAAGTCAAAGGCTTCTGTCTTTGGGCTCTGTGATCTTAATGGGAATTTTTTTCAGTTTTTAGCCCTGCCCTTTATTAATTATATTTAATTTTTAGAATACTTCACTGAATATCATTTATATTTACAGCCAAATCATTTTGTACCAACTGTGTTTTGTTTTGTTCAATACAGTGGTGCTGATTACTATGATTATGGACATGGACTCAGTGAGGAGACTTATGATTCCTATGGTAAGTAACTGGCCAGACTATATAGAAAGAGTGGGCAGATGGCCATAGAAAGATCTTAAAGATCTTAATTGGAAGAGAAATTTATAAAGACATTTTGACTATGAAACAGCACTTTCCTCTCAGTTCATTTGTGCATATCTAGCTATTTTCAGAAGCTCCTTTAATATTTAAATTTAATATTGTAAGAGAACTAAAGACTTGCAGAAAATTGCATGAATTCAGATTCTGAATTTAGATTTTCTGTTTGGGTTGATTGTCATATGCTGATTTTCTCACTGATGGAATAGTTTGCCAAACTGCGAACACTTGATAGCATGGGTCTTTTTGAAGTGTCTTTGCTTCTTGACATTGAAGGGAAATGAAGCAATTGACACTACAGCTGTAAAGTGATTCTCCCACCTCCATCTTTATATTTTAATTCATTTCCAATCCCAAATTCTCTGAAAAAATTACTTTGGGAGTCATTTCATAAAGGTTACGAAAGCACTGAGCCAGGGAGTAGATACAAAGATCTGTCAGGCTTACAGGGAGAAACTAAACCCCTCTTAATTCAGTGGGAGCTGGCAGAGATGCTGGGGACTCACTGTCCAAAGTCTCAGTATGCAAAATGAGGACAGGTTTAATTAAAAGAATTGGTGGCAGCAACATAATGATAGTAAGAAGCGCCTTTGCCGCAGGGCAAAGAGATCAGAGAACGAGAAGCTTTAATCAGTTGCAAAGCTCTGATGAATGCCTGGTACCCAGTGCAAGTGAATCAGGATTGTGGTTAATGGATGTTAGGACATTTCTCTGAACATAACTGAAAAACCATTTTCTGGTGTTAAACCTTTTGAAGTGCATTTTGTTGTATCACCTGCCTAAAGCTGTGATGACCATGACTGTACCTTGGAATTTTTTTTTGTTATTTGTAGCAAACATTTAAAGAGAAATATGTTGGTTTGCTGAATGCTGTCTACTTAAATTGATGCAAGTTAGCTTGAGGGAATGACGTTGATTGCATGTTTGTATCAAAAGAAGAGGTCATTTTTAGCATTTTTCCTTCACAGCTTTTTAAATTGGTCTCTGTGGGCACATAGCTTTTAAATTGTTGTATGTTGCAGCAGAGACATTAACTGTTTGATGTCAAAGACCTGTAGATATTAAAAGTTATCTTCAGACTGAACAGGTGTTTAATTTCAGGAGATAAAGATGATAGCTTATCCTTTATTATTAATATTGTCCAGTATAGATTTAGTATTATGATGAGTGAAATTTGACATTATATCATTAAGTTTTATTTCACATTCATGAAATGTTACTGAGGTGTGAATTTCCACCTAGCGTGCCTTTCCTTTAGTCTATGAAAGGGTCTGTGAAGTATGAGACAGCATTTCTCTGTCTCAATCTGCCTATTCCCATTTTGCTCTCCCATTTTTTCTCCCTTGTCTTCCCAGATTTTTATCCTTGTTTTTTTTTTGTTTTTTTTTTTTTTTTGCTGTTAGATGAAATCTAAGTGATTCTTTTCTCATTTACCTTTCCCACTCATAAGTTCCATTATGTTTATAAAAGACAGTTCTGTTTGCTACTTGAGCTTCTGAGTTTTTGTAAAATGAGTAGCCACAAGGAAAGTTCTTGCAAAGTGCAAAGTTGGTTCCCATTTAAGATACAGAAACCATTTTTCTTCCCATGCTGATAAGTTTTGCTAGTGAGATGATCATTTTCTGTTGTGTTTGTAATTTCTTTAAATTCCTTGTTTTTGTTTTTTCTGGTACACCAGATACATGTATCTTCAATATGACATCTGCCATTTGTTCAGAGCTAACTTAGATTCTGAAAAAGTAAGCCAGTGGGATTCATGGCAGTGATCTAATTGTGATTCATCTTACTGATTTTAGGACAAGAGGAGTGGACTAACTCCAGACACAAGGCACCTTCAGCAAGATCAGCAAAGGGCGTCTACAGAGACCAGCCATATGGCAGATACTGATTGTACTGTCTGATGTTGTGAAATAGCCAATCTCCACCAGTCCTGTATACTGTTCAAAGTAATTTTTTTCTATGAACAATCCCTTTTTAAATAAATCAAAACGCTTAAAATCTGAATGGATGGAACTTTAAACTACTTCGGTGAAACATCAACCTGGGCAGAAAAAAAAAAAGACA
>VBSM01001124.1:72197191-72270851 GCA_008086735.1 Cheirogaleus medius
CTTCATAAATAGTTGTAAACAGGGAAAGAATTCATTTAACAATGCTTGTCATAAAAGGGTCACACTAAACATTGTACAGCTTATTTTAAAAATGGTATAAAATTAAATGTACCATTCTATACTCAACGTAGATTTAAATGCTGTTTAAAGAGTCCAAATGGTATCAAGCTGCTTGAGTGGCACGTTAAAACTACGCAAAACCAAATCTTGTTTAAAAACTGGTTTTAAAATAACTACTGGATTTTCTGAAAAAGATGTGATCAGTTTTCATCTTGTTGAGCGTTTTTTCACTAGTGCAACTTTGGATTTTTTATGAGAATTTTGGTACCTTAATGAACACCTCGCTCCATGCTGGAAGCAATAAGCACAAAGCTTTTAAAGACATTCTGACTTGACTAATTGAGGTCGCACTCGCCAAGGCTGAGGATGTGTAACCCTTAAACGGTCTTCATTTTCAAAGGTAAATAAATCAAATAAGATTTTAATCTCACTTAATTTATCTTAATATAACTAATAAAACCAGGGAGATTACAACTTAGCAAGTTTCATTATCCATTTTAGAAAGGTTTTAAGATCACCTAAATTCTCATTTTAAAAAGTTTAATTTGTTTTAGTAATCTAAAAAGCTTTAGTTTAGTCAGTTTAATTGGGGCCAATTATTCCCTATTAAACAAATGTAAAACCTCATAACTAGTTATTTGTAATACATTATTTGGTTAGTAATTGAGGGCACTACTTAAAACTGACAAATATTTAATAAAGTTATTTAATCATTTGGCTTAAGTTTTTTTAATTGTAGATTATGTAAAATGTTTACTTTTTATTTCTTGGGGGATTTCTTTCTCTTTATTTTGAGTAAAAACGTCTTTTCTTTTGTTAGGAAATGTCAGCCATCTTGCAATGTCAGAGAAACTGATTGTGCACCGAGAGCAAACCAAGGTAAGTTTGCCTTTTCGTTCCAGTGATTCTGATGTGTTATGGAAAATGAAGACAATTTCATGCTTATCTAAAGTCACATGGAAAATTTCCCATGCTGGTTTCCTATTACCAACACTAGTGATTATGGAAAATTAAATCCTTCAGTCAGAAAAGAACCTTCCTGAATGTAAACAAGTCAGACCCAGGAAGCTTTATTATAAGCTGCAGAGATCAGAGGCTCAGCTCATCACACTATTTAAGTATTCATATTACTTTCTTTAATAAAAATATAATAGTCTAGTCAATATCATGAAAAAAAATTTCCTAATTGTTAAGTAAAAAAAGCAGTTTGCCAAATTTAATGTATAATTTCAACCCAATTTTATTTTTCCTTATATATGCATAGGTAAAGTATTGCACAGATACACTGGAAATTTTTGACAATAATTATTTTAGTCTTGTGGGAGTATGATTTTTTGTGCTTCTGAATTTCATAAAACAAATTATTACTTCTCTAAGTATTATAGAAATAATTGGTCTCACTTGTCAGATATTCTTGCATTTTTCTAAACCATCAAAAAGCACTACTTAGGTCCTGATCCTCCAGAGAGTCTTACTTTTTAAGTGTTTATATTTGGGCTCTGCCACCTAACTGTGTGACTCTGGGCAAGTCTCACTTTCTACATCAGTGCAGTGAAAATGATGCTTACCTCATGTAGTTGTAAAAATCAAGTAAGGTAATATTGTGACAGTATTTTGTAACCTAAAAGTGATACAATCATGTGAAATTTAATTGTCAAAGTTGAATTCACATATTTAATATATATGAGAAATACATGAGCTCGTATTTCTTAATAGACCAAATTAGCCTGAAACAGATTACTTTTAGAGAGAAAATAATTCTCTTCATCATTTTCATAGACCAAAATAAAGTAAGTTCATTGTATTTTTGTTTATCTTTTTTCTTGCACAGAAAGGTAACATACATACACCACATCTCTTTAGTATCTGATGATACTGAAATTTTTCACTCTTTTCTCTCTTTAATAATATGTGTTTTTAAGAATTCACATATAAAAAATCAGGAATTATGGATAGATAGAGGGTCAACCCTTAGATGGTCTTTGGCACTAATTTGTAGGAATTATCTTACAATTTTATGTTTATTTTCATTTTAAGAATCCATAGCTTCATCAGACTGTAAAAAGGGATTATGGTTCAGAGAGGTCAGGAACACCATTGAACAAGAAACTCTCCTACTTGCTTTCAAGGTCTTCTCTTTTCTGGCCGATACTCTGCCAGCCTTATTTCTTCCTATTTCAGTAGGAAGACCCTGCTATAGACAAGCCAGTCACATTGCGTTGTTCCATAATCTCTTTCTCCTAGACTTGTTTTACCCCTTAGAATTCATTTATTTTCTCATATGACAACATTCATCAAACATGAGTTCCATACCAGATACAACAGAGACACTGGGAATACAAAGGTCTATAAGACATGGAACCCTACATTCAAGTAATTCAAAATCCAATGGAAGTGATAGACTGATAAACCACTACTTGCTATCCCCTGTTCCTTTTCCCATAGAAACCACATCCATCCTTCAGGATTTGGCCCAGTGACCTCTCTCTTCCACAGTATCTTTAGTTAAATCAGACCATGATCTTTCTGCCTTCTCTGAAGAGCATGTTTAGTTTATATTTCTTCATTTTAGTATTGCTAGCATATCACTTACATTGGTTGCACATTGCCATAATAGCCAAGCATATGCATATCACCATCTATAAATTATTTTATTGAATACTCACAACTATAAGGCAGTATCATCTATATTTTAGAAAAGAATAAATTTAAGCTTCTAGAGGTGAAAATTCACATTTATATTAGCTCATATGTCTTGTAACTGGTGGAGCCAATATTTGAACCCATGGACTTTAGTCCAGTCTTTGATCTTAACCATATTGTTACACTGTTAGTTCTCTGTGCTACAGTGGCTCCCTATAAAGAGCCTTTAATTTTTGTTATCTTGTATCTCTAAGAGTAACTCATACCCCACTGAGTGAGCCTTGGCAGACATTGTGATCAATAACTGCCCCCTTCTCTGTCTCCATCCCACCCCTGCCCCAGATTCCTTCATTGGGAGATTCTTTGACTTTAGGTTCTTAATCTTATACTCAAGGTATTCCAAGTTAAATCAGAATCAGTATTCACTCAGATATACTTCCTGAGCATCTGCTATGCTGTAGACAGTAGGAAGACAATGATTAAAGACATAGTCCCTGTCCTTGAAGTTGCCAAAGCCTACTGGGGAAGTGGGCAAGGAAGGAGTCAATGGACATCTGACAGAGATACATGTGGTGCTTTACAGGCACACGGAAGAGAGATGTGTAACACGGGCGGGTGGTTAGAGTTAGGAGAAGGTGCCAGTGGAGATACTAGGACCAGTGAAAGATAATCACATAGGGAGGATATTCTTGGAGCATTCATATTCCAGTTCTGCCATTTACCAGCTTTGTAACCTTGGGCAAATGCAGTTTCCCACCCAAAAAATGGGCACGATAATGTTGTCTACTTTAGTATTGTCATGAAGATTAGATACATGCCTGGCACAAATAAATGTGTTTGCTCTTGTTTGTTGCTGTATGTGTAAATATTTGCAATTGTAAGAAAACATAATTGTCCAGAAAATTTCAGTTGTATTAGATAATTAGAGAAAGCAAGAGATGGTACTGCTAGATAGGCAAGGGACACATAATGAAGTATCTTGTAGGCTCTGCCTAGGAGCTTAAATAGAATGCAGCCACTTCCAGATATGATATACTCGTTGTCTTCAAGCTTGCTCCACTGCCTTAGACAGGTATCCTGCCTTTGTTGGTCTGTGTTCCAAAAGGAACTTTGTAGAAACTTCTGTTTGCACTGGTTAGTGATTCTGTAGCCAGTGAGTGCCTCAAAAAGCAGGGGCCCTCTTTCTTCATCCTCTTGTCCCCATCTCGTCACACAATACTTGACATAAGGGTTTAGTAAGTCAGTGGCACTGTCAGTGTTACTCATATGACACCAGAAAACCCCCACAATCGTGCCGACAACCACTGCATTTCAGGCAGTCCAGCTCCAACTTTGAGTTGTTCTAATTCAAACTCAGAGACTAGTCACTGCATATAGAGATGGATCCCAGAATTTAAAACTAATGATTTGAAGAAAAAATAAAAATATAGAGTCAAACGTTAATCCAAATTATAACCCATTTATAGAATACATGCAATGAATATAAATAGTGTTTGTTTCTACACAAATAATATCTACTATTTATGTTCATGTTCAGTGTTTTGTAGGGATAGATCTATTTCCATCTTTGATTGGGAAAGGCTGTGGATCATTTTTCAGTCTGAATTTCATCCATCCTTATGTAATGGAAAGTCTTATCCAGTTGAAGTTGATTCTGACTGGGATTCCTGTTTCAAGAATCCCCCTTTGGCTCTGCAGGTAGAGCACCATCTGTGGTGCTGCCACCCCCAGCTGCCTCTGCACAGCACTGCTCTGATCCTACCCTTATTTGCTCCTGCCCTGCTGGATTGAAAACCCTTCTGAGCACTCTCATTGCTACTTAAAATCACAGTCCTTATCCCACTCAGCCAACTCTTGACCTAGCTAGTTGTTCATGGTCTATCCAAACTTGGAAATGAAACTTGGAGCATGCCCTCACCCAGGAGGCCTTCTCTAGCCCACTGTCTTCACATCTAGCCTAGTAGAATCTCTACTCAAGGACCCTCATATCATTCTATGAATTCTGCAACACAGTGCCCTGTGACTGGCTAGGTGCCTTCCTGTCCCCTGACCAGAATATAAACATCTTTAGTGCAGATAATCATGTCTTATGCCAAGTGAGTGGTATATGAACAAGTAGTCGAATATGTGAGTGAATAAAATAAATGAGGTGCCTCAGTGTCTTATCTGTCTTACAGGAAAATGGACTAGGATTTCTTGGACCTTATTGGATCAAGTTAGTCATTCTTCCAATCAAAGATAACAGGTTATTAAGCTGTGTGTGTGTAATATCTCATTTGAACCACTACTGGCAGGATCCATGCATCTGTTGCTAACATAACACAGTTCCTAGTACCTAACAGACGCTCAAAACAGAGAGATGGAATAAATTAGCAGATACCACCATGAAGTGTGTAAGGATGGTGCCGTTATTCTAAAGCTAGATCTCTGTTCTCCTTGTTGATGTGTTTGTCTTTTTCCCTGACTGAAAGACTTTAGGTTCCTTAAAGATGGATCCATGTCTTATTTGACTTGTACTTCCAAATCGTACTTCCAAATCCAATAAACCCATCATAAATTGAAAATATTGTTAAGTTGAAAATGCATTTAATACACCTACCATACCAAACATTGTAACTTAGCCTCACCTACCTTAAAATCCTCAGAAGACTTATATTAGCCTAAAGCTGGGCAAAACCATCTAACACAGGGCCTATTTTATAATTAATTTATGTCTTAATAATTTATTGAATGCCTTACTGAAAGTGAAAAACAAAATGGCTCACTGCCACTGCCTGACATCACTATAAAGTACTATACCGCATATCACTAGCCTGGGAAAAGATCAAAATTCAAAATTTATAGTACAGTTTCTACTGAATGTGTATCACTTTTGGACTCTCATAAAGTCAAAAAATTATAAGTCAAACTATTGTAAGTATGTGACTATGTGTACTGAAAAATGTTTAGACAAAGTAGAGACTGACAAGGTGTTCAGTGAGGAATGAGTAAGTGAACAAACCTGTAATTCTTCAAGCACTAACACCAAGTGAACATTTTTCAGTACACATAGTCACATACTTACAATAGTTTGACTTATAATTTTTTGACTTTATGAGAGTCCAAAAGTGATACACATTCAGTAGAAACTGTACTGTAAATTTTGAATTTTGATCTTTTCCCAGGCTAGTGATATGCGGTATAGTACTTTATAGTGATGCCAGGCAGTGGCAGTGAGCCATTTTGTTTTTCACTTTCAGTAAGGCATTCAATAAATTATTAAGACATAAATTAATTATAAAATAGGCCCTGTGTTAGATGGTTTTGCCCAGCTGTAGGCTAATATAAGTCTTCTGAGGACTTTAAGGTAGGTGAGGCTAAGTTACAATGTTTGGTATGGTAGATGTATTAAATGCATTTTCAACTTAACAATATTTTCAATTTATGATGGGTTTATTGGGACATAGTCTCATCGTAAGTTGAGGAGCATTTGTATTACTTTGGTTTCTCAGTGGCAATGGGATATGAGATACTTACTTCTGTAACCATTGGCTTATTTCAGTGAGAAATGTGAAGTTGGAAAACCAAAATGTGTCCCTTATTTAATAGGTAATACTTGTGCTTGGTACGAAATCCAAAACTTCCAAAAGAGTATACAATGAAAAGTTGGTCTTAATTCCCACCCCTTCTCCCAACACTGATAGGCAACTGTTTGTAATGTTTTTGTGTGTGTGTGTGTCTTTCCAGAATAGTCTGTATATAGGCAAAGCATATTTTTAATTACCGCTATTTTTTACATATAAAACATTTTACTGTTTTCTCCTCTCCTTGTTTTAGAGTATATCTTAGAATCCATTTTCTATTATTTTATATGATAAAGCTATCTTTTTATTTTTATTGGCTGAATAATATTTATATAATGAGCCATAATTTAAACAATTGCTGACTGACATGTAGTTTGTTTCCAATATTTTGCTCTAATTAAAGACAGTACTAGAAACAGCCTTACATCTCTGTTTTTGTACATGTTTGTATATATTTGTAGGATAAATTTAAAAAGTATTTTCCATTTGTTTGTAACCTCGGCAGTTTCCTTTCTCAGTGTTTCATAGTTCTCTTTGTAGAGATCTTTCACCTCCTTGGTTAAGTATATTCCTAGATATTTTGCTTTCTTTGTAGCTCTTGTGAGTATTATTGAGTCTTTGATTTGACTCTTAGCTTAACTATTATTGGTGTATAGGAATGCTACTTATTTGTGTACATTGATTTTGTACCCTGAGCCTATGCTGACTCTGTTTATCCACTCTAGTAGTCTCTTGGTAGAGAGACTTAGGGGTTTTCTAGATATAAAATCATATCGTCAGTAAAAAGCAATAGTTTGACCTCCTCTTTCCCAATGTGGATACCCTTAATTTCTTTCTCTTGCCTGATTGCTCTGACTAGGACTTCCAGCACTATATTGAATAGAAGCGATGACAATGGGCATCCTTGTCTTTTTTTTTAATTTATTTCAGCATATTATGGGGGTACAAATATTAAGGTTACGTATATTGCCCATGCCCCCCGCCAAGTCAGAGCTTCAAGCGTGACCATCCCCCAAACGTTGCACATCTCACTCATTATGTATGTATATACCCATCCCCTCCTCCCCCCTCCCACCTGCCTAACACCCAATAAATGTTATTCCTATATGTCCACTTAGGTGTTGATCCGTTAATACCAATTGTCTTGTTCCAGTTCTTAGGTATTCCAGTTCTTAGGGGGAATGTTTTCAGCTTTTCCCCATTCACTATAATGTTGGCTATGGGTTTGTCATATGTGGCTTTTATAATTTTTAGATATATTCTTCTATGCCAAGTTTGTTGAGTATTTTTATCATGACAGCATGCTGGATTTTGTTGAATGCTGTTTCTACATCTATTGAGATGATCATATGGTCTTTATTTTTGCTTCTGTTTATGTGGTGAATCACATTTATTGATTTATATATGTTGAACCATCCTTGCATCCCCTGTAATGAAGTCCACTTGGTCGTGGTAGATTTGTTTTTTGATGCGCTATTGAATTTGGTTTGCTAGTTATTTTATTAAGGATTTTTATTTTTTTGTAGTGTCCTTTCCTGGCTTTGGTATCAAAGTGATGCTGGCTTCGAAGAATGAGTTGGGAATGATTCCCTTCTTTTCAATGTTATGGAATAATTTCTGCAGTACGAGTATCAACGCTTCTTCGTAGGTCTGATAGAATTGGCTGTGAATCCATCTGATCAAGGGCTTTTTTTTATTGGAAGATTTTTGATTGCTGCTTCCATCTCATTGCTCATTATTGATATATTCAGGAATTCTCTTTCTTCTTGATTGAGTCTTGGGAGGTTGTGTTATTCCAGGAATTTGTCCATTTCCTCCACATTTTCGAGTTTATGTGCATAGAGATTCTCATAGTATTCATAGATGATGTTTTGTATTTCTGTGGTATCAGTTGTAATATCTCCTTTTTTATTTCTGATTGAGCTTATTAGGGTCGTTTCTCTTTTCCTGGTTAATCTAGCAAGAGGTCTATTGATTTTGTTTATGTTTTCAAAGAACAAACTTTCTGTTTCATGGATCTTCTGTATTTTTTTGTTGTTTTTGATTTCATTTAGTTCTGCTCTGACTTTAGTTATTTCTTTTCTTCTGCTGGCTTTGGATTTTCTTTGTTCTTCTTTTTCTGGTTCCTTGAGACATGTCATTAGATAATTTGTGATCTTTCTGTCTTTTTGTTCTAAGCATTTAAGGTATTAATTTTCCCCTTAGGCCTGCTTTTTGCTGAATCCCATATATTTTGATAACTTGTGTCCCCTTTATCATAAAGTTAGAGGAATCTTTTGATTTCCATATTAATTTCATCATTGATTCAGTAATCATGCAGCAGGAGGTTGTTTAATTTCCATGACTTTGTGTAAAATTGAGTGTTTGTCTTGGTATTGATTTCTAGTTTTATTCCACGGTGATCTGAGAAGATACATGGTACAATTGCAAATTTTTTGAATTTGTTGAGCCATGATTTGTGGCCTAAAATATGATCAGTCTTGGAGAGTGTTCCATGTGCTGATGAAAAGAATGTGTAATCAGTAGATTTTGGGTAAAATGTTCTGTAAATGTAAGACTATTTCTAGAGTCCTGTTTAAGCCCAGTGTTTATTTATTTATTTTCTGCTTGGATTATCTATCTAGTTCTGTCAGTGGGGTACTAGGCCATTGCATTTTTGATAGATGTTACTCTATTGTTGCCTATAGAGCTCTTACTATGTATCTTAATATGATTTTCTGAAGGAAACTTGAACTTAAAATGCTATATATATTCATTATTGTATACAAGATTAGTTCCTATGGTCACGCAGAATACTCATCTGCTCAAAAATTGGTTTAAAATGGTCTTTTATAAATACGCAGCGCAACTTCTGGCCTGTGATAGGCTAGTTACGTGTGTGAATGAGTGAGGAGATACAGGGTGTGTTGATCCAGCACAGACACCCCTGGGTACTCATCTCTGTGTTTTATGGGGAGAGCTAAAAGTCCCATGACCCTTCTTCAGGCTTGTGGTGGTCTCCTCTCACTCCCAGAACCTATTTACATTAGCAAATGTATTTTTAAGGGCTGGCCCATAATGAGGCAGGCTTTGTGCTAAGCATTGGTGGCCACACCAGGGTAAGGGAAGTGGCCTCTCTCCTTCAGCGCTCAGGATATCTTGAGGAACCAGACAAGACCTGCCCTGGCATTTCCCTTCACAGTGTCTATGCCCACCTTTTCCTCTTCTCTGTTTATACAGATCCTGCCAGTTTTTCAAGATATTTTTTCTCTCCTTCAGCCAAAAGAGCCCTCTTTTTTCTCCCTCAGAGAATCCTGGCTAGTGGAATTCAATTGGCAGATAGCTACTTCTGAACTGCCAGTTACGTTGTGTGGGTTGTGCTTCATTCCCAGTAAGCTCCTTGAGGGTCACAAATGAGTCTGTTACATTTTATAAACCTTAAAGCATTCAGTCACAAGCCATCCAAGAAATATTCAGTGGTTAATTAAAGCAATGCCCTAATCAATAGGTTTACTATATTAGATATTTAACTTTTTAAAAGTATTGGCCTTTAAAATAACAGTTTGCATCTGATTCATCCTAGCAGTACTGATGCTTTATGCAGGTGACACTGAGATGCTCACTGTGTCCCTGGCACTCTGCAGTGATGAAAGGCTCGATGAATGCAGAGATGGTGCAGAGGAAAAAGCGACAAACTCGGGGTGAGGAATGGGGAGGAGATGAAACCTGAATGGGGTTTTAAAAGTCAAAATCTTGCAAGCAAATAGGGAAGAGAAAAACGTTACTCATTATAGGCCGATACAGGTGGGAGAAGGGGGCATTGGCCAAGACATGAAATTGTGTTATGTGTTTGAGGACAGATATGCAGGTGCTAGGAGAGAAAGGAAGGAAGATGTCCCTGGAGAGAGAGGAAGGGGCTAGGTCCTGGGGAGCCATGAATGATGTACTGACTTGCTTCAGGCACACTTTGTGGGATGAGAAGTTACCTGGGGTGGGGCACGTGTGACCAGGGCTGTGAGAAGTAAACGCTGGGATGGATACTTCACTGTGAGTGGAGTTTTTTCTTTCTGATCACCACCCAGTTTTTGAAATAACAAAATTTTGCTTTGTATAGCACATCAAAATAAGTTCTCTGGGGATAGGTAGTAAAAAAATTTTTTAAATATGTCTGAAAGTTCAGTTTGTTATCAGAGGACCAGAATGCAAGAGCTATGCCAGAGTGGACCCCTAGGAACTCATTTCATATTTTAATATTAGAAGTTTCATGTAAAACAAGTCATTGCCATTCTGTAACCAAGCCCATAATTGTCATATAATGAACAGTCTTGTAATCATCATGCTAATTAATCATTCATCTGTCTTTACTGAACACATTTTATGTCCTTAATTTTAACAATTCTGTTTTGCATTGTTTTCCATAAATATCCGTATTTCTATTAAATTTCTACTTACCTGCTTCCTCTAAATCCTGCCAGTCTCAACAGAGCATATAATCATTATTAATTTATTGATGTATACAAATATATTTCATTTTCCTCTCTTTCAGGAACTTTTCTCCTATTTATGGACTGCTTAAGAATAGTCAACTCACCAACGTGCCTAGTCTATAAATGAATCTACTTGGGAACTTGAAAATCATCTTAATTAATATTTTTGGTTTGCACGATTTTGTGTTCTGTGAAATGTTTTTATAAAATGGTATGCTTTTTAATTTCAAAAGCCTATTTTTAAGAAAAGGAAAGAAAATCAATCTTACTTTGTTGTCTCCTAATAACAAAAAAAGAATGATTTGTATAGTAGTTAATAAAGGCTGCCTATTGAAATCTCTCCTACTTTAATATAAACCTAAAAAACAAAGTCTTGTTATTTCAGCATAGCTCTAAATTTTGCACACTTGAGAACCATGTACAGCTGCAACTTATTGCAAGAAGTCAAGATTCTATACAAATTCTACATTTGAAAGTGATTTATCCATCTCAGTTATGGACCAATAAATATAAAAGTATTATGCCAAAAGCATTCTATCACATAAAAGGTTAATTATAAAGGCTTCTGCAGGAAGCAGAGTGGCACTGACAGACCAGAAACCTGATTTCCATGCCTCTCTGTAATTTGTTATGGAACATAAAGGTCATAATCCCCGTGGACAGTATTACTCTGTTCATTCTCTTTTCATCATTTACTGGTGCATTGTGATTTTAATTCAATACACCCCAGGAGGATGTGTTTTATTCCTTCTGTTAGAAGCTCGCACAACATGTTTCCTGGTTTTGGAATTTCAAAACAGTCTTATGCATTGTTAAATTGTCACTTTCTTACCTCAAAGATACATTTTCTCAAGGCATTTACTTATTACAGTGTACCACGTTTGGAGCTTTGTGTTAACCACAGAATGACTTTTGAATAGTTTAGCTTTCTCTTACCCTCTCATGATGCATCCTAAAACATAATTTGTTAGCACCTTTAGATTTCTCCAGTACACATTTCTCCATCTCAGAAACACATGGAACACAAGCCCATGTTAGAGGGAGCAGTGGCTGCCTGCCGTGAGCTGGGCATGCGTGAGAGTGAAGGGTGTGGACTCTATCACAGGGCAAGCTTGGGAAGGCTGTGCACAGCTGGGGAGCAGCAGCTCAGTGTTCCCTTTGGTTTGGAATTCATTTTAAACAAATAAGAACTTTAGAACATAAGCCAGACTACGATAAGTGGAAAATAATTTGAACTCCCTTTTTGCATGCATCCTTTTTACTGTTGAGTCCCTGATATAAGTCACAAACCTACAAGTAAACTTCATGGGTTAAACCTTCCAACTCATCTTCTATCTGTCCCCTTCTCCTTATTCCACTGTTACTACTTAAATTTTGGCTTCTTATTTTACTGCCTACATTACTTAATTTAGTAAACACATTATTAAGAACATCCTATATGCTGGGCACTATCCTACATACTAGAGAGAGCAGAGGACAAAACAGGAAGTCCCGTCCTATAGAAGCTTACATTCCGATGAGGGGACAGGCCATCACCCAGAAAATGAGAATGTCAGGGAGCTATGGAGAAAGCACAGTTGACAGGAAGACGGTTTAGGTTTAACTCGAGTGGCTGAGGAAAAATAAGGTGACATTTTAGCAGGGACCTAGAAAAGGGAAGAAGTGAACTACACTGAGAGACTAGCAAGTATAAAGGTCCTGAGGTAGGAGCCTGGGTGGGTGCTTGAGACTAGCAAGGCTGCCAGTGCAGAAGTAACAGGATCAGCAAGCAGCAATGAAGAATGAAGTGAAATCAGAGAGCTGGCCTAACTGGAGATCTGAGCACATAGGGCCATTTTGGGGCTTTGCTTTAATAGGAGCTCTTGGGGAGATGGGGGAGGAGTTGAGCAGAGGAGTAGAATGGTCCAGTGTATATTTTAATAGAGTCACTCTGGCAATGACTTGCAAATAGGCTACAGAGCAAGGTAGAGGGACACGTTAAAGGCGACTGTTAGGAAGGTAACAGGGCATGCTAGCATTGTCCAGGGTGGCAGCCTGCAAGTGTTGAGAACTTAAAGACTTTTATGTACTTTAAAAGTAGAGCTGATAAGACTTAGTGCCCAGATTGGTTGTGAGATACAGAAAATAAGAAGTTGGATGATGCAAAAATTTTGGTCCAGAGCTATTGATAAAGTTGCCTCTTTCTGAGATGGGAAGATGAAGGAGAACCAAGTGATACGTTAAATTTGAGACACAAACCTGGAGTGGGGGGCAGATCTCAGCTGGAGATAGACATTTGAGAGCCATTATAATATAGATGTCATTTAAAGATATAGTGTGTGGAGATCAGAGAACAGACCCGTGGAATGTTGCATCACTTAGAAGTCAGTGAGATGAAAAGAAACCACAAAAGACCAAGGAGCTGCCATGAGATAAGAACCAAGACTAGTGCCCTGAAAGGCATCTAAAGAAAGGATTTCAAGGAAAAGGGACACATAGGTCCCTGCTGCACGTAGATCAAGTGAGATGAGCACCAAAGATGGAACACAAGATTGAACAACAAAAAAGGTCATTGGTGGCCTTGATTTTACTTCATATAGTGAAGGCTTGGAACAGAGTCAAGACAGAATTGAAGGAAAGGAATTTGTTTATTCAGTTCTTTCAGGGATCTTGCTTTAAGGAATCGTAGAGGGGTGGAGAGTGGAAATGGAAAACGTGAGCATGTGGGAGAGACAGGTGAGGGTGGCTGGCGAGGTGGCCGTGAGCAGGCCTATGCACAGGCATCAGCCTAGCCCTGGGCAGTAGCAACACAGGAGACATTGATGGGTGTAGATGCAGGAAGGTGGGTGGGTGGGATAACAGCCAGCAGTGTGTGCACTCACCACGCCAACAGATCTCCTTGCTCTTGGTGGCACCTGGTAACCATTAAATGGCACATGTTCCACTGTGACCCAAATCCTCAGAAGCTCCCTGTAGCATCCACACTAACTTCCTTGGCTTATCACCCAAGTTCTTTCATGAGTGGCCTTTTGCCTACCTCTTAAACCTTACATTCCCACTGCGGTAATTACCGGGTAAATTCTAACTTCTCTGTCATCCTGGCATTGCCATCTGTTGCCTTCTTCAGGATTTTCCTGGTCTTGGTAGAATGAGTGATTTTCAGAAACGGACATTTTGGATATTATGTTAGGAGATTCTGGATCTTATTTAAATCTATTTTTGGCTTTAGACGTTGCTTTGGTGAGAGAAGGGGGGTGCTTCCTTGTTACTGCCAGGTGGGAAGAAGTGTCCACGTTCCCCGTTTGGCCTCTGTTGACAAGGGCCGAGGGGAAGGGGAGGGAGGTATTCTCATTATGCTGGGCAGGGGTCGGGTGTTCAGGTCTCATCAGGCCTCTCTGACACTGGCCCAGTGGGGAGGGAGCGGGGCACCTCCTGCTGCCAGGTGGAGATGGAGGTCCAAGCTCCCTGCATGGTCCCCACTGACACCACAGGGCATGTTGTTGCCACCAAGTGGACATGAAAGCCCCACCTCTCCACTGGCCTCTGCCACCACACACTGTTCCGCACCCCCAGGTATTCTTCACTGGGTTCACTGGTAGCTACTTGTGGCCCTTCAGACTGGCTGGTCTTCCTGTTTACCTCCTCACATGTGTCCTTTTAGCCGGTCCACCTAATTCCTCTGTTCTAACCCAGTGATTCCCAACTTCTTAGAACATGGAAATAAAATCATAATATATACAGAACTCACTGGGGTGAATGAAGCCCCAGAGCCACCCAGCCCCACTGAGCTGGCCTGAAAGCTGAGGGATTCACCATCTTTGTACACCCAGGACCCATTCCCACACAGTGATGCAGAAGTTCTGAGATTCTGGCCAACTCCTACTCTTCCCTTAAGACTTAGACCCGGAAACTCTAACCCACGGCACCCATACCTGTGTTGTCGACTATTTATTGTCATCGGCTTCCTTTTCTGTCTTCCCACTAGGCTTTACAGCCCTTCCTTAGGGATGCTATAACAAAATACCTTCAACTGGGCAATTTATGAACAATAGAAATGTATTGCTCACAGTTCTGGAGGCTGGGGAGTCCAGGATCAAGGCACCAGCAGATTCGTTGTCTGGTGAATGCTTGCTCCCTACTTCAGAGATGGCGCCTTCAATGTTATGTGTCCTCATGTGGTAGGAGGGACAAGGGAGCTCGCTCAAGCCCCTTATGAGGGCACTAATCCCATTCATAAGGGTGGAGCCCTCATGACCCAGTCACCTCCCAAAAGCCCCACTTAATACTGTCACGTTGGCTGTGAGGTTCCAACATAGGAATTTTGGAGGGACACCAACACTTACACCATAGCAGCTCTGCAGGACAGAGACTTTATCTTAGGTGACTGCGATCCCAACTGTCAGCCTGACTAGAGCAAGTGCTCATTGAGTGTTTACACAGATATGTGATCAACCACTCAGCTTTGGGGGAGAAAAGTGCAAGAAGGACTTGTTCAGCCTCGAAGAATAACTGAACAAAAGAAGCCTTTAGATTTGAAATGCAACTTTACCTTTCTCGGGCTAAATTAATTCTGGTTGGTCTCAGAGAACGTGGGTTCTTCCCTAACATCTACTTACTTGTCAACAGCTTTCAAGCATGGCGGGCTAAAATAACCATTCCAGTAGTGTTTGATTATAAAGGATCTATTAGACTTATTATGGCTTTGAAAATAACAGCTGATGCTTTTTCACAGCATATTTAACCATAGTAGACCCTAAAGCTATCTTTTTTAAAGTGATGCCTTCATAAAGTCAGAATTGTGGTTGTTACCTTGCCAGAAGATTTTCTGGTTTCTCATAATCTGAGAATTCTGCCCTTCAGTGTGACTGAAATCTTCTCCAAAGTGACCCAGGCCAGATAGAACAATTGGAAACTCTGGCAAAATGATGCGTTTGTGCAGAATCCAACAGCTCCTCTTCCCATGTTCTTGCTCAGTGTGACCTACAATGTATTCGTTCCCTGTCAACCCTACACCAGCTGCTTACTTCTGACCTCTTCCTAATGCCCAGTCCTGCGTCCCCACCTAGCTGCCTTCAGACAGCCCCTAAGCGTGCACCTCGGTGGTCCCACTCAGGCCATAAAGGTACACGTTGGCAGGTCGGCAGTCCCACTCAGCCTGCCCAGAAGGCTCAGTTTTTCATTGCTCTCCCCTTGCCCCAAATCACTATTCTTCAAAATGTGTTCCTTATCTTAGCTCTTCGAGATAATGCAGCCGGGTGCTCCAGAGTGCAGCCTCTGGAATCAGATTGGTACTACCCTGAGCTGGTATCCGTGTATTAGTTATAAATTGCTGTGTAACAAACTATTCCAGAACTTCATAGTTAAAAGAACAGACTTTTATGGTGTCATACATTTTCTGAGGGTCAGGAATCTGGGACCCATTCTGGCCCAGAGTCTCTCATGAGGGGACAGTCAAACTGTCATCTGGGGCTGCAGTCATCTGAAGGCTTGACTGGGGCTGGGGAATCCACTTGCAAATTCACTGGCACAGCTTTAGTGAGACATCTCCATTCCTGGCCACGTGGGTCCCTCTATAGGCTGCCTAGAGCCCTCACCACATGAAAGCTGGCTTCCCCTGAGAGTGGTGCAGGAGAGGTCCACAAGTGAGAGAGCACAAGACAGAAGCCACAGACTTTTCACCCGAATCTCAGAAGTGACGCAGCACCACTCTACCACACACTACAGGTCAGACACCACTGCTGGGTGATGTAGGAGGTTACTACACAGGGGAGTGGATGCTGGGGGAAGGGGAGAACATTGGGCCCATTTGGAGGCTGGCTCCCACCGGAGCAAGGTGCTTTACACATCTGTGCCTTAGTGTCCTCACCTGCAAAATGGGGATAGTTGTGTCTACCCCAAGAGGTTGCCAGAATTTAGTGACGAGCATGCCAAGCCCTTAAAATGAGTCCTGACACATAGTAAACACCTGATACGTGTCAGCTTTTACGGTCATGGTGGTGCTTCCCCACAACACACACGCTGCCAGAGTAGAACGTGGAAGCCACCCTTCCCCTCCGCAGTCCCACTGCTCCCCAGACCTCAGCCATCATATCCGTGTCCTCCTCTCTAACCTGCTTGAGCTGGAGGCCACGTCGTCTCTGCAAGATAATTGTGGCAAAAGTGATGTACCTCAGGGTCTTTAGTCTTATCCCTCTGTCATTTGCCCTTTATACTTCACATCTTCCTGAAGTGTTGATCATCCTCTCAACCG
Organism: Cheirogaleus medius; assembly: GCA_008086735.1. Taxonomy (NCBI): domain Eukaryota; kingdom Metazoa; phylum Chordata; class Mammalia; order Primates; family Cheirogaleidae; genus Cheirogaleus; species Cheirogaleus medius. The sequence continues at coordinate 72,214,153 of VBSM01001124.1, forward strand.
CTTACACCCTTTTGATGCTGCCTTATTGCCTCCAGGGTAAAGTTCAAGCTCCCTGGCTTGGCCCTCCAGGCCCAGCCTCTCTCTCGGGCCACTGCTCTGCCCCCATACTCTGGCCACGCTGGACTCAGCGAGTTCAGACACCACCGCACAGCCCACACACCTCCGAGCTGTTCTTTCCCAGGACAGTCTAGGTGCTTCTCACCTGCAGTTTCACTCCATGGTGAATGCTTCCTTGACCTCTCTCAGAGGGACTCCTTCCTCCGTGCTCCCCAAGAACCTAGCGCTTCCATCTCATGGTGGCTTCACTCGGAAGTGGCTGCCTTGCGTGGCTGCCCCTCCCTCACCCGAACACCTGATGCCCGCCTTACTCCTTGTCGCTGGTCCCCGGCATCTGCATTCTGTAGCCACTTCCCGTTGTCTAGGCACAGGGAGAGGTGGAAATCTTGGGGGTGGCGGGTGCTGATTGCAGGGGGTAGTAAGGAGGAGGGGGATTATATTTGATAAGCACCTTCTAAGACCCACTGAAGTAGGAGCGTCTTCCCCGGAACTACACAAGGTGGGTTTGTGTAGCCTTAACTTGAAGATGGAAAATCCACTGGCAGTGAAGCAGCCTCCCCCAGACCTCACCCTCTGAAGGCTGGGTGAGGTCTGAGCCCCAGGCCGGCTGCAGAGCCCTGGGCTGGTTTGCTGAATAGCCTTTGGGAGCGTCATGGCCCTCAACAGCAATGCAGTCTAGACACATTTTTATAGCACAAAGGAGTACACTTTTGTTAATATGATGCCTTTGTTGACAAGAGAAATGCTTCCTGTGTCCCCTGAAGACATTTAGATAATTTTACAAATGGGAGATATGTTGCAACTTCCGCTTAATCTGCTCAGAATCCCTTTCAAAATCCCAGATGCCCTTGGCGGGTGAAGGGGCTGTTTCGATGGTCCACAAAATAGCCAACCCTCCAGTAAAACACGGCCATCTGCTAACGAACGGAGGGCTCTCGCAAGCCTGTTCTGTTCAGGTGGCAGTTTTAGTAGTTAGATATCTTTCGTCTGAGGTAATAGACAAACAGGGATGGAGAAATACAATAGGCACATACATAAAATAAAAAAGGACTGGTACTTGTCCATGTGCTTCACTGCTAAGAGCTTTCTCAACGGTTACTACGTTTCAGAAGCTGCTCTGGAATGATGGGGTTTTCACGAGTCCAGCACTCACGCTGGGGTTGGAAGGGGGAGCTCTGCCCACTGGCCCCGTGGTGGCCGCTGCGGGGAGGAGACCCTGCCCCGTGTTGCCACCGGCTGTGATTCTGCAGACGCACAGCGTGTCCCTCCTCGCTCTCTGGTGTGCACGGATCCCTTTGGAAACTGCCCCTCCTTCCCTCGCAGGCACCTTTCTGTGCCGCATCTTCCCCTCTTCAGGCGTTCGCACATACGCCCCCTCCGTGCTAAGCATGGCTTGCTGGGGTCACCCCGCTCCCCTAAGCTGGTCGGTGGCCTGTCTCTGCTGGGGAACCCTGGCACAGCCCTGGTGGCATGTGGTGTGTCCCCGTCTCAGGCTGTGACCTCAGCAGCAGGACGAGGACTCACCCCTGCCCTCACCACCCACGCACGCCACATCAGCAGGCGCTGCGTGACATGCCAGGTGGAAGACCGCACCCCGGCAGCGGACTGGGCGATTCTGGGCAGCTTCTCACCTGTCCCCTCCCACCAGCGAGTGTGGCCGAGAGTCCGCCCACCCACCTCGCGCTGCTAGCTGAGCCTTTCCCACCTCACGTCAGGCCGGTCACAGCCTTCCTTAAACCCCGCGGCGTGCCGGGGTTGGCTTCTGTGTCCCTGGCTGGGTCCCTGTCTCTCTGCACCTGTTGCTGCCAGAGCCTGCCCCCACCCAGGCCCCGACCTCTTCCTGGTGTTCTTCCCTCCAGCATTCCAGCAGCCGTGGGGCCACTTGCTGGGCCCTGCCTCAACCGTCCAACGAGCCCGAACCCAGGGCTGACGGGGTGAGGTGTACTTCTTTCATCTTAAACCAAGGAGTATAGCCATGTTACAGAATATTTATTTCCCTTGGATCTTTTTTCCTACAAATCTATTATACTGAATAATTGAGGTCAAATTGTAGATACTTAAAAAAAATTTTCTTTCCCATTCAACAGCATTAAGCAGTATGCCTATTTCTCTGCTTCCATGTAGCCAATGACATGTTTTCTTTGGGCCACACAGTGTTTCAGATGATTTTCAATTACTGCCAGATAATTCCCCACATACATCAGATTTCTGACTTCTCTTGGGAAAGTGGATGACCTGCGACTGCAGCCTGCTTTCCGCCTGCCCACGGTCTGCGGGGCGGCAGCCCTGCCGGGTCCCCACCATTCCATTCCCTGCTGCCCAGCCCTCAGGCCTTTGCTGGTAACTATTCTGCTCATTTGCCATTTGTAGTTGACATCCATGGCTTAAGCATTGAGAACTTTTCCCATATTCTCTGTTGAGTGGCACAAGGAAGTCAAATTAGGTAGAAAAAGTGGCAACCCAATTTTCTGCCTCTGTACCACAGTAAAATGGCTCCTTGAGCCACTCAGTACAACATACAGCTTACACCTCTCTCCTGGGTCCCAATGAGTAAGTGGGAAGGGAGGGGCAGGACTCCAGACTTCGACTCGGTTCCCCGGCGGGTGCCTGCCCTCCCCTGGTTGATAGCCTGCCGGGTGAAGAGGATCTCCCACGAGGAGCGAGCCCAGAGACGGCCAGGCCATCCTCCACCTCCCCTCACCGGGCTCCCTTGCTGGCGAGAGGAGAGGGGCCCTGCCACCCCCGCTGCAGGCCACAGGAGAAATTCCACCACCTGAGCAAACAGCCCCGCCCCAGCCACCAGCGCCCCAGTCTCCCAACCAGTGTGGCCATCTAGCACCTGCGGGGCTTCAGGCTGTTCTCCTCTCACTCCTCTCTTGGTCTTGTACTTTGCTTTAAGGTTGTAATGTCCAGCACTTCTGCAGGCACAGGACCTTCTGGGTCTTGGGACCCTCCTCCCCTCGCTGGTGGCCCCAGGATCTCACATCCTTTCATTCTCAGGGCACTAGACATGACCCCCTCCACGAGAACTGGCATCTTCATCCACCATCTGAAGATTCCACCTGGCACGTGGCAGGTGCACGAGGCTCTCTAGGTGAGCGAGAAAGTGACTTGTGGTGGTGGCAGCACTGGGATCCCCACTGGCCTGGAACCCCAAGGGACACAGTGAGGACACGGCGTCACGGAGACCTGGGTTAGAACCTCAGAGCAGCCGCTGTCTAAACTGTGTCCCTGGTGAGCCATATTACTGCGCTGAGCCCAGGTCCTTGTTGGTAATACCTAGACAGGCAGCAGGATGTTTCTAGAACACAGGCGGTCCTCAATAGCTGGTCACTGTTACTGAGAAGAAGAGGCTGGGGGAGGGAGAGCCCTGAAGGGAAGAGTCAAGATGTGCAGCAGCCAGAGGGCTGGAGCTGGGAGGGGGATTCAGGTCCGAGCGTCGGCTGTGCTAGGTCCAGACACAAATGTGTATTGGGAATGGTGTCATTTCACCAAACACTATGCTGCCTCTGCAAAGAGTAGGGCCAGGACTCTGCAGAGGACGGGGGTGTACAGCCTCTGAGCAGGTGCAGGCTGCACCCGGGGAGATGCATCTCAGCTCAGGAACTGGCTGGGGCAGCGCCACCAGGACTGGCGTCACGGGAGAAGGGCAGGAGAGTGGGGGCCCCACACTCGCGGCAGCTCTTCCAGGTGCCAGGCACAGGGCACATGTCTCGGGAGGTGGTGCCCTTGTGGGCATTAGGGGTGTGGTGCGGTGCACTTGGCACCCAGCTCAGCTCTACCACCTCCTGGCTTTGTGACTTGGGGGAAGTCCCAGAGCCCTCTGAGCCTCAGTTTCTTCCATTGACAAGTTGGATGATGGCACTAGCCTGTGGGGCTTGTGGAAAGAAAGAAAGGAAAACCCGGGTAGAGCTGGCCCAGGTCCTGACACACCTCTCTCAGAGCAGACACTACCCCATGGGCAATGGCCTGTCTCTGAAAAGTGTCCTGGTCCCCTCAGGCCATAGGAAGTGGTGAGGAGGGGAAGGGAGGTGCAGAGAAGCAGAAAGGAGAGAAAAGAAGGAAAACAGAAGCTGCCTCAGCTCTCCCAGGACAAGCGCAGACACTGGTCTGCTCCGTAATGACTTTCTATTTTTAGGTGGCAGCGCTGCCTGTTTGTGACCTGCTTTGTAAATAGATGCTTTGCAGAGTAGATTGGGGCCATCCTGTGGGGCGAAAGGAGAGGTGGGGGTGGGGGACGGGGGCAACAAAGGGCTCAGCCTCCTTGTTCTCTCCGAGTTAAGAACTGGGTCTGAGTGAAGAGCTGGGAGAAAATCAATTAGTGGAGGAGACTTGCGAAACAGTGGCCCAGGCTCTGCCTCCTTTTCTGGGGCCATTCTGGGGCATTCACACTGCACAGAAGTTGTTTGCTCGGTTTTATCAGTTGCAGTAAATGCAGCCAAAAAGGAAGAGAAGAGGGGTCATCTGGGCACACAGGCAGCCCGGCATGATAAAGAGAGGACCAAAGATCCTCGAGGAAGAGGAGGTACCTGAGCCCCGCGGGCACAGCCACAGGCCAGGTGCCGTGCTGGGCACCGGATACACGTGGTGTGTGCTATGACGTGAGATTCCCACATGACCCTGAGAGCCGGGAGCCGTGTCCCGGTTTGACTCCTGAAGGACCTGACCCTCCAAGATGCTAAGGACCAGCCGGAGATCTGCAGTGAGCAAGGGGCAGAGTTGGGATTCAGAACTCCCTATGTGGCTTTGTGGCAGGGACTGGTGTCACTCTGCCTCCTGGGGTCCTGATCCTCCAGAGGGGTCGCATCTCAGGCCCCAGCCCCGCACCTGGCCCTCACCGATGCTAAGGACGATGTGCCTTCTCTGCCCAGCTACTCCCCATCAGCAGACTGAAGTGAAGAGGTCAAGTCTGCCCCCTGGGGGCTGAACAGCTGCCAGGAGCACCCACCAACCCACCCTGGCCCCCAAGGCAAGCAGGAATAGCGTCACGAGGCCATCACTGAGCCAGAAGTGCCTTTCATGTTTGGTTTAGTTATTTTGTCCTCGTTAATGTGGGCTCTGTAACTGGTGCTTTTGGGGTCGGTCTGTGTGGTTATGGGTCCTAGGAAAGTTCTAGGTGACCCTCATCCACTCTCTGAACCTCAGTGGTCTCATGTGGAAAATGGATAGATTGCTACAAACGTACCCAAAGCCATTGCCCCTTATGGTTCTGGGGTTTTCAGGACCACTCTGCTTCCAGCCCGAAGCCATGGGATGGGCATGGAGAGGACAGGGAAGGTGGAGCCGCAGGGCCAGTCAGGGCTGGTCCTCCCTGCAGAGACCCCAGACTCCACGCTCCCATCATGTAACCTCGCCAGGCTCGAGTCCCCCATTGCAAATCCAGCAGACACTGTCAGTGCCCCCAGCTGACACTCTGTCACCATTCTTGAGGTCACCAGAACCTTCCATGGACAACCCCTTCACATGTCAATGCCTCCCTGCCTCAAGCACCATGGTTTTCTCTGCCGCGGGGTTTGCCCATTGAGTTGACAGCCCCAGGAGAATGTCTCAGCCAATGAGGGATGGCATCTGGTGGGTAAATGCACCAGGTTTATTGCCTCTTGGTGGGAGAATTTGGAAGCATGTTTCACCCCGGTTCTCAGAGGGGCCCCAACAGGATTGAGCCCAGACACCTCAGCAGCAACCACTTGTTAATACACCCCTCCTCACCCCTTCTCCCTTCCCTCTGGCTTCCCCATTCTCCCCCTGTGCTTCTCGGGATCAGCTCCCAAAGAAACCGTTTGCATCCTTGTGTTAGGGTCTGCTTTGGGGGAAACCCAAACTGGTGGACAGAATGATGTACATGCTCTAATCCCTAAGAGCTATGAATATGTCACTTTACATAACAAAGGGGACCTTGTAGATACGATTGGTTAAGGATTAGGGGATTGGAAATTATTCTGGATTATCCGAGTAGACACAATGTAATCACAAGGGGCCTTGTAAGAGGAAGGCAAGAGGGTCAAAGTCAGAGAGAGGAGATGTGAGGATGGATCGGGCGTGGGAGTGATATGCTTTGAAGAGGGAGGAAAGGCCTACAGGCCAAGGAATGTGGGCACCCTCTAGAAGAGATGAGGAAACAGATTCTCCCTTAGAGCTTTTAGAAAGGAGTACAACCTTATCAACACCTTAATTTTAGCTTAGAGAATTCATATTGAACTTCCAACCTACTGAAATTCAAGATTACACATTTGTGTTGTGTTAAGCCACTGGCCTGTTGAGCCATGTGGCAATTTGTTACAGTAGCAATAAGAAACTCATACACAGAACTAAGACAACTTAGGCAGTCCTCAAGTGTGACAGGAAGAGCTCAGGTTTCGGAATATGGCTGACCTGAAAGTGACCTGGCTTTGCTAACTAGCTGGAAGCCTTTAGGTGGATTATACAACCTCCCTAACTCTTGATTCTCTGGCCTGGATTTTCTGATATATTTCTAAGGTTGCTTAAGAGAAAACTCAGCATGGAGTGGGTAGTGGGAGGAAGCCAGAGAAATTTATTTTTCATTTCCCTTAAATACTAACAACACTTTATATTCTGCATGGAGAAAACACACCATCTCATTGCCTCTCAAGAGAAATCTATTGTTCCTATTAGTTATGTAATTGAATCCCTAGAAGTTGGTGGATTTTTATCATTTTTATTTACTTATTTTTGTGCTTTGTCTCCTCCCCCATGAAAGGATGTGGAGATGGTTTCTGGCAATGCATGCAGGATACACACAAGAGTAGAAGGGAAAGATGAGGAAGTGTGGGGGAAGAGCAATTGGGTTGAGGAAACGAGGTATGGCCAGAGGAAGGTGGGATTGGAGGGTATTATGCATAACATGGGCCCCTGAGCATCCCGGAAGCCAAGGCAAAAAGGTCTGAGGGTGACTGCAAGGCTCAAGCATCCAAAAGATACATCCTTCAGAGTGTGTGGACAAACACATGGGCACCCTGCCAGCTTGAGAGGGCAGGGTGGGAGGGAGTGTGTGGTGCAGATGGCAGGAAGGTAGGACCCGGAAGCCTTCCTGGAAGAGGCAATGCCTGAGCTTCATCTTACAGGTTGAGGAGAGTTAGAGGTGAGAAGAAGAGTGAAAGACAGTTCAGGCAAAGAGAATAATGTAAGCCATGCATGGTGATGAAATGGAGAGCATGTGCAAGGGACACAAGCAGGCTTCAAGACTAGGGGAGGGCACAGATGACATTGGAATGTGGGCAAGGGCCCCACGGAGAAGTCCCATAGCACCTCATCGCCATGTCCAGGAGCTAGAACTTGCCTCTGTGGGCAGTGAAGGGTCACTGGGGGTTGAGGCTGGGGAAGTGACATCATGAGATCCCCAATCTGGAAGGAGCCAGCTGCTGGATGGAGGGGATGCTGGGTGAGTGGAGACACAACAGCCTCATGAGAGAAAACACAGCTGTCTGAATCACAGCTTCTCCTTTCCCCCTGCCCCATTATGTGCAGAAAACTGTCTAAAGGACATGCAGGAAGGAGAGAGAAGCAAGGACTAGCACAGCCCCCGGAGCCAAGGTTCTCCCCTGGTCCATTCCTTCTCCACCTTCCTGGCGCACCTGGTTTCCGCAGCCCCAGCCTGAGGTGGCAGAAGGAGCCTGAAGCAGATTCCCAGCAACACAGGTTACCTGGAAACCCCAGCCCAGAAGCTGTGACCCCCTTGTGCCCAGGATGCTCTGCCCAGAGGAGCACAGTCTCCCTGTGGCCAGAGGAGCATCTTCCCTCTCTCTCCAGTCTCCACAGGGTGGCCAGAGGAGCTTTTCCAAGATAGGCCAGGCTGCTGGTGGCCCCACACCAGCCACACTCACTCTTGGGGACTTTTTCCCTTCTTCCTGTGTTCCCATCACCCTGGCCCCTGCCTGCCCCTCCGCCTCCTCCTCACACTGCTAATATTGCCAACCCGGGGAAGGTGGGTGGTCAGGCCCTGATCAGTAGATGAGCACACTGAGGCCAGGAGAGTAAGTGTGGGCTGGAGTGCTGACCCGTCTCTGGGATTCCAGGAGCAGGGTTCTTTCCACGGTCCTAGCTGACAGCCACTGTCACTGCCCTGGCCAACTCTGGCACCCGAAACAAGGACAACTTGTGATGAAGAGTGCAGGCTCTGGAATTGGACTCAAATCCCAGCTTCACCTCAGGTCTGTCCACGTTGCCCTGGGCAGGTCATGCCTTTCCTGGTGGACCCGTGTGTCCTCGTCTGTAGAGCAGGGGTGGGAAATAGCAGCTAACTCAGAACCAGTGTGAGGACCAAAGGAGGTGACAAGTGAAAGATGCTCAGCACTGACCCTGCTGCACGAGCTGGGCCCAGCACCTGTCGCTGCTGTTAGTGTCATGCTTCCCTTCTCTGCTTGACTGCAACGGGAGCTGCCGTGTGGGCTGAGTGGCCGCACCCTGGCAACCCCAGAAGGGTACGGGAGGCCACAGTCTCTGGGAACAGCGGCATGCGCAGCACTCTGCGGACGTCAGGTTGAGACAGGCGTTCTGGACTCCCTCGCTCTGCTGTGCCAGTGTTGGAGGTTCGTACCAGTTAGGAGCCTTTTGTTCGCTAGTGTCAGGACAACCCAGAACAAGCTGGCTGTCAGCCAAAGGGGAATTATTGATTCAAGTAAGCCGAAAAGACCAGAGGATAAAGCTCACTAGTCTCTCAGATCTGGTGTCTTGGGGCCAGTGCCATTCCTGGACTGGCTCTTCCTTCAGGGTCTCAAGACAGCTTAGTGTCCTTCCCCAGCCAAGTAAGACTCTCTGATCCACTCTGATTGGACAAGCTTAGGTCACATGCCATTTCTCCAACCAATCATTGTAGTCATAGACCGTTACCAGTCTATTCTCTGTGATTCACTCTGATTGGACAGGTGTGGGTCACGTGCCATTCCTCCAACCAATGGCTATATATCCAGAGAATGAAGACTGATGGGCTCAGCCCAGGTCTCCTCCAGCCCCCGGCAGGACGAGGAGGGGAGCTCTTGCACACCAGCGGCAGAAATGGGGCACAGATGCCACTAGAGATTGCTGTGGGCTGGAATAGACAGAGAAGGCTTGGTGGAGGCCATGGATTTCTGAGCGAGGCAAGATTAGAATTGGCCCAGAGGGAGGATAGAGGAGAATATTGCAGATGGAAGTCACAGATCAGCGACCTCTGCAGTCAATGAAGATCACAAGTGCGGCCCATTGGAGTAGGAAACTTGGGGGCCTCTAGGCTGGGGTTGCCAGATTTAGCAAATAAAAATATAGGTTGCCCAATACAATCTGAATTTCAGATAAGCAGCAAGTAAGTCTTTAAGTATAACCATGTCTTTTGCAATATATGGGACATATACTATAAACAATTATTTATTGTTTATCTAAAACTAAGATTTAACCAGTTGTGCCATATTTCACAGGGCAACCAACCCTACAGTCTAGGCTCTCTCTTTGTTTTGAAGCATCCTCAGACATCTTAAAGAGAGATTAGACTTGTTTGTGCAGATCCCTATAGAACTCACACCCATGGGCATCACCCCCAGCTCAGAGTGGTCAGCAACCTGACAGCAGTCAGAGTTGTCCAGGGGCCCAAACATCAGTCCCCAGGAGGGAAGGAGCCCTGCCTCACAGTGGGACACTTAAATTCCCAGCAGAAGTTGAGCTCCCTGGACTGTTTCAGCTGAGCAGAACTCATCTGTTAGAAGACAGGCTGTGTGTGCTAGAACATTATCTCTTTTCTCATCTCCAATTGTGACCAGAGGGCAAGCAGTAATCTGGGAGAGTATGCTATCCTTGTAAAACCAAACATGGCCCTAGGGAGAGGTAGCTGTCCCAAGCTCTAAACTTGGGTCATGGGGAGGCAAAAGCATTGACAAGTCCTTTTGGCTGTACTGCTAAGTCACATGCTCCTTTAATGGAGCTTATTAATGAGAAACAGACTTAGTTGCAAATGAAAGAAAACTTCAAATAATTGCAATTTAAACAGGAGTGCATTTCTCTCAAACACAGAAGGATGTCCACAAATAAGTCAGATAATGTAGGGCTGATATGGTGACTCCTCAGGGCCATCAGGAGCCTAGCTTTCCTCTCCACCACCCAAAATGTAGATGCTTTCATCTTGAGAGTCACCTCACAGGCCAACATGGCTGCTGGAGTTCTAGCCATTGCCTTCCATCCTGACAGCAGAAAAGACAAAAGTGGTGCCCCATTCCACCTAAGTCAGCTCTTCTCACACAGCCTCCTTGAAAGTCTGGCACAACATTTTAGTTTATATCTTCTGGGCGGCTTGCTCAGCATCCATTCTTGGCTGCAAAGGAGGCTGGATAATGTGGTCTTTTAAAGGAGTACATAATCTGCACAAATAATATTTCATTAGGAAGAAAGAGATAGGATGTTGCATGACCCCCAGCACCCCTGCTGTAAGTAACAGAAGGTACCATTTTGATATCTACTCAACTGTCTTCTGAGTTCTCAATTGGCTCCGACCTTGGATGGGGTGAGCTGGGGGCTTATGTCAATTTACTGACCACCCAGGAGTTCAAGCAGATGCCAGCAGCGGCTCCCTCTGGCCAGGGAAGGGATACCTGCCTTTCACGCTGGTTGCATAAGACCAGCAGTTTTCTAACCCTTTCTCCTAACAAAATCTTACCAATATGAACAATCGATGAAATTGGAGCTGCTCCAGTTAAGACTGTGCCCTGGAACTTACCCAGGACAGCCTTCTGTGCTGGGCCCTGGCAAGCCCCCAGTTTGTAAGGAACAGAGTTGGAAAACCATGGGACCAGCCAACTGTGGAAGCCCCTTCCTGCTCTGAGGCCGTACAACTCTCAAGATTGGTGAACAGGGTCTTCTTTCTCCAAGGAGATCTCAGGTACAGGCCTACCAGCTTTCTGGAAGACTCTATCTTGGGGTGCCCTGCTTAGAGTTAGGGGATCCTTTCAGGTACAGCTTTGGATCTGGGAATTTGCTGTTGCCAAACTGAGTGTCATTAAAGGATAACACTCCAGGGCAACTCAGGACTACCCTCACTCAGAGTCTGGGTCAAGGCCAAGGCAAGCAGAGCACAGCCCTGCAGGCAGAGCGGTGTGTGGCGTGGTGTCTCTTCCCACTGTGAGAAGGGACAGGCTTGAAACCACAGTGTCCACCAAGGCCCCCTCCTCATTTACATCCGGGCCTGCCCTCTGGGCAGCCCCTGTCCTCATGGTCCCCTCTAGCTTGAGAGAAGGGGGCCTCCTCCCCCCTACCACCCCCTTGGAATCCAGGTAGGAAGAGGGTGAAGCCTGACATGGCTCTTGTGTCTGCTCCTAAATGGTGGCTTTTGGGTTCTACCTAATCCAGCCCTGGGGCTGCAGTCCAAGCTCTAGTGGTAGTCACGTCTGTCTTCGCCTGGTTTCCCTTGGCCTTGGTCATCTCGGTGCACTGGTGGAGGAGGTTTGTGGAGCTCAGGCTTAAGGACCCTGGGGTCTCAGCCACCTCTAATCTTTTCACCAGAAAAGGCCCAGGAGGAGGGCCGGTTAGGAATGCCTCCCCCACACACCACACTTTGGGACAGAGCTCATCATCAATGGGGGCCGTTGCCTCCCCAGGGAGAGTGTCTCCCTCCCATCTCACTTGGTGCTTCCATCTGGGCAGCTGTGCATCCCCAGGGCCCGGAGCGCTGGCACACAGTAGGCACTTCATGCACACTGCGTGGGCAAAGGCCTGGAAGGTGCGAGTGGTTGGGGCCAGATAGCGAGCAGTGTGTTTGCCTTGAATGACAGACACCCACAAAGGAATGAAAAATTGCTTTGGAAAAAATGCTTGTGTCTTCTTTACTTATTTATGTGTTTACTCATTCATCATTTACATCCTGCCTACCCTTTGGCAAGACTTTGAGAAGTCTTACAATATTAAAACACACATAAAATAAAATTTAAAAAACCTATACAAAATAAAAATCATGTAAAAGAAGCAGAAAAAAAAAATACATGTATCAGCTACTTGGACTGACGTGGTTTCTGCCCAAGCTACCCGTTCAGCTCCAAGGTACTGGAGTAAAAGCAGGAAGGAAACACATTCGGTCACCTGGGCTGCTCAGCTCAGCAGTGGGTTGAGGGGAAAGGACACTCCTGCCCCCTTGCCCCTACCCTCCCCCAGGCTGGCTGGCAGCGTCCACACCACACCGCAGCCTCCTCCCTGGCGTCACAAATGAGGAGGATCACAGCTTTTCTCACTCCATCCCAGACGTGAAATGCTTAGTCCAGCGGTCCTCAAGTGATGTCACAATCTGCTAGGGGGGAGCATGTGTCCCAAAGAATGTGGGACTGGTAATAGTTTGCATATCACAGTATGTGAATTTATTTGTTTCGTTAAAATAATTGAGGGTGGCTTTGAGAGCATCACCCCCCCGCAGCTGCTCTCAGAGGCTGCGGGGGAGGGTAGGGAAGCCTCAGGCCTGGCAAAGGCTCCTCCTCCCTGTGTCCCTGGGTGTGCTGGCACTCGGGAGCGGCCAGAGCAGCCCATTCCCAAACGCACAGCCCCGTGTCACAAGGAAGGTGAGCATGGGTGCCTCGCTCGAATCCAGGTGGGGAGAGAGGGAGGAGGGAGGGAAGGAATGATCCTCCAAGTGCTGCGGAATGAGCTTCTCCTCTAGAGGGGCTCCAGCCACATGGCTGGAGGGAAGGTATGGGAGCCATCGGGGAGCAGTGAAGGTGGGGCAAGGGTCCTGCCGCGAGGAGCAGGTGAGGAGCTCTCTGGGTCTGTGGAGGCCAGGACTGTTGGCCAGTCGGGAAGGAGCAGGGATATTGCCCACCTTTGCCACAGCCCTTTCCTCAGGAGTGACCATCCTGTCCCTGTGAGAATGCCACCCCTCCTCCTAAAACAGCACTGACAAATGGTTCTGCCTTTGCTTGCACACCTTAATGATGGGGAGCTCACTATCTATCCAAGGCAGCTCCTTCTTGTTGGACAGCCCTAGCAAGATGGTGTGAAGAGTGTTAAGACAGAGGCTGACATGGGAGATCAGGGAACCAGAGGAGGGGGCTGACTTAACTCTGTCTTCCTCACCTGGACAGTGGACAACGTGAGCACAGGGAGTGTGTCTCATCAGTATTTACATCGCCAGCCACTGACACAGCTATTGCTTGGCACACAGCACACGCTCACCATGTGTGTGCAGATAGAAGTTAGGGCAGGGGAGAGAGGAGGAAAGAAGCAGGGATTATATTGGCCTAAAACTCACTTTCCTGTTGCATCTAACCCCTGGCCTTTGCTCTGCTCTTTAGGCCGCAGAGGGCAGATCCAGCCTCTCCTCTGCTGAAAACCCTTCCAGATTTTGAAGGTGACATCACCGCCGGGTCCCCACCCCCATATATGTTCCAGACTAAGGCTCCCCCGGTGCCTGACTTCCACCACTGCCCAAGCGGATCAAAGGGAACTTGGGAACAACAGCAGCAATGACAGCCGACAACTCCGTGCCACACATTGCTCTGAGCAATTTGTGGCAGGAACTCAGGAAATCTTCACGGTCTTACAAGTCAGATGCCATTATTACCGCCATATTGCAGATGAGAAAATGAGTAAGGCACAGACAGGGCGAAAGGGTGCCCCAGGTCACAGCAAGTGCAGAAGTGGGATTTAGGTCCCCGCAGGCAGCTGGGCTCAGGGAAGGGTGGGGCAGGAACTGCCAGGCACTTGGCTTGTTCCTTCCACGGTGTCTTAGGATCCTGATACCCTGACTGAGTGTGAGCTGGGAACCCTCATTTAGAAGGTGAGGAACAAGAGGTTCTGAGGGTAAAGAACTTCCCAAGCCCCCAAGACAGCTGCTTGGGACCTCTGTCTTCCACACCCCAGTCAGGACCTGGATTAAACCACAGAACTCCCACCCGAGCCTCTGACCCAGGGGTCTCTATCCTGTCACGGCTGCAGGGCCAGCTGTGTAGCCTGTTCAGATACACATGCCTGGGCTCAGCTCAAAGACGGTTCCGATTCCGGAGGTCTGGGCTAGGCCCAGGCATCTGTGTTTTTCAGTGGTTCCCTAAACGATTCTGATGGGCCGTCAGATTGCGCACCCCTCCAACCAGCTAATTCTTCAGTGTGTTTGCCTAGTCTCTGCTAACAGTCTCCAGAGACGGGGAACTCACTGCCTCTCAGATGGCCCAGCCTGTGCCTGAGGCTCTCATCCCACTGGACTCATAGACAAGCTATTCTCCTTTTGCCCTGGATTATTCTCCCAGCTCATCTGCCCTGTGCCCTCCCCTGGGAAGCTGATCTCTACAGCTGGCTTCTAGTCAAGTTCCATCAATGGCAGGCCCTGGTCAGACCCTGGGGTGTCCCCACACCACCACCACCACCACCACCCGCCCCCTGCCAGGCAGTGATCTTGGCGGTGTCCTTCGCCTGCGGCCACTCTTCTTTTCTGGCATGCTTCTCCACGGCTGCAGTTCTCACCAGCTTCTGGAAACACCCTCTCCCCTGGCTTCCTCCCTCCGGGCTGGCAACAGCTTCTGGATACTGCTGGTCCCCGGGGGCTTTAGCAGCTCTTGCCAGTGTCTTTACTCTGCCCGCATCTCTGCACACACTCCCTCTACGAAAACATTTTAATAAGGACCTGTGATCGTGTCATCAGCAGGAAGCCAGGCTGTTTCCTTGGAGCTTCTGTGCCTGGCAGGACTGCTAGGGTGGGTCTAGAGCCTGTGCCCAGGCAGCCCTCCTGGCATTTGAAGACAGTTCTGTGCATCTGGAGAATGCATCTTCCTGCGGGATACCCTGCGCCTCCCACTCTCCTGGCCTCTTCACCTATTGCTGGGCGGCCTCAGCAGAGGCCCACGGCAGCCTCTGCCATGTGGACATGGAGCCCTACTGTCTAGGAGAGGAACATAATGATGGTAACTCTAAAGATCCAGTGCTCAGAAAGCACTCATGCATTTTACATTTTGAATAAACTCCTGAAAGAAGTAAGAAGTTGTATCTGCTAGCCTTGAAGAAACCTGAAAAATGGGTTTGGACAAATTAGTCTTTTTTCCTCTCCTAGTGCTGACCCTGGAGGTCTGTGGTCCAGAAGTGGAGTGACAGTTATAACAACAGGCCCTAGAGAGCATGAGCTGTGTGCCTGGCACTCGGCCGCTCTGATATTTAACCACTTGATTTAATTCTCAAACCACTCTCCGAGCAGGTTCTCCTTCCAGCCCCACTCTGCTATGGGGAAACGGATGCTCAGAGGCCACCTGGCTGCTGAGTGAGGAGCTGAGGTTCTTGCCACAGGTGGTCAGGTTCTGGGTTCCAGAATCCACTCCGCAGATGCAGCCGCTCCACTGTGCTCAAGGGGCCTGGCTCCTTCCATTCTCTGCTCTGCAGTCCTTGGCAGGTGGCTTCTGTTCTCAAGGTTGTCTCAAGGTAGTCCCTGAAGGGTCATGACAGCTTTGGACAATGTGTCTGAGCGGGCAAGGGAGAAGGTCCTGGGGCCAAGGATGTCTGCGGGCTGAGACAGCCCCCTTCAGAGAGCGTTACTGGAAGCCACATCTCCTAACTTCTAACTACAGTCCAGTAGCCAGAGCGTGCGATGGACCACTCCTTGCTGCCAGGGAGACGGGCACGGTGCAGGCCCAGCAGGGTCTGAGTTCTCAGTTTGGGTGTCCCCCAAAGCAGAGCTGCACACGCAGACTTGGCTGTAGGTGGTGTCTACGTGAGGGAGCCAAGAGGAGAAAGGGAAAAGGCAATACAGGATGTACTACTGCCCTGTGGGCAACTCAGGCTTGGCTTGATCCCTTCCCAATATTTGGAGGTGGATGCATCCCAGATCTGTCCCACCAGAGGTGGTGGCCATCATCTCCTGGTTGGAGGCTGCCCTGCACTTCAGGTCACCCTGTGATCAGGCCAGGCAAGCTGGTGGAGGGCCCCAGACCTCCCTCTCTGGTGGGCTGAGTCCTGGTGGCCTCGTCCTTCTCAGGCCGAGTCCTGGTGGCCTCGTCCTTCTCAGGCCTTGGTCACATGTTCCCTGCTATTGCTGGGCATGGAAGTGTCAGGGAAGCCCCAGCGAATGTCCCAAATCCAGCACATGCTTACGCCTTCCCATCACGTTGTGCCAGCCCTAGCTTCTCATGGTCATCAGAGCTGCCCATCCACACCACATGGTAACCCTTTCCTCAGCCTGCTGGCCCACAAGCATGAAGTCCCAAAGAGACCAGTAAGCAGGCACAGTTTAGATTCAGCAGAAACCTTACCATGTCCCCTGGTGGGAGCATCCCTCTCTGGGAAGAGTATATTGACTCCAACACACAGAAAAGCTGCAGGGACAGGAAGTCAATTTCTGTAAACAGGTCACTGGGAGTAATGTAAAGGGACCTGGAAGTGTGTATTCCAGCAGCTGGGCTCAGAGTCCTGCATATTGGCCGCTGGTTCAGTGCACACACTGCAGCCTGCAGGACAGAGCCCTGGCCTGCTGCTGCTTGGCTGCTGTCTTAGCTGAGCCCGGCTGCCTCTGGTGCTACGTGAAGTGAGACCAGTAGATCCCACAGTCCCACACCCATTATTTTGCCTCTTGGCCTGTGAGTCACCTAGCTGGTTCTGTGTGGAACACAGACAAGCTATCCCCACAGAGCCATCCCCAAACTGCTGATTAAGGAGCAAAATAAAGGTTGTTTTAAGCCAGAGGTCAGCAAACTTTTCTGTAAAGGGCAGGGTAATAAATATTTTAGGCTTTGCAGACCACACAGTTTCTGTCACAACTACTCAACTCGCCATTGTAGTGTGAAAGCAGTGTGAACCTGGCTGTGTTCCAATAAAACTTTATTGACAAAAACAAGTGGAGGGCCACATTTGGCCCAAGGGTTATGCTTTGCTGACCCCTGTTTAAAGCTGCTGAGGTTTGGCATGGTTTTTTTTTTTTTTTTTTTTGAGACAAAGTCTCACTCTGTTCCCTGGGCTAGAGTACCGTGGCGTCAGCCTAGCTCACAGCAACCTCAAACTCCTGGGCTCAAGTGATCCTTCTGCCTCAGACTCCCGAGTAGCTGGGACTACAGGCATGTGCCACCATGCCCAGCTAATTTTTTTCTATATATCTTTAGTTGGCTGATTAATTTCTTTCTATTTTTAGTAGAGATGGGGTCTCACTCTGGCTCAGGCTGGTTTCGAACTCCTGACCTTGAGCGATCCGCCCACCTCGGCCTCCCAGAGTGCTAGGATTACAGGCGTGAGCCACCGCGCCCGGCCTTGGCATGGCTTTTAATGCAGCAGTAGATGGCTAGAACGTTCATGCTTCTCCTCCTGGTAGCTCATCTCAGATCACATCACTGTGTCAGTACTGTGGGCTTGTTACTGTCTGGCTGGCCAGTGACCTGATGCTAGAATCCCATCTCGAGCTCTGCTGCCTAGGGCCAGGAGTCTTAGCTTGGGTTCCCCCAAAGTAGATCCAAGAAAGATATGAGCACCTGCAGTCTGCTGGGGAGAGAAGCAAAGGCAGGGGAAGCATGAGCGTGGATGGCACAGACATGTCTCAGCTGATGCTGCTGTGAGCCAGGAGCTGGGTCATGCAACGTGGACACCTACCCACAGTGGCTGAAGATGGCTCCAGGGATGTGAGCTCCCCCATACTCTGCTAAGCCCGGGGAAAGCAGCTGCAGGTCTGGAGAAGCACCAGGGTCAGGTGAGCTGAATGCTGTGGCTGGCACCAGAGGTAGGAGGCTGCCGGGAAACCCCCAGCCCAGCCAAAGCTAACCTTAGATGGCCAAAAAGCCATGGGGGACACAAAAAGCAGCCTTGTCAGCCGTGGTTCTCAAACTTTCACTGCATTGGGACCACCTTGGGGGCTTGTCAAGCACAGATAGCTGGGCCCCACCCCCAGGCTTTCAGATTCAGTTGGTCTAGGTGGGGCCTGAAAATCTGCATTTTGAATAAATTGCCAGGTGCTGCTGCTGCTGCTGGTCCAGGGTCAATGTTTGGAGAACCACTGGGTGGAGGGGATGGACACTGGGTAGACAACTGTCAGTCTCTTACATTTATCAGGAGTGTTATCCTCTGTGCCTGCTAAGGGTGTGAGTTTGTGACAGAGAGAGAAGAGGTGACTGGTACAGCCTGGGGTGTCAGTTACTAACTAGAGGCGTGATATTGGTCAAGTCCCCTCAGCTCTGAGCCTCAGTTTCCTCATCTGCACAATAAAGCTGGACTGCAGGACGACCCAGGCTCTCCCAGCTCTGACTTGACGATTACCTGCAAAAGGAAAGGGCTCGAAACCTGGCTGGACAATACACTGGAACTCAGATTCATCTCTCTTTCCAATATTTACATCGGAATTAGCTTCTAGAATTTTTAAAAAGTGCTTAGAGGGTAAAAATTAGAAAAGGAAATATGAGGATTTGCCCAATGAATAAAAATTCCCTGCAGGTTTTCCTACAGTTACATGCTGACCATTCCCAGGGAGAGCTTGTGTTCTCTAAAACATCCACAGAGCAGCCCGAGGCTGGGCATGGGCACAGAAGTAAATGAGGCTGTTGGCACCAACATGCACTCCTGGACTCATCCCCACGAGCTGGCAACAGAAGTCCCAGGAGACCAAAGCCCCAGTGCCCTCTACAGGAGTTCAGCTGGATGTTTTGCATGAACTTGGGCGTAGAACCCATACAGACCCACCTTTCAGTCCTGCCTCCCACCCTGGGTGGCTGGGTGGCCCTGGGCATGTCATGTAGGTCTCTCAGATTCCTGCCCATGTGTCATGGAAACTGTAAGGGAACCTCGAGTCAAATTTGCCCACTAAGCATTTGAGGCGCACCTAAGAGTCCCCAAGATTGTTGGGAGGACTCAGTCAAATAACATGGTGGGATTATTGTAATAATAATTATTATTTTGTCAGCAGTAACATGTTCTATGATAGCTACCGTTATCCATTTTTATTATGGTTGATTTTCAACCCTAAATTTACCATGAATTACTTTCAAGCTGTTCCATTAGGTTTATCTCCACTGTGGTGTAGGAGGGACCTTGCTGGGTAACCTTGGGCAGGTCACTTCACACTTTTCAGCTTGCCTTTCTTGAGTCACAGGGGAGCTAATTATGTTTATTTGCAAGATTGATGTGAAAACAAAATGCGAGAGCTCACATGAGGACGTCTGATGCATCGGTAGATACCCCAGTGGAGAGAAAATGCGGGAAGTCTGTGTTCTCCACAGGCCTCCTCACCTATGTAGGCACTAAATTTGTTTTTTCTTTCTTAAGTAAAACTTGTGCAGCCCTGCCTATAAGCCAGGAACCAGGCTAAGAGCTTTCCTTGAATTATCTCACTTGATCCTGATCATTCTTTGGGTTAAGTAGAATCATTATCTTCCTCTTTTTACATATGATGAAGCCAAGGTCCCACACTCAGGTCCTGCCTCCAGGCATGTGCTCAGCGCAGAGCAGAACAATGGACTTGCCCCCCAGCACTGGGCCTCGCTCTTGCCCATTCTCTCTGCTCGGTTCCCGGGTTATGAAGACGCATCGACTTGATTAGGCCGGGCTGGAGCCCCAATTCATCATCATCCGCGCACCTTTCAGAAATCCCCGTGCTGTAAGAAGAGCGGACTTGGTGTCGTGCAGCAATGTTCTATTAGAAAGAACAGGCAAGGCTGCAGAATTGATCCAGGAGTCGGGAGTCCGGCTCCTTTCAGAAGCTTCCAGAGTGGGGCTTCGGAGGGCAGGACAGCCAGTCTGTAATGATGAAGGATGACCTGGCCGCAGCACTGAGCCGAGGGGAGTCTTCAGGGCCTGGAGGTCCCTGTTTCAATGAGATGCTGGCTGCAGAGCTCCCGCCCCTTGCGGTGGCTGGCACAGGGAGACATCACAGAGTGGAGGAGCAGAGGTTCTGGACAGGAGTGGCTGTGAGGAGTCCTGGGCTGCTCCCAGACAGGCAGCCGTCCACCTACCTGCAGCAAGTGGGATCATAGTCAGGCACCAAGTGGCCAGGGCCTGGCCTGTTGGCACTGGCCCCTTTTCAAGAGAAGGCTCGGGCTCCATCACAGCGCAGCAGACGTGCCCCTTGGACAGGTCCAGATTAACTCCCTCTGATCTTCACCCCGGCGTGCCACCTGCTTGTGGTCCCTGGGTCCTGCCCCTGCTCCACCCCTTCTCCAGGAACAGTGAGCATGGATCGACTCTTCTCAACTCTTATTTAATCCTTGCAGTAGCTCTATGAGGCAGATTATACTATTAGCCCATTTTACAGTCACAGCAGTTGAAGCACAGAGTTTATGCATCTAAGGTTACTCAGCTGGTTAGTGGTTCCAGCAAGTTCAAGGCCACACCACTCATTCTAACAGCTCCCCAGCCTTTCCCTGGATGCTGGAGCTTAGCTCAGCTGCCACCAGCTCCAGGAAGATCTCTTGCACCTGCAGATGGAGCAGCCTCTCTTCAATTCCTGTTTACTCCATTAGAATGACATAAAATCCTTCTGTGTCTGCCTCTCACATTAGACTTTGAGTTCCTCTGCGGAAAGAACTATATCTGATGCCTCCTTGTTTTCCAAGAACCTAAGTGGAGTCTATTCCTGAAGCTGGCCTCAGTTAGTGTTCATTATAACCTTGGATAAGTTGTTCAACCTTTTTGGTCTGACTATATTAGTTGGGGTTCCCAGAGAGACAGGACCAACAGGATATATTGATGTAGGTAGATAGATGTGAGAGAGAGAATTTATTAGGGGAAGTGGCTCATGCCATTATGGAGGCTAAGTCCCATGACAGGCCATCTGCAAGTGGGAAAACCAGGGGATCCAGTAGTGTTACTCAGTCCAAGTCTCTGAAACCTCAGAACCAGGGAAGCCTAGTGTCAACCTCAGTCCACGGCCAGAGGCCCCAGAGTGGGGTCCACGATGCAAGTTGTGGAGTCTAAAATCCAGAGAACCTGGAGTTTTGACATCCAAGGGCAGGAGAAGAGGGCATCCCAGCTCTAGAAGAGAGGAAGAATTCACCCTTCCTCTGCCTTTTTGTTCCACGGGGAGCCCCAGCTGGTTGGATGGTGCCCGCCCACTTTGAGGGTGGATCTTTCTCACTCGGTCCACAAATTCACACTCTAATCTCCTCCAGAAACACTCTCCCAGATACATGAAGAAATAATGCTCTGCTGGCTATGTGGGTATCTCTTAATCCAGTCAAGTTGAGACCTAAAGTTAAGCATCACGCTGACCCTCGGGGGATGACGAGGGCCAGAGGAGATAATGTTTGCAGAACTCTCAGCACACCACAGGCACATTGGGCTGCAGAAGGCCAGCCCAAGAGAGATGAACGGTGTCCTTCCTGGCCCGAGAATTCCAGCCCCCTGTTGACACCTCCAGGCTGGCACCAGTGCCCACATGCCATGAGCATCCTCTGTGGGAACCATCTTGCCAGAGCACTTCTAAACTGTGGGAAATTCACAGTTCCCAGCCTGAGTCTGAGCCTGGCTGACATACAACAAGTGCACTATGAAGAGTTCCATGGGTGAAGGAGGGACTTCCTAAGTCACTTGGCTTAGATGGATTTGGGATTCTTGAAGGCCCAGATTCACACTGAACCATTTCTGTAAGCTCCAGCTGTTAATCCATCCAGCACAGGAGATGCTGCTGAACATCATTTATGCCGGAGGCCCCAGCTAGGCTGCATCATTGCCCCTGTCCCTGGGGGTGGTGGCTCCAGGGTGTCCAGCACAGCGGGAGAGATCTGTGTATAGGACCTTCCTTAACTATCAGAGCAGCCATGCATGATAGATTCCATTATTCTCCCATCCAAGTAGTAACCAGGCCCATCCCTGCTTAGCTTCCAAGATCAGACGAGATCGGGTGCGTTCAGGGTGATATGGCTGTAGACTCCATTATTCTCAATGAGCAGATGAAGACAATTAGTCTCAGAGAGGTAAAGTCCTCTTTTTGGATCATGCTGCCAAAAAATGCCAGAACTGGGTGCTAAGCACTTCAGTTGGCCTTCAGACAGGCTGCTCTTCTCCAGTGCCTCTCTGGCATATGCACTTTTCCACCCAAAATCTCATGTGGAAGTTTCATTTCCACTGATCAATCAAATCTTAGAATGCAGGGTTCCTTTGAGGCCAACACTCTGAGAACCATCTGCAGGAGAGGCTGCACAGTGGGTGAGGGTTCCTGGCACAGGTTGGCATTACACCCATGCAAGCCTTGTTAATGCAAGTTTGTGTGTACCATGCTAGCTCTGTGACCTTGGGATGTCCCTTCCACTCTCTGGATCCCCATTTCCTCATCTGTGAAGTGCATGGGATTGTACAAGTCACACTTCCCTTCTCACTTTGACATGCCACGATTCTGTCTGTCCAGTAGTGCCTGATCATCTCTGTTGTAACAAATGTCAAACAGGACGGGATGGGATTGCAACTGAGTAATTACAATCATCATATAATTGAAAAATCATAAAATCACAGAAGCTGCTTGCAGAGTGTTCAGGTAAACGATCTTCATTCATCGTTACAAATTGGGCCTGCATGTAAAATTGGCAAAGCCCCCAAACAGCTTAATACTTCCAGAAGAGTTGACAAACAACGGCCTGTCCCCTAATTCCAGTCTGCAGCCTGTTTTTGTAAATAGAATTTCACTGGACACACAGCCACGGACATTCGTCTTCATACTGACTATGTTGCTTCTGTGCAATGCATTGAGTGGTTGGAACAGAGACTCTGTGGCCTACAAACTTAAAATACTATCTAGCCTTTTACAGAAAAAGGGTACTGATCCTTGTTCTAGAAGACACACATAGCCAAATATGTATCTCATATATGAGATTGTGTCCTCTTGGCCTGGCCTCCAGGATATCTTCTGAATTTCCTCTACTCATACCCTGAGTTTCAGGCATAACAACCTACCCACTTGTGGTTCCCTGCACACTGAAATCTTTGCACACCTCCTTGTCTTTGCCTGTGCTGTTGCCCTGCCCTAATAGCCCTTCTTCCCAGCCTTTCCTAGCTCTTCTCCAATGTGGCCTCCTCTGTGAAACCTTCACTCACCTTGCTGAGGCTATTTTGAGCCCTGGAGCCCACTGTGTGTGCCCTTCTCTGGCATTTAACATCCTGCCTTCATTGTGGGATTACTTGTCTCTCTCTTCCATTGGACCGTAGGCTCCAGAAAGACCAGGACCTTGTCCTTCTGAGTCTCTGAAGGTTTTCCCAGTCTCCAACAGTGTCTAGCATGTGGTATGTGCTCAGTACACATGACTGAGTGTGTGAATAATGATACCCTACCCAGCTGTGAGCACTTGATCAACACTAACATTTCTGTCAATGCTTAAGTAGCATCTTCAGAAAAAACTTTGTTATACTTTTAAAATTTTAAAAATAGGATTGCCAACAGGTTAATACAAACTTGCAAATAGCATTTCAAAGAAAATAATGGGAGTCTAGGACAATGGCATTATACAATTGTGCAGTGTGTGGCGAATTGAAAATAGCCTGGCCTTTGTTTGGCATCAGAAGCAACTAGGTGTGCACCAGGGAGCAGGAATCTTAGGGCCCATCTTAGAAGTCTGTCTACCATAGGAATGAAAGGGGAGGACTTCCAGTTAATTCCAAGAAAGATTACAGCGTTTTGCCTAGTAACTCCTGACACCTAAGTTATTAAATCTTTGAGAATTTTAGCATCTTAGAATAGAAAAGAACTTAGAGGTGTTTTAATATTTTTGAGTGGTCCCATTTATCTACTCCTTCCCAGACCCATGAAAGCATCATCCAGGCTAACAACCCCCTCCCTGCACCAGTGGGCGGGTATGCCAGCCCTCCTGCCCAAGGGCCACTATTATCACATGTGTGTGTGTGTGTGTGTGTGTGTGTGTGTGAGAGAGAGAGAGAGAGAGAAACAGAGAGAATCATCTCTTTGCTTACTTTATTCTTCTTATAGCCTATTTATATATCTCCTAACAATATATTACTTAATTTTGCCTTTTAAAAAACTTCACGTAAGTGTAATAATACTGGATATGTTCTTGTGTAAACGCTGCCTTCACACAACAATTTGCCTGTGGGGCTGAGCTGAGTGGATGTGTTTCGCTACCCTGCCATCATTTTCTCTTCTGGATATTCAATTGTCTGAATGAACGACAATGTGTTAATATAAAAAAATAACTAAAGAAAGGTAGGCTCAGTTTCCATAGTTTCCATGCAGAGCTTTCTTGGGGATCTGGCAAGGGGGAATGGGCATGGCCGGTGCTGGTGAAGAATCTGGCATCCAGTCCCTTTGCTATGTCTTGTGTGGTGGCATCCATCTCACTGGGTGTGGGGTGCTGGACGATTTACTGCCCAGGTGAAAAGGAAGTGGTCATTGAAAAGAAGAGGAAAGGAATGCACACTTGAATCTCCGAAGGCCTAGAGGGACCAGCAGTGGAGGCACAGCCTGTGTCTTTGCTTGTATTTACACTGCAAAGTCTCCCAAGACCCAGTCCTGCCCTGTGGGAACTTAACATCCGGGAAGCATTATCAGCTCAGGTGGTGCCTCAACTGAACCCAGCCTCTTCTATTTTGAGCTCTCTGTGTCTTGGAGAGTCTTAGAATTTTGTGCAAACACTTGGAAAGAGCTCACAGAGAAGGGTGCACAGACATGCTGGAAGATGAGAAGCCATGCTTCGAAGAATGCCACAGCAAATTAGTCGCCATAGTCATGCTGCGCCACCCATTCTCCCACTCTTCTCTCCTGCTCCTTTCCAGTCTGGGCTTTTTTGTCCAAATCTTGACTCTCCCTCCAAGAATGCCCACCTGGCTCCCCACCGGGCACGCTGAGGGCTGCCTTCTGAGAACCTTGCAGTTGCTCACCTCTGCTGGAACTTTCCTTTAGAACTGGAGTGGCCAGCACGGAGTCCCACTTGCTTAGGTCAGCAGTGGTTTCAATACCTCATCACTAAATTGACTGAGGTGGGTGTGGGGGAGGGGCCGGGTAGGGAGAAACCCATCAAATGCTGGTTGTCAGGAAATGGCAGGAAAAAGGTACATCAGCAGAAATAGCTGGGGCACATTTGGGGATTTATTTATTTATTCTTTCTTTTGCTTAGCTCTAGCTTGAATTTCCAAACTCACTTTTCAATTTCAATCTCAATGCCAGTTGCAACAAACAGGATGTAAGGAACAAAAGGGAGAGAAAGTCAATGTTCGATCAGGTTTTCGTGTGTACATGTGCTTTTATTTTTAAGAAATGACAAGTGTACAAATGGAGGGGGAAAAATACCCCAAAACAGGATAGAATTTTTGATTTGAGCTTTGGACAAATGTGTTGGTGATGAACAGAGAGAATTCTCAGTATTGGTTTATTGCTCATTCTGGGAAAGTCAGATTTGGGGTTGTATCACTATTTAAAATTTTTAGATTGACTATATGTATTGTCTTTATAAGTTAAAATGGCCTCATATTGGCATTTTAATATGATTCAAACTAATATACATTAATTTGTGTGATTACCTGACTAATGTCTGTTTCCTGCACTGATGTAGAAGTTCTGCAGGAACAGGAATCATGTTTGCTTTTTGTTTACTGAAGCTACCAGAATGTCTTGTAAATAGTAAGTGTTTGTTACTTATGTCATTGAAAGAATGCACAATGACCCAAGACAGGGGAATCACAGACCTGTAGGGGCTGCGAGTAGGGCCTGACCCACCCGGCTGTGGCTGGAGTGTATGTGAGTATGTCCTGTCCAGCATCAGGACTCCAGGATGGTTGTGACAACAATCTGTCAGGCAGAAAGAGGTCCTTGGTGTCAGCATCTCAGAGGGACAAATGTGAGGGATTCCTGCAGCTGTTGCAGGGCAGCATCTCTGGGAAGCAGATTCTGAGATGGACATGAACATTCAAGGAGCTCATGTTCAAACATGTATGCCTGTTTGGTCGCTGAGGAAGAATTATGAGAAATGTTGAATTAATGCTCTTTGAAGCCATGCAGTTTTGGGGAGGTTTGCCTGCAGGATACATAAACCAGTGAGTATTGACCTTCATCTCCCGTCTCCCCCGGGACAGACACATGCAGGGACACACACACAGCAGAATTAAATGAGAGAGTCTGGTTGAAGAATCCCAAACTTGGCTTTTTATCTCGCATGCTCATGTTTTATGTAGACGTGAAGGCTTCGGCACTCACTGGGGGACTTAAGTCAGCCTTGTCCTCCCTGGAGGCCTCATTTTCTTCATCTCGAACACAAAGGGCTTGGGCCAGTTCCTCAGGTCCTTAGCAAATCCAGCCTTCAGTGTTCTACATACCACTGAGCACAGGGCCGGGCCTGTCTTTGTACTAGGCCCCCAAGGAGGTAAGAACAGAGATGAAAAGTACCACCTCTGGCCTTGCGGGTTTGGATCCCAGTGGGGAGCATGCCTCATACACATGCCGACTAGATTCCTGTGGTAGGGTGCAGTCAGGGACACCTTTGAAGTTTTGCTGTTTTTCCTTCAGACTGGGCCAGCAGGCAGGGGTGTGAGTTGCCCAACAGATATTCACCGCTCTCTGCTATCTGCCTGAAGATACACTGGACTTGAACTCCCAGGCTTAAGCGATCTTCCCGCCTCAGCCTCCCGAGTAGCTGGGACTACAGGTGCACCTCAGCACCTGGCCGTGAGCTTAATTCTGCAATAGGAAGCAAAGGGGGTGGGCAGTGCTCTCTGGGGTGGTGTTTTGTGGCTGAGACCTGCGGTGTGAGATGAAGGTAGCCCCTGAGCAGCCAGGAAGTTGGCTCCAGACAACAGGGCCTGAGCACAGAACAGGCTTGGCAGTGTCAGGAATGGAAAGAAGGCCACTGTGGCTGCAGAACAGTGGATAGGGGGTGGTGAGGGTGAGGTCAGAGTGGCAGGCAGGACCCACGTCATGAAGGGTCTGATGAGGCACGGGGAAGAGCCAGGACTTTTTTCTTGATGGTGATGAAAAAGCAATGAGGTATGGCGTGGTTTGTTTTATGTCTTTGAAGCTCCCTGGTTGTTGCTGTTTAGACACAGGCTTTCGGGAGGCAGGAGCAGGAGCCAGGATGGAGGGATTCAAAGGAGGGCAGGACAACTACAGATGAGCCTCATCTGTGCCTCAGGAGCCACCAAAATTAGGTCAAGCATCCACCCCCCCATCAGTCTTCCCAGGGCGGAGAAAGGGAGCCTCAGCAAGCTTTGCACCAAGGAGTTAAAATGGGAATTAGGGTGTCCATGGACATGGGAGGGGCTGGAGAAGGCGGGTCTGGAAAGAGGTGTCAGAGGGTCACCCTTGTGGCGCTGGACAAGTTGGAGCTTGTAGGAAGTGCAAGAAGCCGAGTTTCTCCTACCACTGGCCTGGGATCACAGAAGGCAGTGGGGGTTTGGGAGGTGGGTGTGTGGCCATGCTGCTCCTGGGCAGTGTCCCCTCTAGGTCACCACTGCCTCTGTGGACCGATGCCGAGCACCTGGTGGTGGTCTCAGGCCGTGATGGTGAGCAGGGTCCCCTGCAGCCCAGTGAGCAACTCCACACCTGTCCCTCCCAGAGAAGAGTGGCCTCTGCCTCCCCGCCACCTTCCAAACCACGCAAAGCCCTCTCCCCCCCAGCTCGATCCAGAGCCACTCGGGAAGGGATCCCCGCTGCAGACACGGCACAGTGCCGAGGCAACAGCAGCCAGCCCAGCCCCTGCCTCCCCTAGCTTGCTCGATTGATTTTCATTTGCTACAAATTGGCTGCCTTCACACAGTGGAAATTTTGTTTGCTTTCCGCTTCCCAGCTTCTTAGTCTGTGGCACCCTCACCAGAGACAGATGGAGTCTCATGTCTGTTGAGAATTTGGGGTGAAGAGCTCTGATGGACCTGGATCCAGTCAGCTTCCCAGACCTAGAGCGGGGGAGGGGTGGGAAAGCTCAGGAAATGTGGCTGCATGATGACCTTGGAGAGGGGCTGGTGGTGGGTGGACAGTTTCCAGAGGAATTGGGCAGGGGATGTCCTGGGTAGATAGTACCACAGAACTCACTTGATATGGTTTCTATGACTGTGACTTCTCCAAAATTCATGTTGAAACTGAATCCCCAATGCAACAGTCCTATTACATGGTGCCTTTGGGAGGTGATTAGGTTCTGTCCTCATGAATGCATTAGTGCCTTATAAAAATGCTCAGGGGACACCTTCCCTTCTGCTGTGTGATGACACAGTGTTTGTTCCCTCTGGAGCACACAGCAACAAGGCACCATCTTGGAAGTGGAGATCGACCCTCACCAGACACCAGACCTGCCGCCACCTTGATCTTGGACTTCCCAGCCTCCAGAACTGTGAAGAATAACTTTCTATTGTTTATACATTACCCCAATCTGTAGTGTTTTGTTTTAGCAGCACAGATGGACTAAGACATCAATGTGTCACTGTTGATCCCAGGGACACAGGCTGGGGGAGGTGATTTCCTTGAGAGCCAGGGAACAGAGAGGCTCAAAGGTTGGGGGGTGGGAAGAGAGGAGAAAGAGAGAGACAGAGAGAGAGAGAGACAGAGAGAGAGAACCAAAGGTCTGATCCAGAGAAGCCAAACCTGTTTTCAGCCCAAAGAGCAAGCCCAAGGTCAGGCTCAGGGGATGCAGATATAAGTCAGAAGCTGAGCAAATGCTGGGATAGGCTAGAGGTGAGTGTAGGCCCCAGGTGAGGGCCCCCTGATGCATGTGTCTTCGGGGTGGCCCAGATGGTCTGATTCAGACCGTAACTGCTGTAGCAGGCCTGGGAAGGAAAGTTGTGAGTTGTCCCTGAGCAGCTGACGAAGGCTTCCTGGAGGCGGCAGGGTTCTTATATAGTCCTCATCATTTCTCTGAGTTGAGTATGTTATACTTTCCTCCCTGGACTCACTTCCTCACATTTTTGGTCTTTAGTACTTCTGCTTGTAAGGTAAGAAGACAGAGGTTCAGAAGAGGTGCCTTTCACTAGCTTTGCCTTCCTATGGCCTGTGATCACCAATTCACATACGATTTACTGCTTCCACTCTCCTATGATATATTTTTTTCATTAAAAAATTTTTCTCCTAGTTTTATTGAGGTATAATTAGCAAATGAAAACCATAGACATTCAAGGTGTCTGACATGTTTTGGTATATGTATACATTGTGAAGTGATTATCAGTATCTAGTAATCAACATATCCATCACCTCATATAGTTCCTTTTTTTTTTTTGGTGAGAATACTTATGATCTACTCTCTTAGCAAATTTCAATTATTTGATATTTTATTATCAACTATAGTCATCATGCTATACATTATAGCTCTAGAACTTATTCACCGTATAACTGAAAGTATGTACCCTTTGACCAACACCCTCCACTTTTCCCAACCTTCAGCTCCTGGCGACCCCTTTCTACTCTCTGCTTCTGTGAGTTTGACTTCCTTAGATTCACATATAAGTGAGATGATGCTGTATTTGTCTTTCTGTGCCTGGCTTACTTCACTTGTATAGTGTCCTCCAGGTTCATCCATGTTGTCACAAAGGACAGATAACAGGATCTTCTTTTTTAAGAATGAATAATATTCCATTTCTCTCTCTCCACATATATTATATACACTTGTATATATACATATATGATATACATATAATTATATACATATATATATAATCTCCCAATTTTTTATCCATTTATCCACTGATGGACACTTCTATATCTTGGATATAGTAAATAATGCTGCAATGACCAAAATATATAAAAAATCCATACAACCCAATAGCAAAAAAACCCCCCAAAACTAAAACTCCCCCCAACCTCTCCCAAAAACAAAACAATTAAAAACTGGGGAAAAGACCTGATATTTGTATCATTACACCCATTTTATAGAAGACAAAACTGAGGCTCAGAATAAAGAAGAACTGTTCCAGGGTTACCCAGCTAGGGCAGTGTGGTGACCACAATTCTAAAGCAGATCGGCCTGTACCTGCATCTCCTCACCAGGTTGCCACTGACTGGGTTGGTAGTGGGGGAGCCATCTGTATGCATGTATCTCTCACTTTGTTGGGATCAGAATCTTGCCTTTCCCTCCTGGGACTAGCAAACCCTGCAATCATCGCTACGGTGTGATGTTGTTTCTTAGCCATGTCGAGAAGATCAATTAGCCAATCTCCATGGCTCCTGCTCTCTGCAGACTTCAGCCACCTGGCAATTGTCCAGTCTCTCAGCCTGGCAATTATTTCCTTGGTGGCGTCTTTAATTTCTCTAGTTCCCCTGGTGACTTTGTATGAGGTGGGAATGAGGTGACACACAGTAATATTAAATTTTGTGTCTCAGGAGTTCCAGGGAGGTGGATTGGGACAAGGATGGCCACAGCGGAGCTCTCCCAACTGTCCCTCTGCACAACACAGAGAAGGAAGGTCCTAGTCCTTCTTAGTCTCTGCCTCTTAGTCTTTCTGGACATCTCCTCATTTGTAAAATGGTGATGACAGTCACAATACTGGCTGCTGCTTGGGAAGTTGGGAAGACCTTATGAGGTGACAGCTGCAGAATAGCAACATAAATTTGAAGCATTTCTCAAACTTCAGTGTGTACAGGATCACCAGGGATCTTGTCCAAATGAGGATTCATTTTGAGCCAGTCAGGCTGGGGCGAGGCCTGAGACTCTGCATTTCTAACAAGCCCCAGGTGATGCTGGCACCCTGACAAGGGGACCACACTTTGCATAGCAACAGTGTGAGGAACTGTGCAGACGGCAGGCATGAGGGTGGATTATTTGGGGAGACAGTGAGGCCCCAAACTCAGAAAAAGTTTACTAACAGAAAAGCAAAAGCACCAAGGGGAGCCCAGAGTTGCAGAAAGAGGAGAGAGAGAGAGATTGATGTTGGACGCCAGGCTCCACGCAGTGAGCAGACAGCTCCACGGGTTGGGGTGGGTGCCTACGTTTTCTAAGCATGTACCACATTCCAGGGCAGGTGATGCACAGTGGACCGCGGAGGGAGATGTTTTAGTCCTGTTTCACCATCCACCAAACTGGTCCCGGAGAGATTGGGTCCCTCCCCAGAGTCACACTGTATCAGGGACAGAACCAGGATGGGAGACCAGGCTGGCCCCAAGCCCGTGGCATCTCTTTACGGGAAGGTGGTGGGGGGAGTGGAAGTGGGATGTATGTAGCAGGAGGTGCTGGCACCCCCAGGAACCTGCAGGATGGGGGCCGAGCTGGGGGCCAGCAGTCTCTAGGCACGGCCCCCACAGGGCACTCTCTTCTCCCCGCTTTTTGGTCTTGGAGACTTGGCCCAGTCATCCTGCCTACTCAGATCAGCCATGAAGCCACCCACTGTGACACCCCTCTGCCCCAGTAGGCCCCACTGCAGGGTGGTGTGGCCTCCCTGGCAGGGCCAAGAGGCCCATCTCAGTGTAACCCTTTGTAGTGAGTGCTTATAATTGTATGTTGCCTCAGCATCCAGTTTTAAATATAAGTTTAACTTTCCCATACCAGAAGCAGGGCTCGGTCACCCCTGACAGTTTCCAATACTGTACCTCATCTGAATGGCTCCTGCCAGTGGCCAGAGATAAAACTTGGAATTGTCTCTCTTTGCCTAGCTGGCCAGGTTCTTGGATTTCCTGCCACTTCCATTTTTTTAAAAAAAAATTATTTTAATTATTAAGGATGCACAGATGAATAAAGAAAATATGGTATATATACACAATGGAATGTTATTCAGCCATAAAAAGAACGAAATCTTGTCATTCGCAACATCATGGCTGGAACTCTCTCCCTGTATGTGCTGTGTCCCAGGCCTGTGTGTTTGTGTGTGTGTGTGTGTGCGTGTGTGTGGTCTCCAGACCTGCGCTGTACTCCCAGGGTCTGTAAGCACTAAAAACTCTCAAACTTTCACATTGAAGTTGCCACTGAAGCTGTGCCCACAATCTGAACCCTGATAGTGACTCATGCAGGTGCCTCTCCGGCTGGTGATCTTTTGTCCAGGCTTCTCAGCTGCTGGGGACAGTGGTTACCAGCTGAGTTGATAATGAAACTCAGTTTCATTCAAAGCACCCTCTTACTGCCTCGCCCTGGAAACAGATCGGAAGGCAAACTCACATAACTAGTGTGGGGTGAGCCAGTGCCTTCATCCATCATCTCCACCTTGAGTCTCGGTTCCCAGGGGCCACGTGACAACGTTCCAGTCAACTGATATGAATGGAATGTGCAGCCTCCAGGCCACATCTTTTAAACAAGAAACTGTTTGCCTCCCAAGACCTAATCCTAACCCCACTCCTGCCCTTTCCTCCAGCTGGAACTTAGATGTGGAGCAGATGCACTAACGTCAGCCATGCAGGTGGGAGCAAGAAGGCAAAGTGGCAGGAGAGAAGGTCCCGGAACCTAGAATCCTCCTGGAGCTGAGCAGCAACCTGCCCTGGACCGGCCACCTCCAGACTGTCACTGGCAGGAGAGAAACGGGGTCTCATTTGACTTCTATTAATATATCTTTGCACCTCTGTCGTAGCAGCTCAGCCTGTCCATTAACTAATTCATATTCAGTGGTTTAGAATCTTTAGCATCTCCCGAGTTATTTTAATCTTTTAAGTCTTCATTTCCTCAGGGATTCTGTTTTTAGCCTTCCTGACCAAGTCAATTCTCTCTAGAATGTGCTCTCTTATTTCCACATACCTCTCTGTCAAAGCACTTCTGATTATAATTTTGCATTTATGATGTAATTCTATAACCAACGTTTACCTTCCCCACTGGGCCTTAAGACAGGGAATTCCTGTTTCTTATTTTGCTCACCATTATGTCTCGGCACCTAACACAATGCTGGTGTCACTATTTTTTCAGAGGAATAAAGTGAAGAATTTCGGTGATCAAACCACACAAGCTTCCTGAGTTTGGAGTCAGTGGGAGGTAGAAATGGCTCCTAAGACAATGGAGATGCTTTGATGGTGTGCTCACCCCTCACTCCTTCTCCCAGCTTACCCCTGTAGACAAAGAGTGCTGCCCTCCTAGAAGTCTTGGATCCCTGGGTTACAGAAAAAGAAAAAGGACTGAGCCTAAGAGGAAGTTGGGCTCATTGCACTTTCCTGGAATCCTATCAATAAGAAGGCATCTTATTGACCATCTGAAAAACTCACTCTCTAAGTTGCATCTCAGATGTCACCTTCTCCTGGCTCTTCCCAGAGCCCCCCTAGAGCCCCTCTGCACAGCCCCGTGGATGTGCCTCTTCTTATCAATAACTGCAAACTTACAAACTTTGGAAGTATGGGGCACACTTCTAGAATCCTTCGAGGGTCTGTCCCTGACCTGCTGCTGTCATCTGTGAGTACTGGAGTATGTATTTCCTACAAACAAGGACACTCTCCTACATAACCTCATGGTACCCATCAAGATCAGTGGATTAGAACTGATGGATTTCTACCATTTCGTCTTCACACACCCAAATTTCCCCAATAACATCTCTTATAGCAAAAGGATCCCCCATTGCCTTAGTTGTCATGTCCCTTTAAATTCCTTCTTTCCCTGACTTGAATGGCCTCAAGGGTTTGGAAAGTTTCAGGCCAGTCCTTCTGTAGAATATTCCTCCCCACAAGGTGACATTTCTTTGATATTGCCTCCAAGTTAGATCCAGGGCACAGACCTTTGGCAGGAATACCGCAGACGTGATGCTGTGCTCACGGCTTCAACTTGTTCCATCATTTGAGTAAGACGGTATGCTCCAAACTGCTCCACTGTGAAATGTCTTTCGCTTTGCAGGTAATAAGTATTTTGTGGGGAGGTTACATTCAAAATTTGTAAATATCTCCTCCCTCGAGAAGAGTTTGATGTGTTCATTTATTTATCAGTATAGACTTTTGGTTTCCTGTTTTATTCTATGAGTTATAACCTATTACTTCCATTCTGATGCCCTGGTTTCTCTGATTGGGTCAGTGAGGGCCCATTTATGCTGGCTTCTATATCCTTTGGACATGTTTCTATCATTCTTTTAACACCTACCTTGATCTCTGGCATGAGATGTCACAGGCTCGTCTTGCACATTCCCTGTCTTTGCCCTGGAAATGGCCATTTCTCAAGAAACCCTGGCTCTGTTTGAAAGAGTGTAGTGTCTAGAAGGCAAGTCCGGGTTTGAGGTGTGCTCATCAATGGAGGGAGGCTGCTCCAGGTGCTCTCTCATTGGACATTTGTGTCTATATTTATTTCTGTGTCTATATGGAAACCATGAATTTATACTGATACATCCAATTCCAATCCATCACCAAAGAGGTTGTTCTAGCTTCCACCCCTTCTGTGTTGTAAGTCCTCCCTGATGGTGAGAAACATGGCTTCTGTCCCCCTTCATATACCCACTCATCTGATCAGTCCTCCTGGATGTAAAGTCTCCTGGGTCCATTGCCACCACCTCCCCCACATAGCGACCTCCTGCTCCAGCGCAGGCTCTGACTTCCCTTCCAGCCACCCCATGCCTGTCTGTCCTCTTCACCTTGCCTGGGCTTCACACCCCACACTAGGCTCCCCTCCCCAGCACATAGGCCCTCCTGTGCACATGGCTTTTTAATGGTCTCTTTATGTATTTACCTTTCCCACCTGGCTCAGCTTCTGTTTCAAGGCTGGAATGTGTATTGTTCTGATTTATGTACCATTAGCTGCTCCTGTGCCAGGTACACAGAAGGTAGTCTGTAAGTGCTTGTTGTGTGAGTGAAGGAGGAACAACATGGGCAAAGGCACAGAGGCGGGGAGGAGGGAGGAAGCGAGTGGGTCAGTACTGATGGAGCTGGAGTCCAGGAGAGCTGGAGAGGGGGACACGGTCAGATCACAGAGAGCTCAGACTTCCGTGGAAAGGGGCCTTTCTGTGCCCTCAGGACAGTGGAGAGTTGATAACTGTCTTTCAGCCTGAGAAGCCAGGTCAGACCTGTGTTTTGGAAGCAGCTCACTGGCTGGCCCATGGAGGGTGCACCATACAGAAGGGAAGAGAAAACCAAAGGGCTGCAGAGTGACCCTGGAATGAGGCAGCACCCTTGTGTGTGTGCATGTGCACATGTGTGTGTGCCTGGGTGTGCAGAAGGACTTGGGGTGCACTCAGATGCCACATCATCCAGTGCCACTGTGACCTTCCATCCCTAACTTTTAGTTGTACGGTTACTTCTGCAAATGGAAATGCGGCCTCTCTCAGATGTGATATTTTTGATGCTCTCATGTATAAATGCATAAAAAAGAGAGATTCTTTTCATACTTCATCTACTTTCTTGTCAGTCTCAGCTTCATTTTCAATTCCCTACTTCAGTGTCCTAATTTCCTCCTTGATGGATTGCTTGATTCCATCCTTGTCGGCTCGCTGCTGAAGGAAAGCAGTGTGGGGTTGGGTTCTCGCTTTCTCTCTCTTTTTTTTCTTTTTTCTTTTTTAAATTCTAGAAGCAGCTGGGGAATGTGGTAAGTTGTACAGAAGGCAGGATCCAAAATCTGGAATCTGTTTTTAGATTGTGAATAGCATCCTGTCTGGTCAGGGATGGGGCTGACAACTGGGCCTTTAAAAGAAAACTCTAGACTGAGAACTAATGAATGCTGAGTACATGCTGTGGACCCATATAGTACTACGTGCTGCAGACATCCTCTCACTTCTGATAAACTGATGTGCTTTCTTCTTTGGAAATTTCTCGCTATTTGCTCTGCTATTTTCCATTTTTTCTTTGTCATTCAGGTAGCTCAGGGCTACAATACCATGCACTTGTAGCACATGCTCTTCCCTTTACAGAACGAGAAACTGTCTTAGTCTATTTGTGTTGCTATAAAGGAATACCTGAGTCTGGGTAATTTATAAAGAAAAGAGGTTTATTTGGCTCACTGTTCTGTAGACTGTACAAGAAGCATGGAGCCAGCATCTGTCAGCATCTGGTGAGGACCTAATAAGGCTACTTCCACTCATGGAGGAAGGTGAAGGGAGCTCGAGTGTGCAGAGATCACATGGCAAGAGAGGAAGTGAGGTGGTGGTGTTCCAGGCTCTTTAACAACCAGCTCTTGTAGGCACTAACAGAGTGAGAATGCACTAACTTCTCCCCAGGGAAAGAATCAAACTATTGATGAGGGATCAACCCCCATGAACTACACATCTCCTACTAGGTTCTACCTCCAGTATTAGGAACAAATTTCAACATGAGGTTTCAGAGTACAAACATCTAAACTGTAACAATAACTAAGATGTTAAGTGACTCCCCAGAAACTCAGCTACTAAGTCTCAGAACTGGGATGAAATATGAGTCTCTGTATAGAATAGTGGATCTCAAATTTTAGAGTTATAAGAATAATTTTGAATCTCAGAGATTTTGATGTGGTATTTTGGGAGGGGACCAGATCACTCCACTTTTTAGCAAGCAACTTTACCATTTATTACCATGTGTGACATCAGGGAAATTACTTAGCTTCTTTGAGTGTCAACTTTCTCATTTGTAAGTTGGGATACTATTTCTTCCTCACTAACTGTTCCCTCTGCCCGTAATTCTCTTCCTCATGTATGATCATGGCTCTGTCTCACCTTTCACGAGATCATCCACTTTAATACTGCCTCTTGTACCCCACACCTCCAATCCCCTCACACTGCTACTTGGCATTCTGGGACTTTCTAGTGTGTTCCAGATGCACAAATTTATTGTGCTGATAACACATTGGCTGTCTTCCACCCACCTCTGGGCTGTCAGCTCTGTTGGGTACTTTTCTCCAGTGATGTGACCCAAGCACCTAGGAGACGCCAAGACTTGCTGGATTGTTTTGAGGATTAATGTTACCTTAGCACTTAGCACTGCTCTCTCTGTGTAGCAAGCCTCTTGGCATTCAATGGTTATTATTAATTCCCCTCTTCCTGGGCTTTGTCCTAGAGCCTGCTTCCAGCCCCCTCTATACATCTTTCCTCCTGCCAAGGCTGTCCTGAAGCATGTCTCCAAGCCTGGCACCCGCCTGTGCTGGAAACTGTCACTATTTTGGTTTTATACTCAAGAGTTGGCAGAGCAAGGCATGTATTCTTCTTGATGGGTGAGCAGAAAGACTCCACTGGAGAAGTTTCAGAAAGAAGGGTGGTGGGGCCTCTTGGGCCTGCATCCAGCATGCACCCCACTTCCTGTCCCTGGGGAAGCCCATGCCAGAGGCTCTATCCCTGCTTGGCTGCTCTTCCATTTCTCCAGTGCCAGGGGCAAGGCAGGGAATGGGCTGCGAAGCCAGGAGAGAGCCCCTAGGCAGCATCTCTAATAGCTGTCATGAGTCTGAGAAACCATGAGACAGGTGAGCTTCTGAGACTGACCACAGAGCAGAGCGGTCTCAGGGTGCTTGGATTTGAAATTATTAAGGACTGAATGTGTCCCCCCACTGCCAATTTATATGCTGAATCTCCAATCCCTCATGTGATAGTAATTGGAGATGGGGCCTTGGGAGATGATGGGATTAGTGCCCTTATAAGAAGAGACAGGACAGAGCTTGTGCCCTCTCTTTGATCTCCACCATGTGAGGATGCAGCAAGAAGATAGCCACTTGCAAACCAGGGAAAGGGCCCTCACCAGAACCTGACCATGATGGCATCCTGAGCTTGAACTTCCCAGCCTCTGGAACTGTGAGAAATACACTTCTGTTGTTTAATCTACCTAGTCTATGGCAACTTGTTATGACAGCCTGAGCTATTACTAACAGAGACAGGAGCCCTGGGGCTAAGGACCACATTCAGCTCCTCCCCTCAGCCAGCGTCCAGTCCAGGTGCCTGGTGAGCTGGAGGCTTCTCCCCTCCAGATAAGGCTGGACAGACTGGGCTGTGGGACAGATGAAGCAGGAAATGGTGTTGTTGTGGAACAACAACAACACCAACTTCCTGTTGAAGCAGGAAATGTGTTGCTTCAAACTGTCCCCTGGCCCTAGACTGGAAGATACGCCCACCAAATGCAGAGGTTTCCTGTGAGCACCCACTTCATTTGTAATTATAGTTCAGTATCTGTCTTCCCTGCTCAGTCATGAGGGCAGGACCATGTCCCTTGATCACGTTGTGTCCCCAGCACCCAGCTCAATGTCTTGTATATAAATAGGTGTTAAATTAACTGATAGGTAACAGAATGTCAAAATAGAACTCTTTGTGTCCCTAAATATGAGAGCTCACTTAAAACTGCTTTTGTACCTGTTTCTGTTTCCTGGGACTGTCGTAACAAGTGCCACTGACTGGGTGTCTTGAAACAACAGAAATTGATCATCTTACAGTTCTGGGGGCTGGAGGTCCAAACTCCAGGTGTCAGCAGGGCCATGCTGCCTCTGAAAACTGCAAAGATAGTTCCATGCCTCTTCTTAGTTTCCGGGGCTGTGCTGGCATCTGTGGTATCCTGTGGCTTGTAGGTCACCATTCCTGTCCTTCCCACACCTTCCTCCTTCCATACACGTCTGACTCTGTGTCCTCTTTATAATGGCACCAGCCATAATTGGATTAAGGCCCACTTTAACCACTTCGGTATGGCGCTCACCGGCCGCGAAACCTTGCTCACAGCTGGCACTCATAGTCCGCACAGTAGTTTGTGCTGTGCATTGACGACAAATCCGTTTTGTTCTTGTGTGATGAGGAAAGCCTTAAAGCACTGAAAGCTTGTTTTACTTTACAGGCAGCTTTACTTGTAATGTAAATCAGAATAGGTAACATATACATATATGTTTCCATTATGTCATTTTTAAATGTTCACAATTTTATTTTGATAAATGAAAAATTAGAAAAGCTGTCGGCTAAAGTCAACGCTCAGCTGTGCGCCTTCATATCACAGCTGACGGCTAAAGTCGCTGTGTGCGTTCATCTGTGGCTGTCGGCTAAAGTCGACGCTGGTACCGAAGTGGTTAATGACCTCATCTTAACTTGATTACCTCTGTGAAGACCCCATTTCCAAGTAAGGTCACATGCTGCGGCACCAGGGATTAGGACTTCAAGATGTCCTTTCTGGATACCACCCTTAGCTCAAAGCTTACCTCAAGGATTAGAGAAGTGTTGAAGCTAGGAAAGCTGAGAGAGAGAATGCACATGAAGAGAGTTGTGCAATTCCTGCCCCCTACCAGAGTGCAGCACAGGAGAGGGGAGCGTTTCCTGTACCCAGAGCTAGTGAGAGGGACTTTAGGGGATTCCACTCAGAGAGCTTGACACATGTTCGTTGGGGGCTGGGGAGAATTCAGACCTGTTGGCTTGGTTGGTTTGAGGGTTTCCACCTGCCCCTTCCACAGTGGCTGGGTGAGAAGAGACACCCACAGTGAGAGTAGCCCTTCTCCCACCATTTGTAGAGCGAGGGGATGTGAGTTTCCTTTAGGGCATTGGCTGCCGCAGGAGGTGACTGTCTTGGAGGGACTCTCCTTCAAGGGTGGCTTTCCAAGGTGAGGGGCTCCGTGAGAGGTCAGGGGCTCGGCCTCCAAGATGGTGGCTGACAGGAAGGTCTGTGTCAGGTGTCAGGGCCTGGCCCGCGTGGAGGTCCTTTATGAGTGTGCTCCAGGGAAAGCAGTCAGCTTTGGAACACGTCTGAGACTAGGACGTGCTCAGGCAGGACCTTCCAGGCCCTACCTGTCCTTTCTCTAGCATGGACAGCTGGGCTGGGGTAGGGAAGAGGACAAGCCTAGGACAGAGACTGACAGAAGTTGACCCCCTGGGGCGAGGGACGTTTTACTTTAAATGGAGTTGAGAGTTTTATACAAAGTGAACTGCATGTCTTAATTCATGATCTGAGTCTGTTCTTGGGAATGAGAACTACCAGGAATATAGAGTCCTTTTCTGTTAGCTAAGTGGGATATGATTATGGGACTTGCCTAGAACTTTATCCAAGAAGCAGGAAAGAACATGTCGACAGGGACAGTGGAGCAGATGAGTAGAGTTGCTTTTAGTGTGTACCTCATGGAGTCACATCTTCTCACATTTACAAAGAATGAATCTTGGTTAATTCTCTCCACAACCTCTGATGTAGTAAAGAAGAGGGCACTAGCACTGATAGACATTAGGAGCTCTGCCCAGGGTTGTGTGGTTGCTAAATGTGTAGGCAGGTGAGTCTGGCTCTGCCACCCAAGCCTAACATTTCCCCCACCTCACTCTGGTCTAGAAGAGTGACCTGCAATCAGGAAGCCTGGGGGCTCGGTCCTTGGCTCTATTGCTTTCTAGCTCCTTATTCAGATCTCAGCTCAAATGTTGCCTCTTCAAAGAGATCTTCCTGGTGGCCGGTCTAAAGCACCACAGGGTCAAGATCCCATTTCACTTCTGCAGGTTTTTGCTAAATTTCCTCTCTCTTCCCTGCACCCAGCATTCCTTGCAACTGCCCTCCCTCCCTCCCTTCCTCTCTCTTTTCTCTTCCTTCTATTTTCCCCCTCTTTCTCCTCAGTAAGATTATTTATATTTGTTGTGTGAGCTGCGGTGTCCATAGGGGCAGGCCTGGCACACAGCAGGTGCTCTGGAGACAGCTGTGGAAAGGATGAAGGGACCGGGGGATGTCAGCCCCATCACAGCAGAGCCAACCTGGTGGTATCAGGATTTGGGTTCCCAAGGAGCAGACCAGGAGAACTAAGTGTGAGGCAGGCAGGGACCCACGAATGCGACGAGATTCTGGGCATACACTCGAGGAAAGAAAATGATAGTCTGGGAAGCTGAGCGGAGCCCCTAATGGTGGAGAGTTCACAGTGGCATGGAGGCTTTTGGACTCTCTAGTTTCTTTCCAGCCACATGGGATACCAAGCCTAGGGCAGCACGGAGGACCAGCAGCTTTTGCTAGCTAGAAAGCAGAGCCGCTCAGAGATGACCTGCTGCAGCCAGAGCTCCTCAGGGATGAAGATCCTCCAGGGACTCACATTGAGAGGGGCTGAGAAAGAGAAATCTTCAGAAATAATTAAGGTTAATTCCACCTCTACTAATTCTATTACTGGTGTTTGTGGAGCACCTGCTCTATGCCAGGCCCTCTTCTACTATTTTTATTCACATGTGCCAAGTATGACTCTTGGATGCTAGCAACGGAAACTTGACCAGAACTGGCAAAGAAACGATTTATAGGCTCACATAACAGAAATCCGGGAAGAAGATCTGGTTTTAGTCACAGCCATAGCAGGGTTTCAAATGCTGTCATTAGGGTCACATTTCTCTCTTTCCTCTTTCTCCGCTGCTTGCTCTGTGGTGCTTCTGTTCTCAGACAAGCTCTTTTCTCGTTGTTATGTGGCTGCTATGGCCTCACATTCCTTCAGGGACAGAGGGGGTGTCAGCTCAGAATTCCCAGCAGAAGTCTCATCTCCTCTCCCTGGCTCTGACAGACCCCTGTGCCCACCCCTGGCCACTCCAGGGTGGTGACCGTGATACTTGGTTTAGGGCTGGGCCATATGTGTGTTGAGTCAACTCTACCAGAAGCATGTGTGCTGGCAGCAGAAGCAGAGGTGACTCCCGCTCCTGGGGACAAATTGGGATATGGTTGCCACAGAAGGAGGAGGGATTCTGAGCTGGTAAAAGCAGCAGAAGCTCACTCAATATATCATCTAATTCTGCGGTCCCCAGTCCCTGGGCCACGGACTGGTACTGGTGCATGGCCTGTTAGGAACCAGGCCACATGGCAGGAGGTGAGTGGCAGGTAAGTGGACAAAACTTCATTGTATTTACAGCTG
Organism: Cheirogaleus medius; assembly: GCA_008086735.1. Lineage (NCBI taxonomy): Eukaryota > Metazoa > Chordata > Mammalia > Primates > Cheirogaleidae > Cheirogaleus > Cheirogaleus medius. Next base: position 72,255,624 of record VBSM01001124.1, read on the forward strand.
GTCCCCATTGCTGGCATCAGTGCCTGAGCTCTGCTCCCTGTCAGATCAGCGGCATTAGATTCTCATAGGAGCACAAACCCTACTGTAAACTGCGCATGTGAGGGATCTGGGTTGCACACTCCTGAGGTGGAGCTAAGGAGGTGATGTTAGCACTGGGGAGCAGCTGCAAATACAGATTATCATCAGCAGAGAGGTTTGATTGCACAGAGATCATAATGAATCAATTGCTTGCAGACTCCTATCAAAACCCTATCAGTGAGTGGTGAATGACAATGTAATAATAATAGAAATAAAGTGTACAATAAATGCACTTGAATTATCCTGAAACCATCTCCCCTCACCACCCTCCATGGGAAAATTGTCTTCCATGAAGCTGGTCCCCATTGCCAAAAAGGTTGGGGAATGCTGATCTAATTAATCCTCCATAAATTATAAGTGGTAGGAATTATTATCTCTGTTTTGCAGAACAGAACTCTGAGTAACAGAAAGGTGAAATGACTTGCTTACAGGCACATAACCAGTCAGTGGGTCACAAAGGACTTAGACTAGGAAAAGCTTGGTTTAGTTTCTCACATATTCCTCTCTTCTACCCTACCTTTTAAATTAGCCAGGTGATACATTCCAGCCCAGATGTCACCTCCTTCATGAAGCCTTCCTTTATTTCCCTAAATGGCTCATCTTCGTTTAGGGTCCCAGAGTCTTTTATCTGAGCTTCTGTGATGTATCGATTTTAATGCACTTTGTACAAAATAAGAGAATGCCTGTGCATTAGTTCTCTGTTGCTGCATAACGAATTAATCGACTACTAGTGAATTAAAAGTACACGTGTTTATTATCTCACAGTTTCTGTGGGTCAGGAGTCTGGGCACAGCTTAGCTAGGCTTTTTGTTTAGGCTCGCACAGCCTGCGGGGTGTTGGCTGGAGCGGCATTCTCATCTGGAGGTCTAATGGGGAACAGTCAGCTTCCAGGCTCACTCAGCTTAGAGGAAGAAGTCGTCTCCTCGCAGCCGGATGGCTGAGGGCTGTCTTGTAGCTGGCTGGAAGCCACCCTCAGTTCCTAGAAGCTGCCTGATCTTCCCTGCCCCACAGCCCTCTGTATAAATAGTCACAACAGGGCTGCTTGCTTTCTCAAGGCCAGCGGGAGAATCTCCCTCTCCAGTTTTCCAGGAAGGAGGCTTCCATGACAGAGCCCAGTCAAGGGAACAGCATCATGTGATCTGTGCCGTGTCGAGTCGGTTAGAAGCAAATCACAGGTTCCCCTTGCAAGGGGAGGGGTCACACTCAGGCATGGCTCATCTCAGGGTGTGTCCGTCACAGCCTGACTAAAACTGCTTTAAACTGAAGGATTTTACTAAAAATTCTCGTCAAACACAAAGCCCAGGGTGGATTCAACAGCTCAGTGATGCTGTTGAAGACCCAGATTCTTTCCTTCTTTCTACGCTGCCATGTTGAATGTGTCGTAAAATCCGCCATGGTCACAGATGAGTAAGTAGCCTCCACACAGGACAAAGTGAAAGTCAAGATCAGAAGGAGGCAGGGCTGGGGCTGTCTCCTTGTGCATCTGTGTCTTCTCGTCAGAGAGAGAATGCTTCTCAGAAGTCTCCCATTGGATTTCCCCTTAACTCCACTGCTTTGAGTTGGGTCACATGGCCATTCTAGGCACAGGGGAGTCTGGGAATGCAAGGGTCTGGTCATCCAGCCTCCCTCACAGGGAGAAAAGTATGACCATTGGGTGGCATTTAGCAGTGCAGGCCCCAGGACCAGACCCACTTGCTGGTCAAACCCATGCCCACTCATCTCGGGCCAGGCCCTCCCAGGAAGTCCACTCGACAGGGCAGCTGGGCTGGGGCCGGAGCTGCAGGTGGGAAGTGTGGATGAGAGACACTCACTTTTCTTCCCTCTCGCTGTTGCCTCCCCAGTGCTGAGGGTATCCTCTGGCATATAATAGGTGCTAAATAAGTGTTTAGGAGGTCAGGGCTGAAAATGACTACTATCAGGGAAAATCTTTTGAGGGTGAAACAAGGCAAGGAAAATGCCCTTTGAAACTGATTTTGTTCTGGAGAGAAGTTTGCCACAAAGTCCAGTCCAGATAACCAGATCAGGGGGTAACTTAGGGTTCTTTAGAGAAACAGGCCAATAGGAGATATGTATCTATATCTATATCTATAGAGAGAGAGGGAGAGGGAGAGGGAGAGAGATTGATTGACTTATCATGGAACTGGGATTACATGATTATAGAGGGTGCTGCAAGCTAGAGGCCCAGGAAAGCCAGTGCTATAGTTTGGTCTGAATCTGAAAACCTGAGAACCAGGAGAGCCAATGGTGTAAGTTCCAGTCTGAGGCCAGGGGCCTCTTGGGGAGGGGGAGAGGTGGGTGCTAGTGTAAACCCCAGGTCCAAAAGCCCAAGAACTGGGAGCTCTGATGTCTGAGGGCAAGAAAAGATGGATGTCCCAGCATAAGAAGGAGAGAGAGAGTTCACCCTTTCTCCACCTTTTAGGACCTTCGGTAGATGAGATGGTGTGTGCCCACCTACACTGGTGAGGGCAGATCTTCTTTACTCAGTCTACTGATTCAGATGCTAGTCTCATCCAGAAACACCCTCACAGACACACCCAGAGTGAAGTTTTACCAGCTATCTGGGCATCCCTTAGCCCAGTCAAGTGGACCAGCATGAGGGAACAGCTGGGCATTTGGGGGAGAGGCGTTATCACATCTTCCCTGGAGCTCACAGCAGCAGGGGACTGCTGGGGTGCAACATGAGAGCTGGGTTAAAATCTGGCTCACTCTAGCTGTGTGATCTTGGACAAGCTACTTACCCTCTCTGAGCATATCATGCCTCATCAGTAAGATGGAGAAAACAATAGCCTGTCTTTCAGAGAAGTTTTGGAATTTAGAGTAGATAGCTATAGAAAGTGGTCAGTTCATGGTAGGCATTCAATAAATGATAGTGGCAATAATACTAATAAGGCTGTTATTATTCCTTGTTCTTAGAAAATTAATATGCATTTAATAGGTGTTCAATAAATTATCCTGGTTGAGTTAATTTCCTTTTGATACTCAAAAGCACAGGAATGTCCTGACTATAGACAAAAAGGGCTCACTCAATTAACTCCATGTTTTGAAGTGTCAATGAGTGCAGGGAAAAGGCATTTCTTTGCTTCGTGTTTTTATGATCCCATCAACTGCTAAGGTTTTTAGATGGGAAAATGTGATTGTCAATTAAGAATCTAAAAAAGAGTTCCTTTTATTAAAACACACACACAACACGAGCACCGTATTTCACGCTAAATCGGAGCTGTTGCCGGCTGGCTAAAATTTACCGCCTTGTGTCCCAGCAGAGAGAATTTGCAGCCGGATTAATGCCCCTTTCTCTGGTAGTAAATCAATTTCATACATATGGCCATATTTTCACCCTAGTGACAGGCAGCAATGGCTGCTATTTTGTAGTTGCCATAGAAAAACCCAGGGATAACTCCCAAGGCACTTTGACCTCCTCCATGAGTAACATGGAATCATGAAATTTTCCCGGGGAGAGGCATTTTGGAAGGCTTAGCCCGGTAATTTCAGAGATGGGGAAACTGAGGTTGGGACCTTAGCGAAAACACACTCCTTCTCTCCATCAGTCTGCATGCCACGCTGCCGCCTCTGAGCCGCGTAGGATGGTGCGGAGAGCCTTCTGGGGCCACTCTCCTCTTTGCCGCCCACATTCTGGGATCTCTGGACTTCCTCCAGAGCCTTCTTCACAGCCTCGTACATACTCTTCCTCTGCCTGCTGTGTCTTGGCACTCCTGTGTCCTTCTCATGCCTCCCCCCGCCCAGAAGAGGAGCATTCCAGGCTAGGGCCCTGTGACGAGCTCTTCTCACCCACAACATCCTCTCAGCCCTTGCACAGGTGTAACTAACCTGTCAGTGTTCGGTGCCTGCCTTCCCTCTCTAGCGTCTCCCCTGTGCAGACTCCAGGTTTCACGAGGGCGCTTGCCCTGCATCCCCCACACTCAGCCCAGAGCATCTTCGTGGAAGGAATAAGTTCATGACAGCTGAATGAATGAAGGTCCCGATTCCCGATGTGGACACACAGCAACAATGTCTGGGGGGCGGGGGGTGGTCAATAGCTCAGTGTATTTGTAGTGGAAGATTCTCGGCAAGTAGAAGGAGGGGAGGTTGCAGAGGTGGGTGGGTGGACAGGGGGATACACCGTGTCATGCATGGTCGTGTGCAGGTGTCTGGGTTCTCCCCTTGATGCTGGGAGATGTAGCCTGGCTGGGGGGGTGAGTTATAACCATGCTCCTGAAACCCTGTTGCACACAGGAGTCACCTGGGCATAGTGTGAAACTTCACGTGGAGCCTCCCTAGGTCTGCACAGGGCCTGGGGCTCTACAGTTCCCATAAGCTTCCAGGTGAGGCTGGTTTTAGGACTTCACTTGCGTTAGTTGGTGGAAGGTGGCCTGGGGATGAGGGAGACGGAGGCAGGGACTCCAGTCAGGAGGCAGCAGAGTGGTCCAGGGGCACAGAGATGAGGCCAGAGGAAATGCAGGAGGAAGGAGGGGCTAAATCTGTGGGACTCGGCCACCATCAGGCTGGAAGGGAGGCATCTTACTGATGTCTGGGTTTTTGATGCTTGGATTTCCTTAAAAGTTTAGCATTTAGTGGCATCTACCTCACTTATCAGTTGGGGTTATGGTTATGGTTGCTTTAAAACTGGATGAACTCTATTTTGTTGAAAATAATGGAGTAGAAAGCCATGCTGCTCTCTGTACCCTGGCACCGGGTCTCCCCACACTCAGCTCTGTGTCTGGCAGAGGACCAGAATCGTTTTGGTTCCTGATGAGATCCAGGTCCTCCTGGTGCTGGGCTGGAGCCCGGTCCTGAACTCTGCTCCTCTGTTTGGGACCTAGGCCTGCTAGACCCCTCTCCACTTGGCCTGAACGTTACCCGCACAACCCACCCCCCACTTCTTGCAGATGAGCTGGGCCAGCAGCGTGATGTGCTGCCACATGGTCCTTCTTTCTCTGTCACTCTGCAGCCCAGACCCTGCTGGAGCCCATACTGGTCCTGACCAGGCCAGTGCACAGCCCCTCCTAGGCACTAGACTAATGTGCTGGTCACTCGGCCCCAGGACCCGGGACAAGCCCCTCACATACACCACCCCTCCTGGGCCCTGCTTAGTCCTGGGTATATTTCTTCCTTCCCTCTGGGATCCCACTCATCTTTGATCTTTGGCTAAGCCCACCAGATGGTCCCTGATGAGAGACCTGGGCAGAAGCCATTTGGGACGGAGCCTGCTGGTCACCATCCATGTCTGTTCTATCCTTCTTCCCTAACAACAAAACAATAAAATCTCCCATTTTGTTAGGGAGGAGCAATGACCTGCTAAAAGAGTCCCTTTCCCAGCCTCCCTGCAGTTGGGTTTGGCCATGTGGCCAAGTTCAGCCAATGATACGTAAAAGGGAGTTGTTCCGTGGCTTACCAAAGAGCTCCTGCAAAGGGATTTTGTTCAGTTGGAGATCTCCTTTTGCCTTTTCTCAGTTCTCCTTCCTGCCACCTGGAATGAGGGTGTGGTAGCTGGAACCCCAACACCCACATCATGAGTGGTGAATAAGTTATTCAAGACCCACTGCCAGCTGCAGTGCACTCTCCTTGCTTTTTGGCAGTTCCAGCTTCCCACGTGGGTCTCTTACATTCTGTCTGGAACCTTGGAACTTTTCTGGGACTTGCTTCCATGAGAGCACCTCATGTCTCTCTCCAGTTGACCCTTGACCAGTTCCAAACCTGCACAAGAGGTGCTGGCGTCCTTAATCTCCTGCCCCTGCTCCACCCTGTGACCACTGGCCTCAGCTTTCCTCCTTGCTACAGATGCCTCCTGCCTACACTAGTGGAAATGGCAGACCCAGCTGTGCCCGGCGCCATGCCAGGGGTTATAGTGCATGGTGTATTTTGGACCAATCAATCATAAAACAAGTGCTGGAGATGAGTATATTGATTGCATTTCTTCACAGATGAAAAAGTAGTCTCAGTGAGGTTCTGTAACTTCCCCAGCATCATTCATTTGTCACTCACTTGCTAATTATTTGTTGCTCTCCTACATGTCAGACACTTTTCTCATGAAGGATGAGACAGATATGGACTAGACAGATAATATTTGTAATATGATAGAGTTGGCATTCTAGGGAGAGGAGATAACCAGTTGATAAGTTAACAAAAGTGGAAAAATCAGTAATTAGAGTGACCTACTCAGCGAAAATAGGCGGATGGAGCATGGAATGGTTGAGTGACAGAGGAAAGTAAGAGACATTTAGATTGAATGACATAAAGGCACTTGTCCTTTAAAACTCAGGGGAAGAGCATCATGCTTAGAGGGAACAGCATGCATGGAGGTCCTCACGTGAGAAGTGGCCTGGATGCAGGGTGAACAGGAGTCCCACGTGGCATCCAGGGTGTGCAGAGAGGGGGCTGGGAGACCACGGGGCTTCTGTAGGCTGTAGTTCATAATTTGGATTTTATTCTAAGTGCAAGAGGAAGCTTTTGATTTTTCAAAAAATTTTATTTGAAAATAATTTTAGATTTACAAAAAAGTTGCAAAGACAGCACAGAGAGTTCTTGTCTACCCTTCACCAGCTTCCTCTCACGTTAACATCTTACATAACCGTGGCCCATTTATCAAAGCTAAAAATTAACACTGATGCAACACTCTTAACTGAGCTACAGACTGTACTCGGATTTCGCTAGTTTGTGCACTGATATCCCTTTTACGTCCCAGGATCCTGTCCAGGAGCCCACACTGCTTTTAGTCATCCTATATCCTCAGGAGCCGCCAATCTGTGACAGCTGCTGGGTCTGTCCTTGTTTTCCATGACCCGATGCTGTTGAAGAGCAGCGGTCAGGCATTCTGCAGACTGTCTCTTGGTTCGGATTTATCTACTGTTTTCTCATGATTAGGCTGAGGCTGTGGGTTTTGGGGAAGACAACCACAGAGACGAAGTGCCCTTCTCATCGCATCATATCAGAGAGTGTATTTTGATGAGACCCATCATCGGCGACGCTAACCTTCTTGCCTTCCATAGGGTGGTGACTGCTAGGATTCTCCACTGGAAAGTTACTGTTTTTCCCATCTTCATTAGCTTCTAGGGCTGCTGTGACAAATTGCCACAAACTGGACAGCTTAAAACAACAGAAATTCATTCTCACAGATGATGGAGGTTAAAAGTCTGAAATCAGGGCGTGAGCAGGTTCCTGCTCCTTTGAAATCCCCTTCCATGCCTCCTCCAGCCTCTGCTGGTTGCTGACCACCCTGGGTGACCCATCGCTCCAATCTCTGCCTCTGCCTTTGCACAGCCTTCTTGTCTCTCGGTGTGTCTGTATCTCCTCATAAGAACACCAATTATCTTGGGTTTAGGGTCCACCCTCATCTTAACTAACACATCTGCATAGCCCCATTTTCTAAATAAGGCCATAGTCACAGGCACCAGGACTTCAACATATCTTTTTAGGACACACAATTCAACCCACAATACCTCCTTTGATGTATATTTAGCAATAATCACTTTGGCTGCTTTGCAGAAAATGCTTTGTTGGGAGAGGGGCCAAGCAGGGAGGCCAATTAAGAGGCTGTCACTGTCACTTAGGCAACAGAGACTGGGGGTCTGGATCAGAGTGGGAGCAGAGGCCGTGGAGAGCAGGGGCTGCATTCAGAATGCATTCTGGAGGCAGAGCCAGTGGGACCTGCTGGTGGACTGGGTGCGGTGGGTGGTGTTGAGGGAAAGAGAAGAATCAGAAATGACTCCCAAATGTTTGGCTTGAGTCACAGTGGGGTGCCACTTACTGACATGGAGGAGACCGGTGGAGAGACACACTGGCAGTGCCATGTCTGAGTCACGTTAGGACATCCCTGGGAGGAGGTTAGGTGTGCCACACCTCCCAGCACGAGAGGAGACAGGAGTCTCCCGGCACAGCAACGCCAGCTTCAGGAGCAGAGGGCAGCTCTCCCCTGTCAGTAGAGGTTCCCTGGACGGAGGCAAGGCTATAGGGGTGACAATGAAAAGACCTCTCAGGTTTAGCTCACTCTGAAGATAAACAACAAGTTTCCTAAGGGGGCTAAGAGGCAAAAACTTTCCACCCATCTCAAATGAAAGATCTTAATCTAATTCTGTATCCTCCTGGCAGCTGTGGTTACACGTGCCAGCCTTGCCAGTGGCCACACTGTCCAACATAAAGAGTTTTTTGTTCTCTTTTCAGAAAATGAAGGCTCTTTGGGCGTCGTGAGTTCTGCGTGCAGAGCTGGGGCTGTTTCTATTGAGTGTTCCGGGTGCCTTAATGGCCCGGCATTGATCGGAGCTATCGACCTCTTGGTTTCAAATAACTGACATGGTTTCCAATGGATCCAGATAATTAAGACCTCTCAAATGGCAACTAATAATTTGCATTTGCAGTGCGGCCATCCCCAGGAGCTGGGGGAACCCACGCTGGTGAGAAATGAATGAAAATTCTCATCCTGGTGGTCGTCTGATCCTTGCTAATGGAGTCTTAGAAAAATCATTTCACCCGCCTGACCTAGCTTACTGAAGTTACCAAGTGACCTAGGGGAGTTATTTTCATTTGTTGGAAAACCAGTGGGACCAGCTCACAGCATTAGGGAGTGTAGCCTCGTCCTCAAGTCCACCCCTGCTGCCCATCTCTCTGTCATGTCCTAGGGCCACACCCTGGGGCTCCCACAGGGTCTATTGTCAGAGATCTTTGTGCTCCCAGCTCTTCCCTCCTCAAATCCATCCTTTACATTGTCACTAATAGGATCTCCCTAAATCCAAGTTTGCACCGTCTCTGCTCGCACTCCTCCATTGTATTCAGAATCAAAGTCTAAATTCCTGTAAGAGATGGGCCCCAATTCTTTGCACCCCATATTCTACATCTACATTCCTGCCTAGACATAAGTGGATGCAGTGAATGTAGATGCCTAGTCCTGGAATTTGGGCCTGGCTGTGTGAATTTCTTGGCCCGCTGGAATATCAGTGGGTGAGCCCTGAATGCAGTCCTGAAATGTGCTTGCATGGTCGAACTCGTCCTCTTAAGCTCTGGTGATCTGCCAATGAGAAGAGCATGGCTAGAGCAGCTGCTGGTCCAGGGAGGAGGAGACATGTGGAGCGGACTGGGGCCCACACTGCAGCCTAGATAGAGCCCAGGCCAGCCATGCCTCCTGTGAATCAGCTAAACCACTGCCAACCTACAAAACTCTGAAGCATGAGAACTGGTGCTTATTGCCACAAGCCACTGAATTCTGGGGTGGCTTATTACGCAGCAGTGTTAGGACAATCGCTGACAGATACTCACCACATCTGATGATGGTTATTTATGAGTTTGTTTTCCCCCAAGACGGAGATGTTAAAGACAAAGACCCGGCTCCTCGTAATCCCATTTTTACAGCTCAGACTCTGCAATACAATAGGTGCTCAGAAATCACTTTTAGGAACTAAAATAATTACATAAGAAACAAAGGAGAAATCACTTGGGGGAGTTGGATTGATTGTATCACATGCATAATAATGATGACAACATTTACTGAGCATCGACTGTGTACCAAGCAGTGTTCTAAGACTTTTGAATCCATTTTCTTTACTATCATTATCCTTGTGAGGAGGATAATGATAGTAGGCTCAGGGAGGTTAAGGGTTTGCACAAAGTGCATGGCCACTGAGGGAAAGGGCCATGCTTTTTAGCTCACCTGTGCCTCGTTCCTTTCATCCCAGGGAGTAAGAGCCAGTCTGCTCCAGCCCATAGGGATGGGAAATGAGGGCCTGAGCTTAAGGAACTTGCTGTGGCTCACCAATTGGAACATGATGGAGCCAGAATTTGAACCAGTCTGTTTGCTTCCACAGCAAGTGCTGGGATGGGGTGGTGCAAAGCTCTCCCAGGGTGACACGAGGGTGAGAGGAGGCCAAAGAGGGAAGGTGCAGAGTGTGGGGACAGACATGGGGCTGAGCGCTCACATGGGCTGGGTGGGGAGATGGTGGTAAGTGGCTGGATTGGACTCTCTTCTCCCTGGCAGAAAGTGTCTCTGCTCCAAATGTACAGAGCACAGGAGTTAAACCAAGCCCACATCGGCAGCTCGTTTTCCCCTGGAATCCACCTGAGCCAGCTCTGTCCTGAGACTCCGGCTGACCTGATTTCCTGGCCTTTCATGGCAGCTCCCATAGCCAGCTGAGGTCCACCTCTGCGGGTGAGCCTGCCTTCTGTGCTTCTGTCACAGTAGCGGATGGTTCCTGATCACACGATGAGCATGTTCCTTGGGATCACTCATGTAACCCTTGGAATGACCCAGGAGGTAGAAACTGTTACCATCCCCACTTTACAGACAAGGAAACTGAGTCACAGATGGTAGTAACTGCCAAGGTCATGCGGTTAGTAGGTGTTGGGGCCAGGATTTGGACTCGGGCAGTCTGACTGCTAAGACCAGGCCGTGTTTGCCAAATGAATACAGGGATCCCCTCTCCCCTCTCTGGCTCTCCTCTGCCCTCCCCTCCCATCCCCTGGGCAGCCAGCAACCTATAGAATGTCTTTTTGTGTGAATTAGAAAAAGGTGTCCTTCCTGTTGGGCAGCTGTAGCCTTTCCCCCCCCCGCCCCCCGCCACCAGGGTGCAAGGCTTGGCAAGTGGCACATGGGCTGATCTCAGCTCTCTTTGCATCTTGTTCAGGGCACAACCCACCCCACCTCCCTCCACTGTTATCAACCGAGTCCTCCAGGCATGAGTCCTCCAGGCTCCACCCAGTCGGCTGATCCTGGTGTCTGCTGTTGCTCCACCATGGTGGCAGGGGGTGGTGGGGGGGATGGACAGGCTACCTCAGGTAGCCAGGCTGACGCACAAGAGGCAGACTGCTTGGCGACAGGTGGGAGGAAGGGAGTGCCGGGAGGAAAGAAAGGATGAAACAGGGAAGGCTTTGATTGTTTTCTGTTGGAGTCAGAATTAAATTTAATTCCTAACCAGCCCCTCTGCTGGCCCAAGCAGTGTCTTTCTGAGAATTAAAAAATTGCTTTCCATTCCTCAAACCTTTCATTGCCATCTGCTGAGAGAGTGTCCCAAACTGTGATGATGACAAATGTAAATGGCACTCCCAGAGTTGCACAGTGAACAACTTGTGCAGCTGTCTACGGCAGCCTTGATTCTGATATGTCGAAACGTTCTTGCACTTCATTATCTTCACCCATAAAATGGGGTTTTATAGTCCTTGTAGAAATCGGTTAGTGTTAACTGCTACTATATTATTATTGTTGCTGTTATCAGATTTTAATTGTAATAGAAATGATTATGATATTGATGAAGACACTTGATATTTATAGAGAATTTATTCTTTTCCAATGGGGTTTTAAATTTATTTTCTAATTGTCTGGTACAGTCACAAAGCAGTCAATATATCCATTTTACAGGTCATAAAATTGACTGATGTATTATTCAATGGCTGGGACAGAATAAGTCCATCAAGAAAATCAAAAGCAACATTCCAACTCCCCTCGTTCTCACTTTCTCATCACGCTGCTCTGCCCTCTGAAGCAGTGGTGATGCTGGGGAGGGGGTGGCAATGTGTGTGTGTGTGTGTGTGTGTGGTGTGTATTGTGTGTGTCTTTGTGTATTGTGCGTACCATTGTTAGAAAGTCTTATTAAGTTGCCTACTGTCATTGTTCCAGATTTATTGCTTTAATTTGTTTTGGCTTTTTATACATGGGAGCTGCATTTTCCTTTGTTCTACCTCAGTTTGAACCTGCCTACAGGGTATAAAAATATATTTTTATATTTCACCCTCTATAGTTTTCTTCTCTGGTGACCAATGTTAAGCAAGAAAATGATTTTCTTTGGACTTCAGGGTCAGCAAACTGTTAAGTCATTTGTATCTGCAGCACTCACATACATGTTTTATGGATAAAAACATGTAGCTATGAGCCAGGGCCACTGAAGGCCACCAGAGTCCTGCAGGAGGAGCCAAGATTTTCAGGGGCATTGTGGTCTCTCTCACCATCATCTCACTATACATCACTCACCCTGGGAAGTTTCCCCCACAGCGATGCCCACTCCCTATAGGGTCTCTGAGAACTCTGCAGAACCCTCTGGCTTGTCCCCCCATTCTGGCTATGTTCTTGGTGGGTCCCCTGTGAGCTGGCCATGCAGAGGTGACAGCTGAACCTCTGTTCTTCTTCCCACGGCTCACGGGGGCTGCCTACGATTGACCCCATGGCCTCTGTAAAGCTAAACATGTTATCTTGGGACAGTGTGCCATTCAAAGCTTTTATACAACACATGCATACTAACAGTATATGGGGAAGCCACTGGAGGAAGAAAGAAAGAAAGAAAAAGAAAGAGTGAGAAAGGGAGGGAAGAAAGGAAGGAGAGGAGGAAAATAGGAAGGGAGAAAGAGAGAGACTAGTGCCGGAGGCTTTGAGAGAGAAAAACCATGAATTCCTGCTCCTTCCTTCATTTAATCCTTCTGTGCAGATTTGCAGACTCGTATTTTCCTGCCTTGCTCTCTCCTCAAGTCAGCAGTCCCCCGGCAACCCCAGTAGCTTATGTTCCTGATGCTTCTCTCCTCATCAGGCTCCCTCTGCCTCACCGTCCCCACCATCAGCCGGGCATGTCAGACTCCAAAGCATCATTTTTGACCCATCACCAAATCTCATTATTTTCCTTCCTTTATGTCCACATTCTGTTTCCACTGTAACTGCCCCCAAGGCAAAGCTCCCCTGCCTTCCCCAGGCCCGCGGCCCAGCTCCACCAGCGCACCCACCACGCAGATCTTCCTACAAACACCCACCTGCTCCCTCACTCCCCAGAACAGCCCCCCAGGGCCCCCTTCTGCTCTTAGGGCAGAATCTGACTTCTCACCCTGACCTACAAAGCCTTTGAGCAAGGTTCTTAGTTGCAAACCGTAGAACAGACTCTGCATAGAAAAGAAATCTATTCAAGCAGAGCGAGTGGCTCTCAGTATCTCCAGGAGGGCAGAGAATTCCGTGGGGGGGCTCCGCCGCCAGGTGCAATGTTCCCATCACAAAGCACGGCTGCTCCCGTGGGTGAAGCCACCCTCCCAGGACCAGAGGGAGTTCCTGGTTTCCAACTTGGGGAGATGTAGACTCAAAATGGGAAAGACTCAGACACAGGACAGGTGTTCTACCGGTGTTGGAGCAGCCAAGTATACACACGACCACTGTCTGAACCTTGCCCTGCCTATCTCAGGTCCCCGTGATTGTCCTCCCCTCCCTTCCCTGGCCATAGTCCATACCTCCTTAAGGTGTCTCCAATGGCCCCAGTGCAGGCATGTCTCCCCTGACCCCCAGCTGGCAGGGTCTCCCTGCCACCCTCCCTCACTGCCTTCTGCCTTTGCCTTCACAACACTGCTGGGATCCACACTCCATGGCCTGGTCTACTTCTGATGTCAGCTGTGGCCAGGTGGACAGCTCATGACACCAGGCATGCCTTGTGCTGACAGACAGTGGCCGACAGGCAGGGCTGGGTCCCTTGTCTCTCTCCTCCGGAGACTCTGTGGGCAGCAGCAGGGCTGCTGGCAGGGCTCGGTACAGCTGGGACATCTGAGAAGTGCACAGAAAACTTCCAAAAGGTGGGAGATTCAGGCACCACTCTGGCTCCACCCCACAGCTTCAGGGCACCCCTGGGTGATGACCTCAGCCACACTTCTCTGTCTGCTTGTTCTCCACCAACTACACAGAGCATCCCTGTACCAGCCTCTCCTCCATCCCAGCCTCACTCTCCCTCCCCTGCTTCCTGGCATCACCTTCCAAATAAAACCTGTACATCGAAGTCCTTGTCGAGTCTGCTTTTAGGGAAATTGAAAATAAGTCAACACTTCTCAGGTTGTGATTTTATGTGTGTGGGCTGACTTGTTAAATGTTTGTTTCCCCCAGGAGTCCATGAACTCTGTGGGGGGCCCATGTGTCCAATTTCCCCATCACTATGTACTGAAGGCAGCTCCTGGCACATAGTAGGTGTTCAATAAGTACACATGGAATGAATGAATGAATGATTGCTGTCTGATGTGGTGGTGATACCTCAAGGTGATGCCAATTATCCCACTTCTGAGAAAGCAGTTGCAGGTGTGCCAGGCATGACACCTGTTCTCCGTGTCAGTGTGGCCCGGCTATTCTGAGTGTCATGGATTGGACCTGACCCTAATTCAGCTGTCTGTGGTCTGACAAAAGGAAAGTCAGTGTCCTAGAGCTATGGCCAACAGGCCCACCCTATCTTGGAGAACACGGGGGCATACAGGGAGTGTTGGAAGAGGTGAAGGTGGGGAGAGAGGCACAGATGGGCTGAGCTGGGAGCTGATGAGTTACTGAGCACTGCGCATCCTGCCTCACCCTGAAGAATACAAAACACACACCTGAGCTGCTCTCATCCCTTTTCCAGGCTGGACCACCCAGGAACCTCAAGTAACTTTCCTGTGGCCTCAGACTGTGTGAGCCAGGTGCTCAGGCTGGAGGTGCTCCCACCCGAAGGAGTGAATGGGAGGGAGGGGCATTTGCTCTTACTCTAAACCAGGGGTTGCAAAGTTTTTCTATAAAAGGCAAAGTAGTGTATTGATTTTGTATCCGGAGACTTTACCAAATTCGTTTATCAATTCGAGGAGTCTCTTGGTTGAATCCTTGGGGTTTTCTAGGTATAATATCATGTCAACAGCAAAGAGTGAGAGTTTGATCTCTTCTGCTCCCATTTGGACACCCTTAATTCTGCTCTCTTGTCTGATTGCTGTAGCAAGGACTTCCAGCACTATGTTGAATAGAAGTGGAGATAGTGGGCAACCTTGTCTTGTTTCAGTTCTAAGTGGGAATGCTTTCAATTTTTCCCCATTCAGTATGATATTGGCTGTGGGTTTGTCATATGTGGCTTGTATCAGTTTTAGGTAAGCCCTGTTTATGCCTATTTTGTTGAGCATTCTTATCATAAACGGGTGTTGAATTTTGTCAAATGCTTTTTCTGCGTCTATTGAGAGGATCATATGGTCTTTGTTTCTGCTTCTGTTTATATGGTGAATTACATTTATAGATTTGCATATGTTGAACCATCCCTGCATCCCTGGGATGAAGCCCACTTGGTTGTGATGGATTATTTTCTTGACAAGCACCTGGATTCGGTTGGCTAGGATTTTGTTGAGAATTTTTGCATCTATATTCAAAAAGGGATATTAGCCTGTAGCTTTCTTTTTTTGTTGCATCCTTTCCTGGTTTTGGTATCAGGGTTA